>JBAMBS010000350.1:210000-422500 GCA_037044455.1 Zygothrica quintamaculata | reverse complement strand
ATTTGTCTATAGACATTGTCACCTTTCCTGGGCCCAGTTATGGTAGGTTCTCTTAATCTACACAGCCATAGCAAGTCCCAGTCATTGTGCTACCAAATCTGTAGTAGAAATGACTATAGACAACCTTGAGGGAAATACCCCAAGGAAAATCAAGAACTACAAGTTCTAAGTGTATGGCATTCCGCTTAAACAAATTGGGAATTCTAAGTATAAATATTTTTGAAGTATCAGAAGCCTACTTTAAGGAAACCATATGAAAACAAGTACAAAATCTGTAGTCGGGTGTACCTAACTACGAGAATCCCTTTGTCATACACTTTGAGTTGTTGCTCTCGACTTTTAGCTTTCTCTCCTCCTGATACTTAATGGTGGGACATGGTTGATAATAAACATATATACTTTAAAGGGTATTGATTGATTGTTTCTACCTGTTACATACTTTTCGATTTTGCTCAAAGTCGATAGCTCTCTTTTTAATCTTTTTCAGATGAAAAGGAATGCCAAGCAATGAAATTCAAATGACATTTAAAGCAATGACAATATAAAAATAAGGAATACGAAGCCCTCAAAGACCTCTTTTTGACCTTTGTGTCGCGCCAGCCAGATGATAATTTAAATTTTTAATTTAATTTTAAATTTTAATTAAATAAGGAATTAAAACTAAAAAAAATAAGTAGAACTAATTAAATTCAAAATTAAAGGAAATAAATAAAATTAAAAAAAAAAAAAAATAAGTAATGCAAACAAAATTAAAAAACAATATTTATAAATAAAGCAAATAAAATTTCAAAAATAAATAAAATATTTTAATTATTTTTATTATTTTAATATAAATAAGATGATTGCCTTGTGCACTAGTTTATGCTTTTAGTGTAACTTTAGAAATTGTTATTAGCCCGTTGTACTTGTTTCTTATATTGCGTATACGCCCTGTGCAAGCAGGCAGCAATTGCTGGTTCTTATTTAGTTTGTAGTTGGTTTTATTTATTGAGTCAGCCCATTTGATGTACGAAATAGTTATAGCTCAGTTGCCTTTATTGCATATGCCACGCCCAGCACAACAATTTGCCAATTTCATTTTGACTCTTTTTTTATATATATATATTGTTTCTTTTTTTCGTTTTCATTTCTTTTTTTTTGTATTTTTTGTATTTTATATTTATGTCACTCAACTCAATTTGTTGCGAATTCTTTTGATTATTTTACAGCTCTGTGTGAATTGCGAAATTTGCTTTGATTGTTTTGTTGTTGTTCTTCATGTTGTAGTAGTTGTTGTTGCCTTGTTTTTTTTTTTTCTCATGTTTTCTGCTATATTTTATGTTATATTCTTTTTGGCTTTATTTCCTTTTTCTGTCTTATTATATTCATTTTTTTTTTTTCGACGAATCCACACCAACGGCGTGAGCCAGCAGCAACCCAGCCAAATGAAATGTATGCCGACGTTGCCTATATATTTATAGACACCTTCACCTGTCTTGCCAAAAATCACTTACGAAATTAAATTTGTTGCCGCTTGTCGCTTTGCTAAACTCTCTCTTTTCAACTTTCTTCCTTTGCTCCTCTTTCACACTATATCTAATTCTGTTTCTGTTTCTCTTTTAATCTCTATGTTTTTACCATTAGCTGTCATTTTGTGCACACATTTTTGTATTGTATTTGCCAAAGCCTAAGCGACGCTTCAGCCCAATATCCTTATACTCAACATCAGCAACATCATCAACATCAACATCATCATAATCATTTTTATTATCATCATCATTATCATTTTCATATCATAACCTAATAGAAAGCAATTACAAAAGTTATACATTTCAGCGACTCTCTCTTTCCCTTTCGCTCTTACTCTTTGTTTCTGTTGAAGTCAAGCGAACTGTCAAAACTTTGAACAATATTAAATAGTATTGCCAATTGTCGAACTTGGCTTATTAATTCCTGTTAAATGCTAGTAAATATTATAAAGTTTTCATTGCTATCATAATATACTCTATAATATCTCTTATTACACATTTTTATAGAGCATTCAAAAGTTGTGTATGCCAATTGAAAATGTAATTTATATTTTATGCCTAGCAAATGTTTGCTTTATTTCAATCAGATATATATTTTATATAATTCATATTTACTTTTGATACTTTGATATCCATATTTAATATGTTTATATATAAATATATATGTATGTATACTTATACACATACTTCATTCAATCATATAATAGCAATTACTTTCACTTTGCTTTTGAGCTCTTTTTGCATTTCATTATTTGAGCTTCTTATCAATAAATATATATAAATATATATACATATTTATATGCATATGTATTTGAATTTTGATCAATGTTTATAGATATAGCTTGATTAATAGTTGTTGCCCGATTATACACTTCATCATCAGCCGCTTTTCAAACTGTCTTCAAATTTATGTCAAATTCTATATATTAGCTTGCCACACGACACGACAGTTGCTAAAATAGCTTTCTGGCTTTTGGTTTTTGCCTTTTGCTTTTTGGTTTTTGATTTTTGTTTTTTGATTTTTGGTTTTTGTTTTTTGATATTTTATTTTTGATTTCTTGCTTTTGTCGTTTAATTACATTTTAAATGAAATATTTTTCGTACTACAAATCAAAATATCAACAATATGATTTTCATCATCGAGTAGTTCCCTCTGCCAGCTATATATATTTAATATACACATATATATAAATATATATATATATATATATAAAATTAAAATGTCGAAAGCCGCAAGTATTCGATGCATTTTGCTTTTCATTTGCTTAAACAGATTTCAATTAAAATTATAGAAAAGCAAATAAAAGGATTTTTTTTTATATTTAAACTGTCAAAGTCGAAACAATGTCTAAAGGATTATTTAATAATACAATTTAATTCTAACCAAAATTGAAATTAAAATTTATCCATTAGGATATCTGTTCTATTGCTTTCACTTTACTTTAAGAGACTTTTTTCAATGTTATTGCAGATTTATATCTGAAAAGAGACTTTATTTTAAAGCTATTCCACATTTATATAGAGCAAAGTCACATCGGTTTGAGTTATGCCAGATATATATAACATATATAGTTTATTACCTTAATTATTATTTAAATAATAATTAAGAAACCTTTTTTTTTGGCAATTATTAAAATTGACTGAAAAGCAATAAAATTACAATAAATTTATTTTACCTGCAAAAAATAGTATAGTATTGCATTGTATAGTATAGTATAGTATAGAGACTTTATCCTCATAGAAAAGGTTGTCAAATTGAGGACTTAGAACCTGTTGAAAATATTTTCAATTAAGGGACTTTATTCTTATAGAAAATTTTGCCAATTTGGGGAGTTTTTTCTTACAAAATAAATTACTGCTGGAAGGAATATTTCAGATACAGAGAAACTTTCAACCTATAGAAATGATTTCCCATTAAAGAAGTTTATGCCAGGAGACAATATTGACAGTTTATATAGTTTATCCTCAGAGTAAAACAGAAAAAATAATATTGTTTACATCAAGTGGTATAAATCAGCTGATTGCATAGAGTTTCTATAGCAAATTCTCTTCTAATAGTATTTC
The DNA here is from genome assembly GCA_037044455.1 of Zygothrica quintamaculata. Taxonomy (NCBI): domain Eukaryota; kingdom Metazoa; phylum Arthropoda; class Insecta; order Diptera; family Drosophilidae; genus Zygothrica; species Zygothrica quintamaculata. Next base: position 418,928 of record JBAMBS010000350.1, on the reverse strand, counting down.
TTTAATGCTCCATTAGAACTTCTCTTCTATATAATTCTCTCTAAGAAATGTAATAAGTGCCTTAAGAACACTGTTTTCAGCTAACTTTTAAAGTCTAAAATTTTTAATAGATTTTTCCCATATACAACATATAATTAACTATAATTAGGTTTATAATTAATGACAAGTTAGAAATGTTCTCAAAAAACATAAATAATATTCGTATAAAGCTGAATTTCTGTTGATTTGAAATTAAGAATTTTCTTTTAAAACTTCATATAACAATTTTAGCCAAAGAATTATATATATATACACACGCACACACATACTATAAGTGGAAAAGTAAATTTTGATTAATGTGCTACCAATACCTGTCAAATTTTCATAAATTTTCAAATTTTTTTCTTTCATACTCTATCAAAAATGTTAGCATTTTTTCAACTGTGCCAAAAGTAAAGCTGCTGTAAATCACAGAATGCAGCAACAGCAACAACAATAACAAAAAAAGTTATCAAAAAAAAAAACAGAATTTTATTTTTTATTAAGTTGTCATTTTTTTTAGTTACAACAATTAATATACTGTTAAACTCAATTAAATTTTGATATATTTTCTGTTATATTTTTTGCTATATTTTCTTTTTTTTTTGGTAATGTTTTATTTTTATTTTTATTTTTAATTGTATTTTTGTTACATTTTGTTGCCTTTGGCTTTGGGTTACGTGCTTTTGGGCTATTGCAATTTGTTGGAAATTTGTTTTTCTTTTGGTATTTAATGTCATTGTGTGTATGTGTGTGTGTGTAGGTGTAGGTGTAAGTGTGTCGCTGTTTTTGTGTTGCTGTGCAATTGTTTAAACGCACACACGGCTCATTAATTATTTATTTGTGTGCGGCTACTCACCAACAGTTGATCCCTCGTTGTTCTTGTTTTTGTTGTTGCTGCTGTTGTTGTTCTTGATTTTATATATAAATATATATATACATATATTTCTTCTTTTTTTGCCACAAATCAATCAAATGTTTTCTTTATATTTTTTTTGTGGATTTTTTTTTTTGGCTCTTTTATTTTGCTGTTGTTTTTTTTCGTGTGTTTTTTTTGTATTTTTATTTTCTGCTTTTTTTTACTGAGTTTTATTATTATTTGATTTGCTTTGTTGTATTCGTTTTTAACGCTCTTCGGCTTATTTTTTCTTATATATTTTTATGTTTTTTTTCTGTAAATTTTTTTTGCTATATTTTTTTTTTTGCTATTTGTTGCAAAGTTTCTGCCTGTTCTCTATTGAAATGCTGCTGCTCTGCTTTGTATTATATTTATGAGCAATGTTTACAATGTATTGTTATAAACATAATTTAAATATTAATTATATATATACTACTCAATACATATATGTGTGTGTGTGTATTGTTGATTTACGCAATTCGTACAATAGCATCATCAACATCAACAATAACAATCTCTGGCTGAATGTCCCAACTGTATAAGGCCTTTCAATGCCTGCTAAATATGTAAATATATATATATATATACATATATATATATATATATATATAAATATATATGAAAATCTGGCAGCAGCCTGCAAAAAGTTAGCCGAAGTAGTGTACAAATATTTATGCACATAAATTTTGAAAAAAATTTGCCATTCGCGGCCACCTTGTGGCCCAGTCGAATTACACACAGAAATTACACTCATTTAATTTAATATTTTGGTTTTTGTTTGGCTTTTGTTTTGTTTATGAAAGCCACGAAATGGCGGCAAATGCAACGCCAAAAAGTTTCTTATGAATGGATTTACGTTTCTATATTAAAACTTTTCAGTTTTTATACATATGTATATATATATATATATATATATATATATATATAGATGGCTTGTGGGTGCTGCTAATGCTTCAAACACATCATAAAAATTAGCAAGTAATGTTTATTGATTACATGAACTGAATGACGCGTCGTTGCAGCTGCTAGAATTTGCTGCATCTTTAGCTGGAAGCATTACAAAATTTTTATAGACTACATATGTCTGTTTAAAAATCAACCAACATTATAAACACACACACCCCCCTCTCTCTCTCTCTCTCTCTCTCTCTCTGTCCCTCTCTGTTTACCCCCACACTATATTCTCCCTTTAGCCATACTTCAAACTAATACAACAAAGTCAACTTTTTATGACTATTGCAGCTCATTTGCTGCTTCTTTTATAAGCTGCACTTCTGGACAGCATGACAAATTGCTGCCAGCTATATAAACTGTACTCTACTATAAGCGCTCTTCGTTAAGCCTTTAGCTTTAACTAAGCAATTGATCAATCTATACTATATATATATATATATATATATATATATATATATACTTTTTCAATTAGAAAAAAAAGCTGAATTATTGTTAAATACTAATGCATTTACTGGAATGTTTAACTAAAAGCAGAAAAAGATTGGGGTTTTGCAGCTATTTATTTATTGCATGAAATTGTCTCCAGGCATTTCATTTGCAGGCGCGTGCCCCATGCGGCGTATACTTAACGTTTCTATAGAATTGCAATGTGGCCCACAACTGTGAGTATTTATACATGAAATATCTGAATAGAAGACACTTGCAGTGCACACCACACACACACAGTGCTGCATAATTATGCTCAGTTTTGACTGTTTTGAAATTTTGCTTAAAATTATTATTTATTCAATTTAAAATGTATAATGAAAGCGCTTTAAGGTAATTGAATTAAGCAGTTAAGCGTACTGCTTAAATATAACTATAAAGAGTGTGGAAAACAAAAAGGAAAACAAAAAAAAAAAAGAAATAATGTTAATTGTTGCTGTTGCTATTGCTGTTGCTGTTAATGCTGCTTTTGTTTAGCCAACAAGTAATTAAATATGCATAACTATTTGCGTTGTGCTTGTTGTCTTAACAGATTAGTTAGGCTTACTTTCTTTCTATTTAAATGGTTTTTTTTTTTTGTCTTCTTGGCCCAAAAACCTAAATGTAAATGCCTCATTTAAATGTATACAAACACATAAAGCGACTTGGCACTGGCAGTGTACACAATTTAGGCCCAAAAATGAAGACATAAAAACAGAGTAGAGAACAGATAGGGAAAGAGAGAGAGAGAGAGACAATGGCTCAAGCAATTGGCAATTAACACTTTAAGCCTAAAATTGCTTTTACTTCAAACATAACTTTATTACTATGTTTGCAAGCAACAAAAATGTTGCATACGTTCAGGCGCTGCTACAACAACAACAACAACCACAAATAACTAACATTGCAACATTAAACATCAAATAAGCTGCTGCTCAACAACTTTTCTTAACGAAAAGTCTATTTTATGTTTAATTTATAGGTTGCTGCAAGGGTTGCCCCAAGAGTTTGTCAAATATTGAGAGCAGCATAAAAAATATAATGGAAAAAGTAGAAAAATTTTAATTTATTTTGCAGTGGCCTTTAAATTTATGTAAATGCAAAACGAGCCTTAAAATTCAGCCAGAAATTTGATTATATATTCCAAGTAAATATATATATATATATATATATATATCTGTATTTATTTAAAAAACTTTGCTCCAAAAACTTATTTTTTCAAGTTTTGTTTTGTTTTTGAAATCGAACAGTGAAAAATTTAAGTTGAATAGCAAATTGCAGACTGTTTGAAGTAGCTGGCACTAACTATATAATATATACTATATAAATACTATATAGTTTATATATAATATACAAAATTTACTTGCAATTTGTTTAGATAATATAATTTTCACATAAAATTTCACATATTTTCTGAGTAGCATAAGAAAAACTAAGGCAAATTAACGCGCAGCATTTCAATATTAGCTGCATATGTTTTGGGATTTTCCCTATTATACCTATCTATATATATATATATATATATCTATAGAAATATATAAATATATTTTATATTTATATTAGATTTAATTACTTGCCAATTTTAGTAATTTTTTTGGGTATCTTTAAAATTATGTTGAGTTTTTTTTTGTTTGTTATTTTTTCATAATTTGGACACAAATTTTTTTGTTTAAAAATTTTCCATATTTTGTTTTGATGATTTCAAATTGCGAATTAACACAATAAAAAAAAATATAATAAAAAAATTTAAGAAATAGCACAAAACAATTTTTTGCACTAAAATTAATGTTTAAATATAATTTATATTTTTTTTTTATTTTTTATATATTTTTTATATTTATTTTATTTAATTTTTTTAATTTTTATTTATTTTAAAAATTTTGTTGTCGTTTTTGTTTTGTTTTGTTTGTGTTTATTTTGTTATTTGCTGTTGTTGTTATTGTTATGTTTTGATTTGTTGCCGTTAAACGTTATCGCTGCTCGTTGTCGCTGTCAATTGCAAACGGCAAACACAAAAATTGCGCTTCAGCTTCAGCTGCTGCTGCTTCGGCGCCCGCGCCCCACACAGACAAGAACAAAAAACACGTCGTGCCGTCGGCAATGCTGAACGAGAACTAGTTAACTGAACTGAAACTGAAATTGAAATCACTTTGCGCCAGAGACACAACAGAACACAACAGAACAGAACACAACACAGTCAACACAATCAACATAGCCAACACATCCAACACAGCCAACACAGCCAACACGGCCAACACAGGCAACAGAGCCAGCGACGCCGTCAACGACTGCGAAGCGTTTGGATTTTACCATCTCGTCGGCGTCTCGTATCGGCAAACAGCAACGACGAAGTCAACAAAAATGACGACGACGTCGCCGACAACGCCGCCGACGACGCCAACGTTCGCGTCATCGTCAAGCCCATCGTTGTCGCTGTCGCTGTCGCTGTCGCTGTTGCTGTTGCTGTTGCTGTTGCTGTACGAAATTTCCGACCTACAAACGAAGCAAAGCGACTCAACGACGCGTTTATCGCATGCGAGAATTTTTCTATATAAAATTTGTAGTTGCATGCAATAAATAAGTTAAGTAGGGAAATTTTTATATGATATTTTATACAATTGAGAGCGAACAGAGCGAGCAGAGACAGAGAGAGAGAGAGAGAGAGAGTGAGAGACAGAGAAAGAGAGAGTGAAAGGTAGAAGGAGTGAGTGAAAGCGTTCTATATAAGATAAACAGAGAAAGATAGACACAATATAGTAAGAGATAGTAAAAGCATATAACCTAAAGAGAGAACGAGAACGCAAAAGCGAAAGCGAAAGATTCATAAGAATTTCCCTTGTTTTGTGTCGCAGCGGCAATAACGAAAACTTAAACGTTACACACGAAGTGTCTCAAACAGCTGCATGCTGTGTCTCTATCACTTTGTATGCGTGTATATATGTGTGTATGTGTGCGCGTATATATATATATATTTATATATATATATATAGCTGTGTCTGTCTGCCCAAAATGTAAGCCTACCTGTTGCTTAGCAACTCGGCAAAGCGCCCAGACGCGAGCTTCATTATCATTGTCAACATGCCAAAATGGGCGTACATGTGCTTTGTGGGTGGGGCTGGCAGCTAGGCTAGTGGTAGATTTTCTTCTTAGGAGTCGCTACAGATGTGACAGATGTTGCCCGTTGTAACGGTAATACGCGTCTACTGCAACAGCTGCTTCAAAAAAGAAATACCAAAAAGAAAAGCACCAAAAAAAAACTAAAAAAAAAAGAAAAACTATTAACAAACCCTCCCAAAAAAAAAAAAAAAACAAAAACAAAAAGAAAACGATAGCAGGCAAGGAATTAAGAAGGGGAAGAAGGAGTGGGAGGAGCTGGGGAGGGGTAGACAGGAAAATATATATGTATATATTTTAGGCCCGGGCATTTTGAGTCGCATGCGAGTTGTTGCTTTGCTTGTTGTCTGTTTGAAGAGGGTAAATTAAATACGTAGAGTATGTGTTAAAAAGAAATAGACACGATACACGCACACACACACATACACACACACACACACACAGCCATACACAAAAACTTAGCAGTAAAGAGAAAAACAAAAGGCAAATTGAACTGAAGACAACGTTGATAAAAGCACAACAAATTTCAGCTTGCCTGCGCCTCAGTGTGTGTGTGGTAGAATGTGTGTGTGTGTGTGTGTGTGTGTGTAATGTATTTGTAAAAAGTGAACATATTGCGCTGAAATTATCAATCGATTGTATTAGAGTAAAGCACTTGACACGCGTTACAAGTGCCGCAGCGACACGACCACAAAAAGGCAGTAAAAGGACCACAAACGAAAATCTACACTAAACCGCATATCCTTAAGGACTAAAACATAGTTGAGATGTGCGTGGAAATGTGTATGTAAGTGTGTGTGAATGATTGTATATTAAAAGTAATTTAATTAAATGTTAAACAAAGGCAAATAGCTAAAAGAAAAAGGGAGAAGCAAAGCAACAAACGCTGAATTCCATTTTATATATCAAATATAATTTTATATAAATATATATAGGTATATATGTGTGTGTGTACGTCTCTCTATGCATGTATTTACATATAATTAGTATAATATATAATATTATATGCAAATGATAACAATGATTTTCAGGCAGCAACAGTTGACAGCGAAAATGACAAGCCGCAAAGGAAAAAGTATGAGAGAAAAAAAGGATATGTAGCAGCTCAAAGGATATACGAGAGCAGCGCACTATAAAGCATGTAAATTTATGATTAATAGTATGTTGAGTTTTTATAGTATACAAATTACATATATATATAGATCGAAATTGGCCTAGAATAAGACTTAAGAACACAAATTGTATTTGGCTTAAACTCATTGAATTCGCTTGCGGCTTCTACCAGTTATTGCACTTGTATTTATTGTTATGGTATGTTACTGCTTTTTGTTGTTGATGGTGTTTGTTGCTTATTGTTTGCATTTGGCAGCAGCACACTATGCCACTGTGCCACACACACACAACAAACAAGACGCAACATGCCAAATGCAAACATGAAACAAAAAAAAAAAAAAATACCAAAATCAGCAGAGAGCACAAATTGAAGCCAGAGATGAATGATTGTATACATATATATATATATATATATATAAATATATATATGACATAATATATATATATGTATGTTAATGTGTATGTGTGTGTGTGTAGGTATATGTAGAGCAAAGTAAAAGTAGAAAAGTGTAAACAAGAAACGTGATATTTGACAGATGACTGTAGATATTTAGATACCAACATAAATACTACTTATGTCCAATGTCGCTCTCTTTCTATACTATGCTTTATATTTATATGAGTCAAACATACATATACATACGCACATATATATATATATATATACATATATATGTATGTTTATATATATATATATATATATGTGCTACAGCTGCCAGTGTCTCTGGGGTCTTATTGATTTTCTGTTGGCTTTCACAGCCACTTGCCGCTTGGATTGAAGTGCCAGCCACGCATAAAGGACGTAGCCAAAAAGAGAAACATACACATACACATACACACACACACACATACATACAAACCAAAAAAAAAACACAAATGAGCACAAGTTTGAGAGAAGAAAAAAAGCAAAAGAAAACACAAAAGATGCAAATATTGTAATGGATTCATGTTATGCGCATTGTAGCTACATCTGTCAGTTATCAGCTATATATACTATATATATACATATATATAATCAGTATACATATATATGTATATTTATATATATATATATATATTTATATTTATATATATACATGATTATATATATATAATACAACTTATTCTAAGCCCAACTCTAAGTGGCTTTAAGATTTCTCTTTCACCTTTTGCTGCCAGCAACCTGTTGGCTTAAGCCCTCATTTGCCCCTACAAACGACCTTTAAGGACTCTCTTATTTTTGCCTCTAACAGTGCATTGCAGCAGCATAATTATTATTCATTATTTTGTATATAATTTGCGCGTAATTTAAACGCTTTCTTACTATTTGCTTGCCCACAGAAATTTCAGTCACAGTTTTCAGTGGAAATTTTTTTGATGGCAATGCAAACAAAGGAAGGAATCCTTTAAAAGGATATGCTCTACTATATAGCTATGCATAGTATTATATAGTACTTATATATATATCTATATGTATAGCATATATATCCATGGCAATTGCTTGACTGACAGCTAATTGCAATAAAGCTATGGGTATACGCGGCGTATGCTTAATATTATTAAAGTATTTTCTCTCTCCATATATAAATTTGATATAGCTTTCGATTCCCTTTATATCTATAGAAATATATATATATATGCATATACTTACAGTCATAGTAGTCATATCGATCTGCCTCGCTGGGACTGTTGCTGCCCATGATTTTGCCCAAAACTGCAACGGCGACTGTAAAAAGAGAAGGGAAAAAACAAAGAGAAAGTAGAGCAAAGTAAAGGGAAAAAGTGCATGTAAAATGAAGTTAAAAACACATGTAGAAAAAATGTAAATAAAAAGGGCAGAAAAGGGCAGAGAAATATGGGGGGAGAAAAAATTGAGAAAAATGTTGGAAAAGGGGCAAAGGCAATAAAAGGAGGGAAAGGGAGAAAGCAAGAAAATTGTACAATTCAATTAAAATCGTTGAGCGAAAACAAATGAAAATAGACGTTAAAAGAGGGGGGAAAAATCAAAAACAAAGGGGGGATTCAAAAAAAAAAACGCAAAAAAGTGGGAAAAGAGGTTAAAATAATGGGAAAGGGGGAAAAGAGCTTAAATGGAAAATGCAGTTTGGCCAAGATAAATGCAGTTTGCCACGGGGCAAAATCAGTAACGTTTGTTGGTTGGCTGAATTGATAGTTTGATAGCTTGATGGCTTGATGGCTTGATTTGGAATTGAAAATTGTTGCATTTAAGTGGGGAGGGGGATGCGAGTAGCAGGGGGGGGGAGTTCAGCGCTTAGAGTATACTCACATTTGGCGAAAGTCCTGCGTATACGCACAAAACACGAAACGGAACGCGAAAGCTGCGTCAGATCCTCAGGATGTGCTGCACCGCTCGGTATGCAAACAATGGGCGCCAGCGGTGCTATTCTGCAGTGACTGTTACTGCGACTGCGACTGCGACTGCGACAGTGACTGTGACTCTGACTGCGACGTCGATGTTCCAGCAACGGTATATCAATAAAATTATCTTGCGTCTCCAGTTCTGCTCTTGCAACAGCAGCTGTTGCTGTCACTGCTGTCGTTGCTGTTGTTACTGTTGTTGCTGCAGATTCACTGTTGTCGCTTTGATTGTTATTTCTGTTATTGTTGCTTATATTATGATGATAAATATGTTGATAATTATGATGATTATTACTGCTATTATTATTATGATTATTACTATTATTATTGCTATTGTTATTGTTATTGTTGTTGTTGTTGTTGTTGTTGTTGTTGTTGTTGTTGCTGCTGCTGCTAATGTCGCCCTGCAACACACTTGAATTTCGATTCACCTCTGAAGCGGCTGCAAAAGAAATGTGAGAGTAAAGGGGGAAAGTTTTCAATCAATTGTCAGCTGATTTGTAATTTGTCTAAACTTATTAAATAGAAGCAAATGAGAGAAAACACACAAACAACGACCCATTACCTTTACCTTTGAAAAAGGCTAAAAAGGAAGCTAATGGATTTGTGCAAAATGTAAATGCAAAAAGTGTGTGGAAGATAGAAATAATCATCTGAGACTTCATTAAGTATATATATTCTTCAGAGCAACTAGCTGAGTTAGAGAGACTATAAAAGCTATACGACTTTATTTTAGATATTTTAATTTCCTCGCCTAACCCCCGCAGTACAAAAACATATCCACACACAAACATACAATAAAATATTCATAACTAATATATATTATACTTCAGCACGATAAAAACATTTCGATTTCAAATTAAATTTTGTATTATAATTTTATATATTTTATTTATTTTATTTGTTTTATTTATTTTCTTAACTTTTTTTAATATTATTTATTTATGAAAGTTTAAAATTATTAAACTTAATTTTTTGTCATTATAATTTTAAAAATATTTTTATTTTTTTATTTGTGCGGTTTATTTAAAGTTCTCAGTAAATCTTAATACTCAATGGGAAATTAATAAAGAGGCCAACAGCTTGCGGAACTTCTGCCTGGTTCAATGGGAAATTAAAAGTAAGTACTCCCAACCATGTTTGAATCTCATCATTTGTTCTCTAGAACTCCAATGTAAGAAATTATAATATGATGAACACAAAAATATAAATTATACAAAAGCAATAGAAAAAAGAAAAAAAAATATTAAACTAGCAAACAACAGTCAATTGAACAATATTTTGATATAACCAATTGAGAATTATAAGCGATGAATTGCTTATTCATGTTGTCATTGCTTTAAATATCATATTTACTTTACATTTCTTGACAATCCCTTTCCCTTAAAAAAAGGTTAAGGGAGCTAATGATTTTGTGCAAAATCTAAAAGTATGTTACAGGTAGAAATAATCATCTAAGACCCTATAAAGCATATATATTCTTAATCAACCATGTCCATTACCCATGTCCCTCCATAAAGTATAAGGAGGAGAGAAAGCTAAATGTCGAGCGCAACAACTTAAAGTGTATGGCAAAGGGGTTCTTGCAGCTGAGTACACTCGACTCTAATTTTTTTTTACTTATTTTAGTATGATTCCCTTAAAGTATGCTCCTAATATTTTAAAGTTATTCAAACTTTGAATTCCCAACTTGTTTAAGCGGATTGCCATTCAGTTATCTTGTTGGTTCTCTATGTTGCTTTGGGTTATTCCTCAAAACAGTTCTATAATCATTTGAATTAAAGCTATGATTCCACCTTGCCTGGGTCTGACTATGGCGGTGTGGACTGAAAGAAACTACCATTCTTTGACCTGGGCAAGGTGGTAATCTCTATAGGCGAAAATAAAAATAAAATTAAAATTAAATTAAATTAAATAAAAACAAAACAAATAAAAAGAACAAACAAAAAAAAACAAAAAAAAAAACAAAAAAAAAAAAAAAAAAAGAAAAAAAATAAAAAAAAAAAAAAGGGAAAAAAACAAAAAAAAAAAAAAAAATTAAAAACTAAAAAAAAATTAAATAAAATATATGATACATGTTTAAGCTTATAACTATAGAAACTGTTAAGGGTCAATTAAATGAAGCTTAGCCCACAGGCTTCTACTTAACGGCCTAGCGCAAAGGGGTTCTCGTTGTCGGGTACATCCCAGGGTTGCCATTTTAGCCATTTAGTGGCATTTATAGCTATTTTGTAAATGGATTTGCTATTAAAGTTTGAGAAATGTTATTAGCCAGAATTGTAGCTATTTTGAAATTTGTAAATGCCATTTTTCTTGAGGAAAGTGGCTGAAAAACCTAGATATTCCGAACCGCTGACCTTTTTTTGTTTTTTTATTTTACTGAACTCCTAAAGAATATCTTGAAAAATGCAACTTTTCTTCAGAAAGTCCTATCAGCCACTTATTCTGCTATCTTTATTTCCAATTTGGTCATTTTCAGCCACTTTTTTTTGCCACTTCAGCCACTTTTGCTCATGAAGTTCTGGCAACCCTGGTACATCCGACTATAGTTTTCTCACTTGTTTCATATATTTAACTGCAATTTCTAGTGTCAAATCATTTAAATTTGCATTCAATGTATTCATTTTTGCATTCTTCCTTTTTTGTAGCTCTTTCACATATTTAACCTTCGTCTTTCCCACAGTTATCGTTCAAGGCAATGTGACATATGCCGCACAACAACACAGGTTATACCACACACACCAAAGCTCGAAGCTCATAAAAAATGAGCTAAAAATGGTAACAATTTACCACGACGCATATATACTATTGCCCTAGCTACAACCTACATATAACCCATCTTTATCTTTATCTTTATCTTTATCTTTATCTTTATCTTTATCTTTATCTTTATCTTTATCTTTATCTTTATCTTTATCTTTATCTTTATCTTTATCTTTATCTTTATCTTTATCTTTATCTTTATCTTTATCTTTATCTTTATCTTTATCTTTATCTTTATCTTTATCTTTATCTTTATCTTTATCTTTATCTTTATCTTTATCTTTATCTTTATCTTTATCTTTATCTTTATCTTTATCTTTATCTTTATCTTTATCTTTATCTTTATCTTTATCTTTATCTTTATCTTTATCTTTATCTTTATCTTTATCTTTATCTTTATCTTTATCTTTATCTTTATCTTTATCTTTATCTTTATCTTTATCTTTATCTTTATCTTTATCTTTATCTTTATCTTTATCTTTATCTTTATCTTTATCTTTATCTTTATCTTTATCTTTATCTTTATCTTTATCTTTATCTTTATCTTTATCTTTATCTTTATCTTTATCTTTATCTTTATCTTTATCTTTATCTTTATCTTTATCTTTATCTTTATCTTTATCTTTATCTTTATCTTTATCTTTATCTTTATCTTTATCTTTATCTTTATCTTTATCTTTATCTTTATCTTTATCTTTATCTTTATCTTTATCTTTATCTTTATCTTTATCTTTATCTTTATCTTTATCTTTATCTTTATCTTTATCTTTATCTTTATCTTTATCTTTATCTTTATCTTTATCTTTATCTTTATCTTTATCTTTATCTTTATCTTTATCTTTATCTTTATCTTTATCACGTTTAGTTAACACATTTGAGCCAACATATTTACAGTTACTTAGCCAAGAATTTCAGATTGTAATTCATTTGATTTATTTGCCAGCAGCTGTCGTCTTACATTTTACTTGTTTAAAGCAGAAGGAAAAAGGATAAAAAAAATGTAAAAAAGAAATAAAAATATATTTCGACCTTTTTGGCCCAAGGTTTTCGTAATATCCTTTTTAGTTGCTATCAGCCAGCATTTTGTGGGTTTTCCTTGACAAATTCTTATGGTAAACGCAGCTGGCTAATAATTTTTTGCTGGTTTTTCTTTTGGTCGTTTGGCAATTGGCCAATTTTTAGTTGTTGCTTCTTCTGGCCCTTTATTTATTTATTGCATTTTGTAGCTTGTCATGTAATATGCAACAGGCAACAGTTTCGTTTTGGTCGTTGTTATAAGTAATCAACAGCTTTTGGCTTGTGGCAATACAATTCACTTAACAATTTTGTCTACAGGTAAGAGAGAGAGTACGTTGAATGATGAATTGCAGCGACAAAATTGTAACATATTTGTTGCTATTTATACGTATGTTTGTTTGTTGTTTTTTTGTTTGTTGGCTATTTGTTTGCCAGGCCAACAGCTAAGATTGGTAATAAAACAAAATAACAATTGCCAACTGTGAAATTTTATGCAAAGAGCCAGAGCGAGTACAACCAATTGTGCGGCCATCCATCACATGTCCTTATACACACACATATGTATATCAATATATACATATATACATATATATATATATATATATGTATGTGGATATATATGTATATATGTGTCTGTGTGTATTGTTATATCAATGTCAGCGTCAAAGTGCCAAACAAACTGCCAACTGCTGAAAAATAAATCGCAGAACAATCTTGTCTGCGTATACGCAATATTTGTTGGCTTTCCAGTGTCCTTGCAACATCCAAGTACTCTCACATACACATACACATACAAACACACATAAGACACAACAGTTCATAAGCCACCCAACTTAAAGTTATCCTGAACTCAATTTTTTATCAAATAAAAAAAATAAAAATTTTCAATTTATAATTAAAAAATAAATTAAAAAAAAACAGCTAAGAGTTGTTTAACTGAAAACTTAAATATATATATAAAAAAATATAAAAATATATATGTATATATATATATATATATATATATTCTCATGCCAATTCTCATTAAACTAAATTTTTAATTTTTTAAATAAACTTTGCCAGAAATTTGGTGCTGCTGTTTCGACTCTGCGCAGCGCAACTTAAACAAAAATCAATTAATAACTAAATTTAGTTTAAAATGACTTTAAATCATATATATATATATCTATAGTGTTTATCCATAGTTTTTATTTTGACAAAATACAATCATTAGTTAATTATATAGCAATACAAAAATGCCTCCACAACTCAAATTCTATCGAATTGTAGAGCCTTTTGTCAGTGGCCTTAAAATAATAATTTATTTGTGTATTATAAAGCAATTAAATATATTAATTGGAGCACTAAAATTTTGTAAATTAAAAGCATTAAAAATATTATTACTAATATTTATAAATATTTTTAATTTTAATTATAAATTTATAATATATTTTATTTTGACAAATTGAAATAGAAAATGCTTTAGGATAATCAAATTAGTTGTGGAAAGCAGACTTATATTAACACATATATATATATATATATGTATATGTATAGGAAGAAATTCTATGTATATATAAATTAATATATATAGGCTGATATGCCCAGACTTATGCAGGCAACTACTGGGTAAATGTTGCTGCAACTTTTATGCACAATATTTGCATTGCAACAATTAATTAAAATCTTCAAGGAATATGTTTATATATATAAACTGATATATGTATATATTGAAAGTGAATATAAGTTATTGCAACTGTATATAGATATATATATATATATATATATATATATATACATAAGTGCACATTATTCATATTATATATATATACTATATATATAAACTGAATTCATGTCAGATTTGGTTTTACGTTTTTAAATGAATTTAAATTCATGAATAATTTATGAATTAATAAAAACGCATTCAGCTGACATTCATTTGTGTTAATTATTAACAAAATGTTAAGTTGTTGCGGTTGAGCATTCATTTTTACACACAAATACAAATTATATAAATATACATACACACATATATATACATATATATATTTATATAATATATATAGCTTTGTAGTTGATTCCATATTATTAATTCTTGATTTAAACAAATGAGCTTCATTATTTTTACTATCGTTATTATTATTATCATTATTATTATTGGTATTTTTATTTCAATTATTATACTAAATAATACTTTCTAAATTTTGTTGGCTCTTTTTATATTGTTCATTGTAGGCGTTAATTGCAACAGCTGTAAATTTATGCCCCATTAAACGTAGACACAGTCAACGAATATGTTCATAAATAATCTGCTGCAAGTTTGTTTTCCTAATTATACTCAATTTTATTAAGTGTAAATTCCAAGTATTATTCCAACTTAATGCATCACTTACCAAATATATATATATATATATAGATATATATATATTTAAGAAATAAGCCCCACACATACACACTGTATAGTATGTTGTATTTGGGGTACATTAAACTACGAAATAGTTAAAGCAAACGTAGTTTTAGTTAGCTGCATTAATACTACAACAAATTTATGCTTAAATTTTAAGTTGAAATTTCTATAAGTAAAAATTAATTAATAATTATTAATAATTTAAAATAGTTAATCAATTTATAATTTTAAATAATTTTTTATATAATCTTATATTTAATATAAAAAATCTTTTTATTTTATTTCTATTTTATTTTTTGATACTTTTTTAATTTCTCAGTTATTAGCCACAATTTTAGTTTACATTTGAACAAAATTATTATTGTAGATATATTATTGTTATATTTTTTATTATGCCAAATAACAGCCTCAGAATTGCTACCTAATTGATATCCTTTGAAGTACTTTCCACTGCATAATAGTTGTGCCTTGGCTATACTCTGCTTTGTTGCAGTGTATGATATAATAATGCCAACAATGGGTAATATATTATTTAAAATTTATACAAAAATTCTTTGTTTTATTGCACTTCAATGTAAATGAAAGCACAAAAGTATTTTCAGTTGTTTATTAATTGTTAGAAAATTCGTTTAATAATGTAAAACTGGCAGCGGTATGAAATGTTTTCTAAGAAAGCAGCGCCATCTATGTGTGAGAATGCGTACTAGTTGAGCAATTTGCTTGGAATTTTAGAGAAAAAACTGATTTGAGTTCTAAATATATTATTGAGTTATACATAGTATGAATGTAGCAATTTTTATTGATAAATTGATAGCAATAAATCATTTTAAGCATATTTTTTTAAATAATAATATATTATTTATATATTTTTAAATTAGTTTTAGCTCTTATTTGTTTTTATTTCTTCTTCAGAAGCAAACAAAATATTGTCAAAAGCAAAAATTAATTTTGAATAAGCCACATGAACATTATGACTTATGAATGAATATTCAAAGCGTATTCACAGTAATTATATATTTTATATACAAGTCTGTCGAAGTAACTTTTGCAGTATTTTTATTATTCCAAATATATTAATTCTGTTGTCTATATCAACTTTATTAACTGCCTTGTTAAATTGAAGTTAGCCAAGTAATTTTTTTAAAACCCATTATATTATAATATAAAGAACATATATAGATTTTTAATATACTAAATAATAATAAATTAAATAATAAATATTAATAATAAATATATTTATTTAAATAGAAAACGTTAAAGACAATATTTAGCTATATATTGTAAGTGCTACCAAATTGAATATGGTGCTGCGGGTCATGATTTTTAGCCCTTTTGCCTTTTTGGAAAAAAGAAGCAAAGCGGAACCATTGGAAATGTGCAAAATCCAAAAGTATGTAACACATAGAAATAATCATCGGAGACCCCATAAAGTATATATATTCTGAATCAGGACGACAAGACGAGTTGATCTAGCCCTGTCCGTCTGTATGAACGCCTGTTTCTCAGAGACTATTAAAGCTAGAGCAACCAAACTTGAAATCTAGATTCGTTATGTTCGTAGGTTATACGAGTTTGTTTTGGATTTTTCAATTTCCTCCCTTGACCCCCGCAATTCGAAAAAAAAACAATTATTAAGCACAATTTTCAACCGATCCAATTTGTTTTTGGCACACAACATTAGACCATTCTTGTTCCATGTTGTGAATGTGGGTAAGATCGATCAAAAATCTCGGAAGTTATAGATCATCAAAAGAGGCGTTATGGGCCCCGGGGGGTATAGTAGTGCGCGCAAAATAAGAGCTACAGTAACGAAATTTTGAACGTAGATTTGTAATATTCGTACGCTATACGAATTTGTTTTAGATTTTCGAATTTCCTCCCCTGACCCCCGCAATTTGAAAAATCGATTATAAGGTACAATTTTCAACCGATCAAATTTCTTTTCACAATATTAAGTAGACAATTTTTTATCTACGTTGTGAATTTCGTTGAAATTGAACAATAAACACGGAAGTTCAACAACATTAAGTACCGCGATATAGAGCGTGGGGGGATAAAAGGTGCGCGCAATGGCTAAGTACGTGCAGAACTGTGTGTATGTATGAGTATGTGTGTGTATGGCTGTATATGTAGGCAAAGGGGCTCTCGTAGTCGGGTACACTCGACTACAGACTTCATACTTGTTTCAAATGTAGCTTTGTAGATTTGAGAAACACTAAAAGAAGAGTTCGCATATTAACTCAATGATACAGTAATTAATGATTTAGGCAACATTTGTAAAAAATATAGATGCCTAAAGCTGCCCATTTGATTGAAGATCTATGAAGCGTCAACAAATCTCCAGCAAATTACGATGCTTGGACCATACGAATATTATTTTAAAAATGAAAATAGTGAATACATATGCGACATATATAAATATTTTATATATATAGCTTAAAATATATATTTTAAATAATAATAATCAATATATATATATTCAACATTCAGCCAGTTTTATTAATTCTAATAGGTTAAAGCTAAAGACGGCGGCAGCAACTGTCACATTTTTAAGACTGGATCGACTGCATTGCTGAGAGCTACTGCAACTGAAGGACAACGACTTTAGGATTGACTGCTGGACCGACTGCCGACTGACTGAAAGCTAAGTGTTATAGTATCCTTAATAGGGTGACAAATTCCTAGCTAGCTTAGTAATTTTAGGACTACCATCTATGCAATTCGTATCTACTCTTGACATATTAGAACTAGTAATTATTAATTTATTAATAATTTTTGAATTCGTCGATTTATTTGCAGCATCATAACAGATAACTTATTGCAACTTTAAAATTTATTTTATGATGCCTTTTATCTTGAAATCATTTGATACAAACATCTCTTGTAGTTTAATTTTCAACAGGAGCAAATGTTAAACACTTAGTGGAAGGTCCAGACCATAAGAAGAATGTAAAGGAACCTGGCAAGTCAAGGGATACTTTCAATTATTTACAAAAGGTTAAAAAGAAAAACTTACATTTTAAATATTTTTCTTTTTTAAATTTACTTAAATAAATAAATTTTATGAGCCGAAGGCAGTTCCAGCGCTCATTAAATTGGCATTAAATAAGTTTTGTATATATTAAATTTAACTCAAATAAAAAACAAAATATATAAATATATATATTTTATATATATATTATCAATACAAAGCATAAAAATTACTAAAATTAATTTTATATATGTGTTATAGCTTATGCCAACACTTTAAAGCTGTTTTGATGTAAGTTAAAAAGTTATAGAAGAGTTGAGCATCAAAATGTTGACAGTTGACGCCACAGCACAGGTCATAAAAATATATCTACATATATATTTATATTGTTTTTTAATTAGGTTAGAAAATAAACTAAGACCAAAACGCAGTAAACAAAACAATTTAGTATTTATAATATTATTTTTATTATTTTTGCCATTAATATAAATTATTATTTATTATTATTTTTATTTTGTTTTGCTATGGAAAAAAACATTTCGTTCTTTATGTAAACAAAATATTTACAAAAGTCATAAAATGCCTTGCAAAATGACTGCAAAATAAAAATATTTATTTTAATGATATGCATAAATATGTCTATAAGTCGAGCACCATTCATTACCATAGCGCTATCTCTTTCTCTGCCAACTTTCACTATCTCTTTCGCTTATGAGTATGTTTTTTTAGTCATAGTTTTATATGTATATGAACAATACGAAAACTGCCAATTATTCGCGTGTCTTCTATATGCCAGAGAGTAGGAGCGATGCCAATTCTTGGCTGGCAGATTCTACATATTTATGATGAGATTTGAAATCTAAACAAAATGTTTTTTTTTTCTTGGTTTGCTTTGCATCAGAAACATGTTCCAGACATTGTTTAGATCTGTAGATTTGGTTTTACTTGGGGTTTTTTTAATAATTTTTTTTTTTTGTTGTATTTTGCTACTGATTTGTTGGCTGAATCAATTTTAAGTAAATAATTAATCAAAAAAAAAAAAAAAAAATTCTATGCTAGAAGAAACATACAGTAAACTTAGTTTAAAGTAGCAAATCAATTGATGAATTATATATCGGTACGACACTGAACTGTAGAGTGATTGTTTCCAAAAATAATTATTCGACTAAAACTGACAACAAATTGAAAACATTTCGTGTTGAAAACAATAAACAGTATTAAGGAAAAATATGCGCAATTTTTTTCTATTCATAATAGAATATAAATTTCCTTTTTAACTTTTTCAAGTTCATGCGATTATTACTCCGATCTCACTATATACTATATTATATATATATATACAGGGTGGCCTATCTAGCGTTTGCTTTTTGAACTATCGATAATTTTGACTTTGACATTTCGAACGTCATTGTCAATGTGTCAGATATTTAGTAGAAGGTTTGCGGTTTTCGCAAAGGCTAAAAAAAAAATTTTGAAAAATATATACTCGTTTTTTTATAGCGATTTTAAAACGCAAATCTTTCGTGGGCCACTCATATATATATATATATATATATATATATAAAACACAAAAAATTTAACATCAAAAGATAATTGTTAATATTATGTAGGCGTTATTTGTGTTTAAGTTTGAGCTATATATGTATGTGTTTTAGTCAAGTTAAAACTCATTTATCGCCTCAAATGTTATTGCACATTTTCTTGCTACAATTTCATATAATCATTTTATTAAAACTTTTTTAATTACACTCCTTTTAAACGATTTGCAACTGTGGCCATATGTTGAATATGTTTTCGTTTCTTATATTTGTTTTTGTTTTTGTGGCATGGGAAAACACATTTTATGAGGCGCCTCCAACCCTTTGTCTTACTAAATTGCATGCACAACAGTTTTCAGTTGATTTTGTGGCTATTTGTGGGTGAAAATTGTTTAAGGGCAAATTCTATTTAAATGTTTTTTTTATATAGCTATTTCTAAAGCCATTTAAACACCATGGGTGGCACATTAAGTGTTGGTTGTGAAGATTGTTTAAAATCGTGTAAGTGTGCACACACAAATTTTCTCTAAGAGATTTCAAAGAAAAACTTATTTTAACCTCATTATCTGCATAGCAGCAATTGTACCATATAATGAGCACAAAAAACTTTTCTTTACATATTAAAATTACAACTTCAAGATTATCGAAGAACTTTTTCTATTACACTTAAAGGGTTCAAATAAACTTTTTCCTTTTTTAGCCCCATTGCCTTTTTGTAAAAAAGAAGCAAAGCGGAGCTATTGGAAATGTGCAAAATCGAAAAGTATGTAACACATAGAAATAATCATCGGAGACCCCATAAAGTATATATATATTCTTGATCAGGACGACAAGTTGAATCGATCTAGCCCTGTCCGTCTGTCTGTCCGTCTGTCCGTCCGTCCGTCCGACCGTATGAACGCCTGTTTCTCAGAGACTATAAGAGGTAGAGCAACCAAATTCTAAACCTAGATTTATCACTTTCCTACGCTGTACAAGTTTGTTTTTGATTTTTCAATTTCCTCCCCTGACCCCCGCAATTCGAAAAAATCGATTATAAGACACAATTTTCAACCGAACAGTTCTGGACGTACTTAGCCATTGCGCGCACCTTTTAGCCCCCCACGCTCTATAGCGCGGTACTTAATGTTGCATAACATCCGTGTTTATTGTTCAATTTTAACGAAATTCACAAGGTAGATGAAGAATGGTGCACTTACGTGTGCGAAAAAGAAATTTGATCGGTTAAAAATTGTACCTTATAATCGATTTTATTTAAAATTGCGGGGGTCAAGGTAGGAAATTCGAAAATCTAAATAAAACTCGCATAGCTTAGGAACATAACGAATCTAGATGCCAAATTTTGTTGCTCTAGCTCTTATTTTGCGCGCACTACTATACCCCCCCGGTGCCCGTAATACCTCTTTTGATGATGTATAACTTCCGAGATTTTTAATCAATCTTACCCAGATTCACAACATGGATCAAGAGTGGTCTAATTATAATGTGTGCCAAAAATAAATTTGATCGGTTGAAAATTATGCTTAATACTCGTTTTTTTCGAATTGCGGGGGTCAGGGGAGAAAATTGAAAAATCAAAAACAAACTCGTATAACCTACGAACATAACAAATCTAGATTTCAAGTTTGGTTGCTCTAGGTCAGACGAATAGACGGACAGACAGACAGACGGACGGACAGGGCTAGATGAACTCGTCTTGTCGTCCTGATTCAGAATATATATACTCTATGGGGTCTCCGATGATTATTTCTATGTGTTACATACTTTTGGATTTTGCATATTTCTAATAGCTCCGCTTTGCTTCTTTTTTACAAAAAGCAAAGGGGCTAATAAAAAAAAATATGTTTCTTTTTATATCTTGTAAACAATCGGGTAAAAATAATTTATACAACGAAAAGTAATAAAAGGTATTATTATTTGATTGATTTAATGTTTCCTTTATACGAAATCATATAAAATAATTTATATGATCCGTTTTATAGTTCGTTTGATGTCAGTCTTCTAGTTCAGTTCAGCTATAAGTGGCTGAACAGATTACAATTACTGGGAAATCATTTGTTATTATAATTATGGGTACAACTCTACTCAAACAATTAGACGCAGAAAATATAAATACGAGGGCTGTTCATATAGTATCAGAACAGCTAATAATACAAATACTCAAGAGAACATACATTTTGGACTATCGTTCAATTTTCTTTCTTTTTTTGAAAAAGTTAACAAAATTAAAATTAAATTTTTGTTTTCATCTTTTTCTATTGCAAATAAACAAATATTTAATGGTATCTAACACCTGTGCAAACATAGTTACTCATTCTACAATAATACTACTATTTTATATACTATACTGTTATGACTAATTTTAGTACATATGATTTATAATATAATGTTATTAAGTGTTATGATCTTTAAAAATTATTTAACAATTTTTATGTGTTTAATTTTCTTTGATTAAAAGTTTATTAATTTAAGTAGAAATTGTCGCTTTAAAAAGCCTACTATATTTTTTTACATATTTTAAATATATGAAAAAATTTATTAAATCTGTTAATATATTGTAATACTCAATAAATTATATATATTTATTTCTAATTAAAATTATATATATTTAATTATATTTTTTATCATTCGATTTTATTTTCTACTTTTTGTATTTCGTTTGTGGTAACAAAAATAAAATATATAATATATAGAATGTAAAAGAATGTAAGTGATTTTGTTTACAAACATATAATTTACTATGCATTAGAAATTGTGCTAAACACGCACACATAAACGCATACATAAACAGATACAAATCGTAAAAGTGTATAAACTACAAAGCGTATGAGTAATATAAATGGATAGTTTTAAATTTTTGTTGTTTATTTCATTGTTTACAAACAATGAGATCGTGTGATTTGAAGGGCAAGCTCCATTTTCATTTTCATCCGGTTTAATATATAGTATATAATATACAAATACATAAATACATATATTATATATCTATCTATATATATGTTTATATTCACAATCGTAAGAGCACATTGAAACTTAGAAAACTAAAGTATATGTACTCATTATGCATATACGGAAGTAATTTTTATAAAAATTTTACCAAAAATAAATCTTATTTAATCAAATGAAAATCTCATTAACAACAAGTAAGAAAACAGTAGTTGGGTGTACCCGACTATGAGAACTCTTTTACCTACATACAGTCACAAACACACAAATATATACACCTTTGGGCTAAGCTTCATTTTACGAAAAAGCCTTACCAGTATCTATAGTTATAAGCTTAAAGTAGGTTATATGTATGCATTATTAATTTGTTTTATTTATTTAATATTATTAATTTTTAGCCCCTTTGCCTTTTTGTAAAAAAGAGCAAAGCAGAGCTATTGGAAATGTGCAAAATCCAAAAGTATGTAACACATAGAAATAATCATCGGAGACCCCATAAAGTATATATATTCTGAATCAGGACGACAAGACGAGTTCATCTAGCCCTGACCGTTTGTCTGTCCGTCCGTCCGTCTGTCTGTCCGTCTGTATGAACGCCTGTTTCTCAGAGACTATAAGAGCTAGAGCAACCAAACTTGAAATCTAGATTCGTTATGTTCGTAGGTTATACGAGTTTGTTTTTGATTTTTGAATTTCCTCCCCTGACCCCCGCAAATCGAAAAAAACGATTATTAAGCACAATTTTCAACCGATCAAATTTATTTTTGGCACACATCATAATTAGACCATTCTTGATCGATGTTGTAAATCTGGGTAAGATTGGTGAAAAATCTCGGAAGTTATAGATCATCAAAAGTGGCGTTTTGGGCCCCGGGGGGGTATAGTAGCGCGCGCAAAATAAGAGCTAGAGCAACGAAATTTGGAACGTACTACTATGAGAACTCTTTTACCTACATACAGTCACATACACACTAATATATACACCTTTGGGCTAAGCTTCATTTTACGAAAAAGCCTTACCAGTATCTATAGTTATAAGCTTAAAGTAGGTTATATGTATGCATTATTAATTTGTTTTATTTATTTAATATTATTAATTTTTAGCCCCTTTGCCTTTTTGTAAAAAAGAGCAAAGCAGAGCTATTGGAAATGTGCAAAATCCAAAAGTATGTAACACATAGAAATAATCATCGGAGACCCCATAAAGTATATATATTCTGAATCAGGACGACAAGACGAGTTCATCTAGCCCTGACCGTTTGTCTGTCCGTCCGTCCGTCTGTCTGTCCGTCCGTCCGTCCGTCCGTCCGAGCGCCTGTTTCTCAGAGACTATAAGAGCTAGAGCAACCAAATTTTAAACCTAGATTTATCACTTTCCTACGCTGTACAAGTTTGTTTTTGATTTTTGAATTGCCTCCCCTGACCCCCGCAAATCGAAAAAAACGATTATTAAGCTCAATGTTCAACCGATCAAATTTATTTTTGGTACACATCATTATTAGACCATTTTTGATCCATGCTGTGAATCTGGGTAAGATTGATCAAAAATCTCGGAAGTTATACATCGTCAGCTAGAGCAACGAAATTTGGAACGTAGATTTGTAATGTTCGTACGCTATACGACTTTGTTTTAGAATTTTCAATTTCCTCCCTTGACCCCCGCAATTGAAAAAATCGATTATAATGTACAATTTTTAACCGATCAAATTTCTTTTTCGCACACATATTAAGTGCACCATTTTTCATCTACGTTGTGAATTTCGTTAAAATTGAACAATAAACACGGAAGTTATACAACAATAAGTACCGCGCCATAGAGCGTGGGGGGCTAAAAGGTGCGCGCAATGGCTAAGTACGTGCAGAACTGTGTGTATGTATGAGTATGTGAGTGTATGGTTGTATATGTAGGTAAAGGGGCTCTCGTAGTCGGGTACACTCGACTACAGACTTCATACTTGTTTTTATTTATTTATTTTTTTTATTTTTATTTATATCTTTTTTTTTATTCTAATTTTATTTTTTTTTTGGTACGAGCTTATAACTAAACTTATAAACTTGAGTGAGGAGCCTTGGCTGCAAAGGCCTTGAGCTACATATTTTATTTTTGTCTATAGACATTACCACCTTTGCTGGGCCTAAGTATGGTAGGTTCTCCTTATTTACACAACCATAGCCAGACCCGAACAAAGTGTTACCAAATCTGTAATAGAAATAACTATAGAACATTTTGAGGGAATAACCCTAAGGAAAATAAAGACCCACAAGGGTAAACTGAATGGCATTCCGCTTAAGCAAGTTGGGAATTCTATTTTTGAAAAACTCTATAATATCAGGATTATTTATTTATTTATTACTTAGAAGGTAAACAATATAATTATTATCCTACTACAGGTTTTAAGCACTAGCTGCCAGGGCTATCAGCTCTATTTGAATTTACATTATATCAGGATTATACTTTAAGAGAATCGTTCTAAAACAAATAAGAAATGGACTACGAAAACCCTTTTGCCAACATACACAGAGTTACACACACATACATACAGTTCAACACGAATTTTAAGCTCTCCCCGCGCTTAATTAAACGATACTTAATGTTGTGTAACTTCCGTGTTTTTTTATCCAATCTCGTTTACAACGTAGATCAAAAATGGTCTTATTATTATGTGTGCCAAAAAAAAAGAAAATTATTCTTAATATTCGTTTTTTCGTACTACGTAGTAAGTAGTGACGATGTTGAACAAACAAACACGATGACATACACATAGGACAAACAGTTCTTTGGCTTAATGTTCAAAAATTCTGCTGCTAATCGACGCTGTCGTTTTCTATATGCAAAAGTGATAGCAGAATAGGCCTTTAATGACACGTCCTTTATTGTGCATTAAGTATATAAAACCTAATGGGGCTGAAGATGCATTTAAAACTTACTGCATCTAAAACACATATATTAACAGTATATAACAGCATCTTTACGCAATTTACATGTAAATACACGCTAAAGTTAATGCATGTTAATGTCTTTACAATAAAACAAGTAAGAAGTCTGTAGTCGAGTGTACCCGACTACGAGAGCCCCTTTGCCTACATATACAGCCATACACACATACTCATACATACACACAGTTCTGCACGTACTTGGCCATTGCGCGCGCCTTTTAGCCCCCCACGCTCTACAGCGCGGTACTTATTGTTGTATAACTTCCGTGTTTTTCGTTCAACTTTAACGAAACTCACAACGTAGATGAAGAATGGTCTACTTAATATGTGTGCGAAAAAGAAATCTTGATCGGTTAAAAATTGTACCTTATAATCGTTTTTTTCGATTTGCGGGGGTCAGGGGAGGAAATTCAAAAATCAAAAACAAACTCGTATAGCGTACGAACATAACAAATCTACGTTCCAAATTTCGTTGCTCTAGCTCTTATTTTGCGCGCGCTACTATACCCCCCCGGGGCCCAAAACGCCACTTTTGATGATCTATAACTTCCGAGATTTTTGACCAATCTTACCCAGATTTACAACATCGATCAAGAATGGTCTAATTATGATGTGTGCCAAAAATAAATTTGATCGGTTGAAAATTGTGCTTAATAATCGTTTTTTTCGATTTGCGGGGGTCAGGGGAGGAAATTCAAAAATCAAAAACAAACTCGTATAACCTACGAACATAACGAATCTAGATTTCAAGTTTGGTTGCTCTAGCTCTTATAGTCTCTGAGAAACAGGCGTTCATACAGACGGACAGACGGACAGACGGACAGACAGACAGACGGACAGGGCTAGATGAACTCGTCTTGTCGTCCTGATTCAGAATATATATACTTTATGGGGTCTCCGATGATTATTTCTATGTGTTACATACTTTTGGATTTTGCACATTTCCAATAGCTCCGCTTTGCTCTTTTTTTACAAAAAGGCAAACGGGCTAAAAAATAGCTAAATAAATGCAATAAATAAAATTTCAAAAATAAATAAAATATCAAAAATAAATAAAATAAATAAAATTTCAAAAATAAATAAAATAAATAAAATAAATAAAATAAATAAAATAAATAAAATAAATAAAATAAATAAAATAAATAAAATAAATATAATAAATAAAATAAATAAAATAAATAAAATAAATAAAATAAATAAAATAAATAAAATAAATAAAATAAATAAAATAAATAAAATAAATAAAATAAATAAAATAAATAAAATAAATAAAATAAATAAAATAAATAAAATAAATAAAATAAATAAAATAAATAAAATAAATAAAATAAATAAAATAAATAAAATAAATAAAATAAATAAAATAAATAAAATAAATAAAATAAATAAAATAAATAAAATAAATAAAATAAATAAAATAAATAAAATAAATAAAATAAATAAAATAAATAAAATAAATAAAATAAATAAAATAAATAAAATAAATAAAATAAATAAAATAAATAAAATAAATAAAATAAATAAAATAAATAAAATAAATAAAATAAATAAAATAAATAAAATAAATAAAATAAATAAAATAAATAAAATAAATAAAATAAATAAAATAAATAAAATAAATAAAATAAATAAAATAAATAAAATAAATAAAATAAATAAAATTTCAAAAATAAATAAAATAAATAAAATTTCATAAAATAAATAAAATAAATAAAATAAATAAAATAAATAAAATAAATAAAATAACATAAAATAAATAAAATAAATAAAATAAATAAAATAAATAAAATAAATAAAATAAATCAAATAAATAAAATAAATAAAATAAATCAAATAAATAAAATAAATAAAATAAATAAAATAAATAAAATAAATAAAATTTCAAAAATAAATAAAATAAATAAAATAAATAAAATTTCAAAAATAAATAAAATAAATAAAATTTCAAAAATAAATAAAATAAATAAAATAAATAAGATAAATAAAATAAATAAAATATATCAAATAAATGAAATAAATAAAATAAATAAAATTTCAAAAATAAATCAAATAAATAAAATAATGAATATAAATAAAATATATAAAAAAATTAAATAAATAATATACTACAATTATTATTTAATTTAGAACTATACTATGCACTTTATATTCTAATAACGAGAATTTATTAAAAAACAATATTTTTTGGCTTTTATATTTATTACAATGACTTTCTCCAATAACAAGAGTGTAAAGGAAAACTTACACATTTCAAAATCCATAATTTCCTGTGAAGTTGCCATGGCGCTAATCATTTCACGTATCCAAATAATTTCGATTTGCAGTTGTCACATAAGTTTTAAAGTTATAAGAACCAAATGCATTTCATTTCCAATATGTATTAAACGTAACTAAGTGTTATACACTCACTGTCCGGTTGCAGTTTATTGCACCAGCAAAAGGCTATAATTAGTTTTTCAATGCGGCACACAAAAATAAAATCCAAACAAAAAAAAAATAAAAAGAAATATAGAAAATAGAAAACGAAATGAGGAAAGCAATTTTGGAGCTAACCGTGCACCGAGCATCCGTTTAAGATATTAACCATGTACTTGCATTATATATATATACATATATATATATATTTATTTATATATAAATATATATATATATGCCATCTCATAAGGAACCGTAGAAAACTAAACACGCACACACGGACATACACATACATACACCGAAACAAACTTGTATTTGAAGAATACAAGCTTAGGCCACCGATACGAAGTGTTATGGTTATTTAATAAAAATCTTTATATATATATAAAGGTATAAATATGACGCGGTTTTATTGTTAAGTACGAAAGATATATATATATTTATATATATATGATAATTCCGTTATTCGCATGGATATACCAATGCCAGCTGCCCGATTCATGTACTACTACTCGTATCTCGTCTGTTTGCTTTGACGGTTCTGCGGTAAATGTTTTTTTGCCGCTTTGGCAGTTTCTTCGGTTCTTTTACTTTCAATTTTGTTGAGGCGTTTCGGATAATTCGACCATGTCGTATCGTTCCTTGGACATGACTATAACTATATATACCTATACATATATACCCACATATTTGTATGCTTTTTGTATATATTTTTGGCTACACATTACCATCCAATTGCTCCCAAACTGTGAGCGATCATCTCATGGAATTTCACTCTTTACGAACCACACATACACACACAGTGAATGAGTGAAAGTGAGAGAGTAAAAGAGAGACAGCGACAGAGAGAGAAAGAGAGAAATTTTTAATGACTGGAGCTTATGCAGCAAGCGTATATGGGGTAGGGGGTATGTTTGCTAGGTGGGTGGATGGCTGGTGTAAATTTTTGGCGCTGTTTGATGAATGGTTCATGTTGATTGCTATTGTCAAGACTAGACGGCAGTCGTATAGCAACAATCTAGGAGATCGCAACGTTTGCCATTTTTTGCCAAGCAAAAACCTAAAATCAATTTGTCAATTGAAGAGCTAATTAAAGAGAATATGTTTACTAATCGAAGCTATAAATTATACGCTGCAATTGACATTTATCAGTTGTTAAGTTGCAGCAAAGAGTACACTTAAAGTGATGTATATAACATATGGATATATTTTGAACAGCTGGAAAAGAAAAAGTAGCAAGAAACAAATTTGATCAATAATTTATATAGTTTTAAAACTGTATATATAACTAAGTCCAAGTGGATAATTAACAGATCTTTTGGTTTTTTATATGTGATACATAGATAGAACAGAAATAATGTATTCAATGAATTGCTTCGGTTTCAAATCATTAAATCCAATTAAAATTTTATTTTTAGCAATTATATAACTATAAAAAGATGATAAATATAATATATAAAATATGCTAAAAATAAGTTCACAATTTTTGCTCAAAGAATCAATCATAAAATGTAGCAAAATTTTCAACAAATCTCTGACAAAATTCAAAGTATTTGCCTCAATCTAGGCGCAAGTTTCATCAAAAATTTCGTGCAAGTTGCAACTAACAAAGGATGCTTTGGTTTTTAAGCCTTTTGTTATTAACCTTAGCTGATTTAATGTATATATATACATATATATGTATATATAACTATATTATTTCTTATTTGTTTGCTTGATATAATTGCATATAAAATTCAATTAAATTAATTCAATTGCCAAATAAAAGTTAAATTTATTTTAACCATTTCTAATGAAAATTTTTGTTGCTCTGAACACTTTTTTTTATCGATTTAAAATAATTTAACTTGACTTTTTTTTATATATTTTTAAAAATTTTAACTATTTAAAAAATTATAATTAATTTCTAAACAAACTTCACAGAAATTTGCACCTGTCCATTTTGACCCTAAATTGTTTCATGTGTTTTTCGCTAAAGAATTATTGGAATTTTTTAGACATAAGGAATGTCTCTGCCTGGCATCTACTCAACGGCAAAATACTTTAAAGTATTCCACAAATTAAAGCAAATAAATTTAATAAAATAAAAATGTACATAGAATAATAATATTAATTTTAATATATTATTTATAGCATATTAGCAAATATAAAACGAACATAAATATTCTATGCCATAGAACAAGGAAAGCTACTTCCACTTTCTTAAGAAGGAGAGGGGAAAGACAGCAAAATGTAAGAGTAAAGAAAGGAGTTGATCCATGGAAACTAACTAAATCAGGATAGGCTACCACAACCAGTCGCATTTTAATAGAAGAAACCCTTTAGCAAAACTAGAAAAACTGCTAACTCTCGCTCATCGGGTGATGGTCTAATGCTGAGACCTAATAAATCATCAATGCAGAACATTCCCAAAGTCCTTTTGGATGCAGCTGCAGATGATAAGCCATGCATATAAGCTGACACAAGCAGTGTCCATAAAGTTGCCTGTTTTAAGCTGAAAATAGGAAAAGGAAGAGGAAGGAAGGCGGTGTAAACTTCAGAGTACAGGAGCGAATATCCATAATCAGGTGCTTGAGATGCTGCGAATTCGGCACAGAGTAAAGCACTGTTGAAAATTTGGCCCACGGTGTGGATCGGCAGGACATCTGGCAAGGACATATTCCGCATATACTGTACGATAGATGGATGCATAGTTACTATGGCAGTGATAGGTGAAAAGCTTCAGTTGCCATGGCATAATAAGATGCATACAGCTGAGACTCACTAGGACATAAAGGCCCTAATCGAATTATTGTAATATATACATATGTATATTATTTTCATGACTGCAGATGTTTTCTGCTTAACAATTACACACATTTGCCTAAAACAAATAGATTCCATTTAACTCAGTTTATTTCGGTAAAGGGTGTAGATAAAATAACAAAAATTGCTGCATAGAATGTTAAACTTAAATTCTTCCGCAACAATTCTTGCACATAAAAACTTTAATTATAGTTTAACATAAGCTGTAAAATTTAAAGTGAATAAAAATTAATTAGAAACGGAAACAATTGTATATATCAAGTAGCAAAAATATGAACATAAGATGGAAAATTGTTTATAATTAAATGATTTTATTGTACTTTTAAAATAAACTGTGAACTGACAAAGGCAATGGGGTTATGCAGAACTAAAGAATTGCTTTAATTAATGAAAAGTGTTCAATTGACTTGAATGATTAATATATATATATATATATATATATATATATATATATATATATATATATATATATATATATATATTTATTTATATATATATATATATATATATATATATATTTATTTATATATATATATATATATATATTTATTTTATATTTTAAATTTTGATAATTTTGCTTATATTACAAATATTTTATTTATTTCATTTTATTCCAATTATTTTATTTATGTTATTTATTTTTGAAGTTTTTAAAATTTTGTTTGTTTTATTTATAATATTTATTTTATTTATTATACTTACTTTATTTATTTAATATATTTTATTTATTATATTTATTTTATTTATGTTATTTATTCAAAACTTCAAAAGTTATTAAAATATTATTTATATATTTTATTTATTTTAATTAACTAATTTATTTTCTTTATTTTTGTTTTTTTTTTTAATTTATTTATTTTATTAATTTTTTTTTCTATTTATGATATCTGTCCAACTCAGTTGTGAAATTTCTATATATATAAGTTAGCCTTGACTTCTTATAAGATCAAAAGTAAAATTCAAAATAATTCCCAGTCTTTATTCAGTACGAGAGCAAGTTGTATAAGCTGCTTATTTTATAAAAATATTTTATGAAAAACTAAAGAGAACCATGAAAAACTGTTTAAAGGTAAGTATTTGTATATAGTATATTATATACATATATATGTATATATATTATATATTATAATATATAAATAATAATAGTGCAAGCGACGCTTAAATGATTATCAAGAATCAAAACCAAAATCCTTTACGAATCAATCGACACAAACACCAAACGGTTGTATGGATGAAATAATGCAACCAATAGTTATATCAAGAACTTGTCCTGTGCACAATAAAACTAAGCATGAAGTACATCAAGCATATTATGATACAAAGGATGGTAATATAACAACAGCACGTTGTCGCCAATATTCCGAGGAGTTTAATAAAGTATTGGCAGCTAGAAACAAGAAGAATAAAAATGGTAACAATATTTATAAGAATAATTATGACAATAATTATAACAATAATTATGACAATAATTATGACAATAATTATAAAAATAATTATAATAATAATTATAAGAGTTGCTGTAATAATAATTATAGCAATAATAACAGTATTGAGACAAGCATTAATTCTGTTAACCAATATAAATCGTGTCGCAAATGCTGTTTAAACAATTCTGGGAAGAATTCAACGGATGGTTATTGCACCGATCTAGATCAGAGTTTTCGCAGTGATTCTATAAAGACATCAAAATTATCATATTCTGAATTAATGGACGAGGTAAGTATGGACTTTCCATCATTGGACCTATCCGACGTGTGTGAAGCACAGTACAAGAAAAGAAACAAATACATGGACGATAGCATTTCATCTAGCAAAATATCGAAGAAAAGTTTTCATAAGAAATCCAAACGGAAATCGCCTGATACTAGCACCAAATCGAATACTACCAAAGATTCTGATTTCAAAACTGTCAATTCACAATTCTCTGACTCTTTGGAGAATTTGAGCCTCAATTATTTTAGCATGGAGTTACCTTCATTGGGTTTGACCAGTACATCCACAGTTAAAGAAAGTGATCTTATGGATGATGTATCGTCTATTGATTCTGATAATGATAATTCAAGCACTGATCTAGAGGATATGGTGAGAAGCAAATTGATAATACCAATGAAACTTAGGGCACAGCGTTTATATTTTAAAAATCGTGTCGAACAAATGAAGCTATTGAAGGATCTGGAATATATGCCCAATTTGGTCAGCAAAATGATACTCAAGGCCAGAAAAAACGCTTCACACAATAACTAAAGACTGTTCGATTTTTGAGTTCATTGTTTAAATATATATTTTTTATGTGGTTTGTTTTAAGAATATTCATTCCTGTTTGATTATTATATTCTATACTATACTCCATACTATACTCTATACTATATTCGATACTCTGCTCTATACTTTGCTCTATAATATACTCTGTACTATACTCTATTATACTCTATACTATACTCTATACTATACTCTATACCATACTCTATACTATACTTTATACTATACTGTATACAATACTCTATATCATACTCTATACCATACTCTATACCATACCCTATACTATACTATATATACTATACTATATACTATACTCAGTACTATGCTCTATAGTATACTCTATACCATACCCTATGCTATACTCTATATTATAACTATAAACATAGTCAATTGTTATGTATATTTATAGGGTATTGAAGACTGAGATATTTTGATGTATATAAAGCAGCTCTTGAACACATTTCATAATAGACTGTTAGGCAATTTAAATAGGATTTTGTTTGATAGCATTTTAAATTTAAGGCATCTCCTTTAGTATTCCATACCCATAGAAAGTGACATTGCAAGCAAGAAGAGCATCAGCATTCCCAATTCGACCAACCACTCGGCATTCAACACTGACCTCCATCCGACTCGGACATTCCTCGTTCGCATTGTCAAATTCCAATGCGCACATGTGAAACATCTTATAGAGAAGAGGGAGACGAGTAGGGGGAATTGTGATATGGATGAGATAGAAACTGCGACTACGAGTGAATTTTGTGACAAGAGTTGGGAAAAGTTGGGAAAGACCTGAGGGTTGTAGGTTAATGCACTGTCATCCGGCAAAGAAATTCCGAAACTAACAAAAAAACAAAAAACAAGAAACAGAAAAAAAAAACAAACAAATAAATAAATAAAGGAAGAGCAGATATGTGCCCAACCCACACTGCTCCTCTACAGAGCGTAACAAATGTAAAATGAACTGAATTGTTTTGGGTAGAAAAGAGAAAAAAAAAAACAAAAGAGAAAGAAAAGAGAAAGCTTTTCGAATATTTTATTATTGCATGCATATCGATTGGACAACCCACTACGAACCAAGTCCTACTCCAGTCCAGTCCACACACTGTTGACATCAATGTCATTATTTATTGTCACCCGAACTGAAACGGAATCTGAATTGAATTCAATGATATCAAAATTGTTCTATAGAAATCTACCTTTGCTTCAACTACAGCTGCTATATATATACACATATATGTATATATATATTTGTTTTTGTGGCAGACAACGAACTTAAGTTTGTCTTTCTATTATTAAATTTTGAAAAAAAATTTTCTATAGTAAAAATATTACTTTAACTATAAAGAGAATTCTGATTTTCAATTGGGCTTATATATTGCTTGAAATGTCAAAAGTTTTGACATTCGGTTGCAAGTTGTCTTAAGCCTGTTGTGAGTACACTGATTACAGTTTGTTGTCGCAACTGCATCCAAGTGCCAGTTTGCCACTTGCCACTTGCTATTTGCCACTTGCTGTTGCCTGTTGGCAGTTGGCAGTTGGCAGTTGGCAGTTGGCAGTCATCAAGCTGTCAGTTTGACAATCTAGCAGTTTATACCCCAATATACATATATATATATATATATATTGTATTTTTTAAATTTTCATATTTTCGAAAATTTTACATTTAGTTGCAGCCAAGTTTGACCTTGACCCAAAGTTTAATTACTTTTGTCTGTTAACCGAACCATTGCCAATAATTATTATTATATAATACACAATGTAGTCATTGCTCTTGTCATTTAAGCCAACTACACTTGACACTTAACAAACAATTTAGCAACTGTCAACAAGTTTTCAGTACGCAATATATTTTGGCGTGCCAAAAGCACCAAGAAAATATATATTAATTACCTTTATTAATTATATCAACAAATACGCGGTATACTAAAGCTTCAATATATATATATATAATATACAATTTAAGTATCTGATATATATATATATAAACATATATACTGAATATTCCATTAAGATATATTCTTATGTCTGTCAACAGTTTTCTGCCAGCCGAAGACAACGTGTAGAAGTTTTTGAATGACTTTTTGTCATATATCAAAAGCATATATATAGCACTTGTGCTATATGCTAATGTTACCTATAATATGCTCTTATTATACTATAAGAATCAGGCATATATATGCTATGCCTTGTTCTGCTAATTAGCAATGCGCGCAGCTTGACATTGTGGAAGACGCTTCAAAGCGTGCAAATCTTGCACGCAACTTTCAACTACTTGCGCTACTTTCGCTGACTAAAGCACCTATTTGCTGGCCATAAAATATAAGAAATTATAGTTTATATAATAATACTAATATATATTCATGAATTAAAGTCAATATATATATATCATTATAGCTATAAAATCAGTATAAAAATTCTTTACAAAAATTTATTTATAAAAATTAATCAGTCATGAATAAAGCCAATTTCTTATTATGATTTATAATTAGTTGTTTATTATTATTTGCACCAATTAAATAGTTATCATAATAGTAATAAAAGTAATATTAATAATAATATTATTCATAACAATAAGGCAAAATAATTAAAGCAATTTATCTTAGTAGTAGGATATACGCCCACCCAGCTAACTATACTGAAAGACATTTGGGATGCGATTTTTTAAATGTTATTGCGAGGCCATCGAATTAAACAAATAAACAAAGCTGGAATGAAACAAAATTTATATATAAATTTTATACAATTTTCTCTATTTATCTTTACTTTGTTTTCTCAATTTTCTTCTGTTTTTTTGGGATTTTTTTTTTTATTTTCCGTCATGCCAGCAACATCAATAACAACAATTGCTGAGTATAAACTAATTGAAAGTTTATCTCTTATTTTTTTATTTTTTTTTCTTTTGTTTTACTCTGTCACTGTTATTTTTTTGTATACTCTTAAACTGAATATATAAGCTATGTTTACCATTTGGTTTTATTAAATATATATATATATATATATATATATATATATATATAGTTATTTATAGTTGAATGCTTACAGTATTGAAATTGTTATTTATAGAGTACAATTTGTATTTTCGAGAGAGTATTTGAAGTGCGTCTCGTTGTCCGCAGTTTTGGCAAACAGATTTCCATAATTTTTTCACAATCGAGCATTAAGTTTTTAGTATTGCATTTAGTTTATAATAACACAATCCCGGCAAACCGCTGTGGTCTCAAAAATAGACACCAAAATGAAAATTGAAAAAGCAGCCAAAAAGAAAACAATCAAATAATAAAATATATATAAACTTGCATACAGATAAATATATATATATACATATATATAAATATATATATATATATATATATATATATATGTGTGTGTATGTTATACTCACCACAGAACAATATACAAAGAGCCAAATTGATATTTTTTTGCCTTTATTTATGGCTTTAATGCATAGAAAATATTGAAAACAAAACACAATTTTCAAACTTTTAGTTATATATATACAAATATATCTATATTTATATATATTATTAAATAGTTTTAATTGTTTATACTCAGGTTTTACGCTTGATGTTTTAAAGAAATATATTTATTTATTTTTTGACACTTATTTAAAAAAAAAAAATAATATAAAGAAAACATTTGCCAAAGACATTTAACGAAATTGAATTTTCCCAGTGTATATATAAATTTATATATAAATTATATATTATATGATATATATATATATATATATAAAATTGATAATAGTTTGACGAGTGCAACGCGTTCCGCGACTTTTGTCCAACTGATATATAAAACCAATCAAGATTTTCAAAATTTTTCTGAAATGCCACAAAAATGGCAAGAACAGGAAAAATAATAATAAATATAATAATAATAATGCCAAAATAACATATGTAAATTAATCTTAAAAGAATTTCAAACATAAGATTGTACAGCATATATATATATATATATATATATATATATATATAGTCTATATATAAATCACACAAAAATTAACAATAAATTCAGTTGGACGGGAAATAAGTAATTTACTTGGTGATTAAGGCACGCACGTGGACACGGACAAAGGCGACGTAACACTGAGATACCAACAAGCCAAGCAACCAATGATTATAGCCAGATCTACAAAACAGCAGCAGCAATAGAATTGCTTTAACCAGCAACAGCAGCAACAGCAACAGCAGCAGCAGCAACAGAAGATAAACAAAAATTATGATTCGGAAATAAACTAAAATTTGATGTTTTCAGTGCGCGCGTCGCGTCGCGTCGCAGATTTTATTTTTGGACTTTTCCAAGTTTGGAATTTAAAATATGTTTGCTATATACCACACACATATACTTCTATATAACGTATGTATATGTGTATTAGTATTTTAGAGTGTAGAAACTTCTATTACCTAACATTAAATGCAACTCAGCAATTTCAAGCTGCAACTCTTTAATTTCCACTCTCTCTCTCTTTCTATCTTTCACTCTCTTTGGTTTTGTGTTGCTGCTTTGGAATTTTCATCAATTGTTGCAAGCAGTAAAAGAAAAAAAAAATTATCATCAAATTTTTTTTTTGGTCAGCTATTTTGGTCGACTCCATCAAATTGTATTGCAACTCGCATTGCAATTGAATGTGCAATTAGTTGAGTGCAATTTTGTTGCAATAACGCTGGGCTAATTACTTTTTAAATAGTCCACAAAAAACGTGACCAAAATTGAAATATGTTCATATAAATATGTCATATTTTTATATACTTTCTATATATATATATATATATATATATAGATTTAAGTGCAATTTTATAAACCTTTTTTGCTTAAAATTTGTTGCATGAATAAATTCAATGTGAATTTCTTTCTTCAACAGATACTTTCACTTAAAACTAACAAGAAAGAAAACTGTCGGTTCTAATTCTCAATTAGTTATATCAGAATGTTGTTCAATTGATGGTTACTTTGGTTTATCTTTAACATTTTTTTTCTCAATCTTTTTCCTTTGTTCAATTTATTCTTTGGCTGATACATGTAAGATTTACTTACAATGAAGTCTTACAAAATAAATGATCAGATTCCATCGGAATTGGGAGTACTTACTTTTCATTTCAAGTTGAACTAGGCATAAGTTTCGTCAGCTGTTTGTCCCTTATTAATTTTCTAGTATTGCAATAGATTTACTTAGAAGTTTAAATAAAAAGCAATAAAAACATCTTAAAACAAGTAAGAAGTCTGTAGTCGAGTGTACCCGACTACGAGAACCCCTTTGCCTACATATACAGCTATACACACACATACTCATACATACACACAGTTCTGCACGTACTTAGCCATTGCGCGCACCTTTTAGCCCCCCACGCTCTATAGCGCGATACTTAATCTTGTATAACTTCCGGGTTTATTGTTAAATTTTTAAAAAATAGATGAAGAATGGTCTACTTAATATGTGTGCGTAAAAGAAATTTGATCGTTTAAAAATTGTACCTTATAATCGATTTTTTCAAATTGCGGGGCTCAGGGGTGGAAATTCAAAAATCAAAAACAAACTCGTATAACCTACGAACATAACGAATCTAGATTTCAAGTTTGGTTGCTGTAGCTCTTATAGTCTCTGAGAAACAGGCGTTCATACAGACGGACAGACGGACAGACGGACAGACAGACAGACAGACAGACGGACAGACGGACAGACAGACAGACGGAGAGGGCTAGATGAACTCGTCTTGTCGTCCTGATTCAGAATATATATACTCTATGGGGTCTCCGATGATTATTTCTATGTGTTACATACTTTTGGATTTTGCACATTTCCAATAGCTCCGCTTTGCTTCTTTTTTACAAAAAGGCAAAGGGGCTAAAAAGCTTTTCCTGCAGAGCATTACTTATAATTGAAAATTAAAGCTGAATATTCTTAAGAAATTATTTGGATAATTTAAATTAATTTAATTTTAAATCTTTTTTTTTTTTATTATTATTATTAAGGAAGCCGAGGTCCTAAGACCTCTTTGTGTCCTTTTTTCAATAAATTAAGCCCAATTGGGCGCACCGGCTAACCACTAAGGTGTAGCTTAACAAATATAATAAATTTTAAATTTGCCTCCTTCTGGGCATTCGGCTAATGAGGTTATGAGGTCGACGTCTTTTTAGGCGTCGTCCTGGGCGAGTTCTAGTCAGCCTTTTGGCTAACCTATTGCTGTGGTTATTAATGCGACTATTGTAGCGACTTGAGGGAAAATTAATTTGCTGGAATGCTGTGGCAACTTTCAGATCACTGTGTAATGTTTTGTTTCTGACATACCACTCACATCCAGTGATAACCCTGACCACTTTATTTTGTGCTATTTGAATATGTTTGATTTGGCTATCGCAAGCAAGCCCCCAAATTTGACAGCCATAAATCCAAATTGGTGCAATTATTTGCCTGTAAATGGTGAGTTTGTTGCTGAGAGATAATTTGCTTTTCGGACACAGTAGCCAATAATATTTTCCCACAGCGACTCTGATCCTTGTTTTTAGCACCCTGATATGGGCTGCAAAACAGAGCCTCCTGTCCAGAATAGTCCCTAAATACCTTGCATGATTTGCTTGCTCGACAGGAGTTCCATCAAGCATTATTGCTGGCGATGTGTTTCTTTTCAGTGTGAAACAAACGTTCGTACATTTGCCTTTATTAACGGCAATATTTGAGCTTCTTGCCCAATCTTCAAATGATGCTGCATACTCCTGTAGCCCATCTGCAGCCTCATATTCGCATTTCGCCCTGTACGTGATGCACACGTCATCAGCGAACGTAGCATCATATCGCTTGGTTCAATACCTAGATCAATGCTGGGCTGAGGCATATCAGAGTTGAATAAGGAGTAGAGCAATGGTGCCAAAACACTTCCCTGAGGTACACCCGCTTTTGCATCATATCTTGCAGATATTGCTCTGTGAAACCGCACAACAAATTTTCTATTGGCAAGGAATGACTTAAGGAGCAAGAAGTAAGTCGCCGGCAGTGCATTCTTCATTTTTGCCAGAAGTCCCAAAGTCGGTCAAATGCTTCTTTGACGTCTAAGAACAGAGCGTTACAGTATTCCTTGTTATCATATACTAGGAGAATTTGGTCCACTACTCGATGCAGTTGCTCCGTGGTACTATGTCCTGAACGAAAACCAAATTGATGATCAGGGATAATTTGCTTGATTTCAATAAATGAGGAGATTCGAGCTGCAATAAGTCTTTCGAACACCTTGGATATTGAAGGTAGAACTTTAAATCTAAACTTCAACTTTAATAAAAAAGATAAACAGAACAAACCAGTTTATGTCGCTACTTGTCGCTGTCGCTGTCGCTGTTGATGTTGCTGTTGCTTGTGCTGTCCCGTTATGTGAGACTGCGACGACAAAGCATTGTGTGGTAAGGGTATAAGTACATATGGCAACAGGCTGTAGGTAATTCTGCACTGCTTTCTTTTGGCAGCTGATTGTCGTTGTTGTTCGCTCTGCTTGCAAAACTTAGACACCGTTATGCTACGCTGCCATTCACTGGGAAGTGCCTGCATGTATAAACATGCATAGACATGTTGAAACATGTTGTTAATTAAGGCGCTCTTGTAACGCTTTTAACCCAAGTGCATCCAATTTTAAACAACAAATCAACCTGACTTATATCTATTACAGTTCTTGTCAACTAGAATTTAAAACACTTAATGAGACTATTAAACTGATCAAAGAGAACTAATAATTATTATGATAATAATTATAATAACAATTTAATACAATTAATTAAAAAGAATTCGTACTTTATGTGACTTTTTGTATTTTTCAAACCGTTTTCAATATTTATTTTGTATTATTTATTTAATTTATTTTATTTAAATTTAAAAACTGTTATTTTATTTATATTATAAATATTTTTATTTTATTTTTTTAGCCCCTTTGCTTTTAAAAAAAGGCTAAAAGGGAAGGGAATGGAAATGTGCAAAATCCAAAAGTATGTAACACATAGAAATAATCATCGGAGACCCCATAAAATATATATATTCTTAATCAAGACGACAAGTCGAGCCGATCTAGCCGTCTGTATCGCAGAGACTATAAGAGCCAAAGCAATCAAATTTGGAATCTAGATTCGTTATTTTCATACATTAAAACAGATACCAGATTATGTCAGATTTTTGAATTTCCTATTTTATTCATTTATTTATTTTACTCAGCGAAGAAGTTTTTACACTCCTTCGCCTTGAGTACTCCAAAAAAAGTCAATTACTCGCCTTGACGGGAGTAAAAGGACTCTGCTCAACAAAGGTTCTTGTAAACCATGACAGGTATGTTAGCGATGCGAGATGTTATACTGTGGAATTACCGCAAAATAAAACATATCAAGGTAAATTAAAGTATGCTTGAAATCTATACAAAGACAGAATTCAAAAATAAACGTACCGCAACAATAAACCTGAAGGTAAACCAAAGTAACCTTGAGATATTAGTGTGAAATTTTAGTTAAGTATACATATTCTAGCTTAAACTGATTGAGAATTCTAAAACTTGCTCATATCGATATGCAATAGAAATTTGAACATTACAAATTTGATTGATACCCTAGAAAGCGAAACCTTTAAGCTTATGTTGCCACGTTACGCAAAGTTGACGCTGTGGTGTAGGGTTTAGCATCATCTCCTCATGTGTGTTTATAAGCGAGTTCGAATTGCGGTTATAT
This sequence comes from Zygothrica quintamaculata, assembly GCA_037044455.1. NCBI lineage: Eukaryota > Metazoa > Arthropoda > Insecta > Diptera > Drosophilidae > Zygothrica > Zygothrica quintamaculata. Next base: position 377,280 of record JBAMBS010000350.1, on the reverse strand, counting down.
ATTAAATTATATATTTTAAATATATTATATTTTACATATTATATTTTACAACTATTTTATTTGCCCCTTTACTCTGTATCCCATTGTATAACTTAACGAGCGCCGATGAACGAAGCATTATTTTCGTGTTTTGGTAAGTTCTTTGTCCCTTTGCTTTAAAAAAGAGCAAAGCGGAACTAATGGATTTGTGGAAAGTCGAATAATATGTAACAGTTAGAAATAATCATCTGATACCCTATAAAGTATATATATATTATTGATCATAAATACCAGCTGAGTCGATCTACCAAGGTATCTAGGTACAAACCGTGGAGCGGGGACCTAAAAGTCGCATGTGTGTGTACGGCTAAGGGATTTTCGTAGTCGGTTACTCTCGACTACAGTTTTTTTACTTGTTAAAATTGTGTTTATTTGAAATAATGGATTTATTTTTGAAATGTAATTAATTGTATGTAGTTTTATAAATATATATATAATATAAATAAATTATTATAAATTTTTCTTATAATTATGTTATTTACTTTTTTTATATATTTTTAATTATTTTGTAAAATATTATTTATTATATTTATTTTTGAAATTGTTTTTTATATTATTTATTTCTAAAAACTTTATTTATTTTAGATTTTTTTTATTTATTTTTGATGTTTGATTAATTATTGAAATTTTATTTATTCTTTTTATTTTATATATTTTATTTATTTTTGAAATTTATTTATTTTATTTTTCTATTTATTTTCGGCAATTCTTTTATTTAATTTTTTAATTTAAACTTTTTTTATTATTAGAATTTTATTCATTATTAAAATTTTACTTATTTTATTTAATTGATTTATTTTATTTATGCTAACTTATACTACTCACTGTTCAGGGTTCATTGAACAAAAAATCACCGAACATCTTTTTGCTATATGAAAAATAAAAATACATTTAAAAATAAGTTCGCTAATTCACTGAATGATAATGCAAAAAATGTATTATCGTATCAAATAAATGGAAATTCCATTCAAAATGTATTTTTAAATTGCCTAATGTCTAACGAGTATTTGGTATCATTAAAAATGAAATGAGCCATGCTGAGTAATTTGGCAGACATTTAAAGTGAATCGTTTGGATATGATTTGCTTATGGCATCTACTACAATATTTATTGAATAACATAAAACATCTGCTCACAACGATCAAATCGAATGGCCAAATGCAGCAGTGGCAATAGCATCAGCAGCTATTAATTAGCCATAAAAAACAAAGTAAAGTACATTTTCCTTTGGGCCATAAATGATGACAACTGCTGATAACTAAGTAGTTGGATGACACATACAAAAAAAAAAAAAATAAAACAACATTGCGTATACGTAAGTTGTTAGGTATTCTTGTTGTCCCTTTTGGCCTGGACACGTGCTTTTCAATTGGCCATTAACGAGATCATCAAATTGACATTTTTGCCAGTCCTTGCCCATACAAATGCTAACTGAATGACTGGGCTGTTGGGCGCTGGCTGTTGGCTGCTGGCTGCTTGCTGCTTGCTACCGTCTGACAAACATTACCAGACTGCCAGTCTGTCTATGTATTTGTCTGTCTGCCTGGGTAAATGAGGAGTTGGGCTTATTTAAATCCAAAAATTTGCGCCATCGCCTTCATTAGCATGCTTGTCACGTTTCTGGCAATATTTGTGCTTAGACGACGACTGCCCCAAACACAAAAAAAAGCAAAAAAAAAAGAAAGAAACTGCTATTCGATTTAAGCCCCAAAGTATTTCAATTGAGCCGAAAAAAATAGCAAAAAATTGCGTTGACTGCAACTTAAAGCTGCGGCAAGGTAACGCGTGTGTCAGGACCTCATTACTGTAATATTGCCTTGCTATTGAAATGCAATGAAAATAAAAGTAAAGTAAACAGTAAAACAGCAAAAGGAAACTGCAAAAACCGCAATGCTTTCAACTCTATGTGCACCCCTAGAGGTATGCAATGCTTTTGCTTTCGCACATTCCATTAAAGTGGCGCTAAAGGGAAAAGGTGTTAAAAAGGCAGTTTTATTAGTTGTTTTCATATACATATATTTTTATATGATGATATATAATATTATCATAGTCATATAATAGTTTATATAGCATCTGTACTATCAGCATTATATATATATATATATATAAATTTTAGTTATCAAAAGAAGTTATAAATATTTTAAGCACAAGCAGAAGCAGCTAAAACAACAAATCCAATAAAGATAACAAGTGGAATAGTATACATATATATTTATATATATAATAGAAGTAGTAAAGCCTGCATTGCTATACGTATTTCAATTACAGAGAGTACACCAACAGCAGCAGCAACAGCAGCATCAACAGCAGCAGCATTTGCTCTCAAGCATTACAGTCAAGATGCTATAAACTCACGAATATTTAATGGCGTTCTTGTGTCGCTTTCAATCAACATGTATGCATGTGCATGTCTACATGTCTATGTGTGCACTGGTGTGTGCCTTTGTGTGTATGTGTATGTGTGTGTGTGTGTGTGTGTGTGTGTGTGTATGTGTTGCAGTTGAAGTGCATATTTGAATGCTTAAATGAGTTGTCGTCGTGGCCGCTGCGGCCGTTTAATTGTAATTTCGTGTGCAGACCCCAAAATGCTAAATAAACACATACAACAAGCGTTGTGTGCGTGCATAATGTTACCACAGTGAACACCAACTAAGTGACACCAACTAACTGAAGTCTTTAACTATATATTATAAAATATTATTATGGTAAATTATGAACAGAATTTAAAGCCCTTTTCATATTTGAGTTAGCATAAGAGCAACGGCTTTTAACTCAATTTATATATATCAGCAGTTCATCATAGCAAAGTAACACTGTACAATTGCATTTATAATGCAATGCAGCCTTGGATTGCAATATACATTTGGGTGCTGCCAATTCGATTTGTTGGCAGCCTCTGGCTAGCCTCATTGCCAATGCCATCACAATTGCCGTTGGCGCATATCATTGTTAACATGGCTAAATTATATAAGCGTTTCACCCGCTGTATCTCTAACGTTCATATAATGTCATGTATTTATGTGTGTATTTGTGTGTGTGTATTGAAATTGCAGGTTTATTTAAGCTATTGGACTTTGGCAAATGAAATTTGCAAGCAATGCATAAAACGCATTTTCCAAATGAAAATAATCAAACAAATATTGAAAACCGAAACGCATATCATATTTGATTAATACATTCTGATATGCTTGGAATTATGAGCACTGATAAGGATTAATGAGAATTGATAAGGATTTATAAAGATAAATGCCTAAACTATAACAAATCTGCAATGTATAAAAAGCATAATTAAAGAGTTACTTAAAGTCAAAGCTCAAAGAAAAAGTTGCCCCTATAAACCAGGACCCGTCTCTGGTCAGTCTGGAGTATTGATTCTGGCAGGATAATACTGGTTGTTCCAGCGCTAGGCGGCCATTGATTAGAAGCCTTTGGGCTAAGCTTCGTTTTGGGGATAAACTTTAACATTTTCTATAGTTATAAGCTTAAAGTAGGTTATATATATTATTAATTTCTTCACTTTATTTTTGTTTTTATTTCATATAATTTTTTCTATATTTTTTTTATTATGGAACGATCTTATTAGCAAACTTATAAACTAGAGAGTTAGGAGCCTTAGCTGCAAGGGCCTTGAGTTAAGTATTTATTTGTATTTTTGCTTATAGAGACTAACATCAAAACTGTGATATAAATGTCTATATATAACTATTCTGAGCAATAATAAATCCTAAAAGAAATAAAGAGCCACAAGGATAACTGAATAGCATTCCATTTAAACTAGCTAGGAATTCAAACTATGAATAACTCTAGAAATAAAAAATTTCTCTAAAAAAAAAAAAAAATTTGCAACTGCAATTTGAACTCGCTTATATACACACATGAGGAGATGATGCTAAACCCTACACCACAGCGTCAACTTTGCATACTGTGGCAACATAAGCTTAAAGGTTTCGCTTTCTAGGGTATCAATCAAATTTGTAATGTTCAAATTTCTATTGCATATCGATATGAGCAAGTTTTAGAATTCTCAATTAGTTTAAGCTAGAATATGTATACTTAACTAAAATTTCACACTAATATCTCAAGGTTACTTTGGTTTACCTTCAGGTTTATTGTTGCGGTACGTTTATTTTTGAATTCTGTCTTTGTATAGATTTCAAGCATACTTTGATTTACCTTGATATGTTTTATTTTGCGGTAGTTCCACAGTATAACATCTCGCATCGCTAACATACCTGTCATGGTTTACAAGAACCTTTGTTGAGCAGAGTCCTTTTACTCCCGTCAAGGCGAGTAATTGACTTTTTTTGGAGTACTCAAGGCGAAGGAGTGTAAAAACTTCTTCGCTGAGTAAAATAAATAAATGAATAAAATAGGAAATTCAAAAACCTAACATAAGCTCGTAATCTGTTAAAGTGTATGAAAATAATGAATCTAGATTCCAAATTTGATTGCTTTGGCTCTTTTAGTCTCTGCGATACAAATGGACGGACAGACAGCTCGACTTGTCGTCCTGACTAAGAATATATGTACTCTATACGGTCTCAGATGATTATTTCTACCTTTTACATACTTTTAGATTTTGCACAAAGTCAATAGCTCCCTTCTTAACCATTTTCAAAGGAACGGGATTATCAAGAAATATAAATTAAAATATGACATAAAAGATGCCCAGTTTATGCTCGCAGACTAAAAAACAGAGCATCAGGCATAAACATTGCACCGTTGGCTAGAAAAGGACCAATTAGGAGACAGCCAGCAATCCCTTCTGAAATCCTGCAACAGTGGCTCTCGCTTGCAGATGTGGCTAGAACAGTTCAGCCGAACTCAGTTGGCAAGAGGCTAATTCCCCCAAACCGAATTATTGATAAAACTCGGTCAACTGCCTGGACTACTCATGGGTATAATAATAATAGTTGCCCACCTGTATATACCAGCCAGGAGGAACCCACGTACTTGGGTATAGAGGCCCAATTAGCGCGTGGCTACAATAAATGATCTATGAGATGAGATCAGGAAGCTCAGAGGCTCTAAACAACAAAGGAAGTCAAAATGACTGTCATCGCAGCATAGTCCCTAATGCTGAAGCTCTCCTCCGGATATACCCGTATGATCTAGCTAGGTTTAATATATATAACAAATAATCAATAATAAATAGCTATCCAATAAAATCCTTGTGGATAGCTACTGTCTACATAAATAATAAAACAAATATGTAAATAATAATAATAATAATAGCCTAAACTTTTACTATATTATAAGTTGCAATTTATACGAAAAAAATTAGTAAAATAAATAAAATTTTAAAAATATAAATGAAGTTATTATATTCAAATTGAATATGAAAGGGAACCATCTGTTTCAACTCTTTGTATTGGTCAACAGATCTGTTAGCTCTTGGCCCCTAATTAATGTTCCAGGACTATAGGATACATAACAGAACTTTAAAATAAAACATATATTACAATATTTTGTTATTATATTTTTGTTTATATTTCTTCTTTCCGTAATGTGATGGTCAGGGGAAAAAATTCAAAAAATCAAATATAAACGGGGGCTAAAAAGGGAAGAGAATAAGCGAGGATAATATGTTGTCTATATGTATGGGGACATTATGATGAACTGAAACGAGATCTAGACCAGATATGCTCCACAATAAATCCCAAACAGGCAAGTAATGTGCCACCAATAACAACATAGAAGGCCAATTGAAGGTCACGTACCGTTAGCACACGAACCTCACTGCCATCGTCGGCTGTCTGAGCGAGTTGTGTGTGCATTTTAATGGTAACACGAAACATTTGATCCTTAATCCATTGCTGTATAAAGCCAGAGTTAAGTAAACGTAGCAACTGGGCATTCACTGCCTGCTCCCAGGGTGCATCTCTGGGCATGACATAGGATATGGTATAATATTTGGGACACTCGGGCACAACCCAAATGCGTTGTCGGAGCAAAAAGTTAACCGATTCCATAGTTAGCGATGAATAACGTGAGACACCAGCCTTGCCACCAACAGTGGCAACCTCATTGGTAACATCTGCATTAAGATCCTGATTCCACCAGAGTTTCTTATTGAGACTGGCAAAGAGTGGCGATGTTTCACTAAAGAACAAATCATCAGCCATTGAGGTATACTTGTAGACCACCTTAAGACCACTCTCATCCAGATCTTGCAGTGTTATAATATCCTTATAGTGCAACGGATGTATATAGACAGTGGCCAAACTGGATTCAAATATGGCACCAAATATTACGCTCACCAAACACAAGGATCCAATAAACATGCGCTCCGCATAGCTATCCGGCAGATGTGAAAGATTCACTCGTACCCAAACCACCCAGGTATCCACCAGTATATCCAATGCCTGACGCCACAAACGTTGTACTGGCATCTGCTTCAATATGCGCAGTTGCAGATTGAGCAGACGCAGCAATAACCAGATGAAGGCACAGACAAAGGCCATCAAAATGAAGCCCAACCAAATGTCATAGCCCACGGCAAATATGGGGAGTATGGATTGAGGTATGCGACTGGCTTTGGGCACGTAGATACACAGCTGATCATCATAGACGGTGACCGTAAAATCCATATACTCTTGCACCAGATAATCCTTGACAAAGAAACCCGTTAGGCATATATCCAGACCATCGTTTAGTATGGAACCGATGGCACCATTATAGCTGCCATTGGCAGTGCGTTCGCTGCGTAAAGATGAGGCAAAAGGATACTTAGAATACTTGGCAAGTATAAAATGAATCACTTACCCAAAGTAATTCTTGTCGGGCTCCTGTAGTATCATAGTATAATTAAGTAGATCTCGTAGTATGAGTGCCACCTGCCAGTCCACGCCGGTTATGCTGCGCAGAAGACCCGTTTCAGGATCAAAATTCGGGCGCGCATAGACGGACCTAAAGATTTGCACACGTAAAGGATAACCACGCATATTATGGAACAACAAATCCGGCAGAGGTTCACCACCCACATAGGGTATCAGGCGTCCAAAGTGTTGCTCAAAGCCCATTTTACGCTCACGTATATCCTGTCTACTATTTAGACTAGCGGCTGTGCTTGGCGCAAAAGGATCATAGATCCAAATCTGCTCATTGGTCAATATATAACGATTATATACTCTATGCTGTGTCCATAGATCACGGCAACTTTGCTCCAACTGCTGTTGCTGCTGTTGCCCCAAGCTCAATTCGTGCAACATATAGAAAAAGGTGCCAGCACGTTGCGTTATCCTGGCGGCTCCACTGTTCGTCAACAATTGAGCCAGGCTTATGACCAGCGCCAGACTGTCGTCAGCTGCCAAGTTCAGCTGGCTTTGTGTATGTTGCAGTGGCAGCTGCTCATTGTAGCTGTACACTGAATGTGGCATATCGGTGTGTTGCAACAAGCCATACACAAGTGGATTGTCGGCATCCTGCTGCAGTTGATTATGACGCAATAGTATATGCAGCTGTGGCATGCCACGCATTGGCACTAGCAATAACTCTGGCAATTGACTTGCAACAAATGCCATATAGAATACTAACAATTGCAACAATTCATACAACATCCTGTTGTTGATAAGCTTACCGTTCAACCTAATGTTGCATCCACAAATGATTCAGCAATGGCTACTCAATTCACTCGATGCCCAGCTAAAGGTTCATTTTATGTTTTGACACCTGCAATTTTGTTTGTTTGCTCGCATGTAATTAGAGTCCCGTTATGTCAACTGGCTTGCTCCCCAGCTGGTCAAGTGGCTTGGCCTAAAGTAAACAAACGCCTGCCACTTGTATATTGGGACATGTGGCATGAGGTAATGAAAATATCTGCGACTTTTATATATTCTGCTTTGACACTGATTTATACCCAACATTGGGCGGTTGGGGCAAGGATAATCAAAAGCCAGCAAGGACTTGAGCTTTAAGCAAAAATTGCAAGAAAAACATACAATTAAACCTATTGAGTTCTATTTTTATATATGTACTTTAATATAACTATATATATAAATATATATCTGATTTATATATATACTTAACTTTTATGCTTTATAATTTGTAGTCTGTAAATGTTCCATTATCCTGCCCAAAGGATTGCTCAAATATAACAATGAAAATAGCTCAATTTCGTTATGGTCATATAAGCGTCAATGATGCTGAACGTGCTATGTGTGACAATGTACAGTATATACTCGCAAAGATGACACTAAAAACTTATTTTTAAATAAGAGAAAAAATTGGTGAAAAAGAAGCAAAAAATTATGCTTTTAACTTTCGATTTAAGCACAGATTTTGCATAGTATAACCTTATATATAAGTATATAATATTTACAGTTAACAAAATTACAGTATATACTGGCTATACGATATTTAAAAAGCCCTTTTTAATTAGTGCAAAAATATTTTAAAAATGTATTATTAAATGTAAAAAAATTCCCAATTGCAAATCAAAAGCTACATTTTTAATAAGATTTACTCACCTTCTATTTCATCACATATATATTACAGATTTAAGAAGAAGAAAGAATATAGAATAATAACCGAATTCTACAACTTTTAATTAAATTTTCATATCTTTGACATGACTTTCATATTGCATTAGCAGCAGGTGCTCTACATTAACTCTTTCTATATTCAAAATTGATTTCAGTTTCTAATTCTAACTTAAAGAAAACATTTTAAGCTTGATCGATATCGATAAATAATGAAGACTTGCTTCAAAAGCAAAGTTAAATATAAAAAAATTTTTGAAAAATATTTTTATATTTTTTTTACATTTTTTAAATTAAACCAAAAGTTTTGTTTTTCTCTTTTTCAGAGATGTTTTTTTTTATGGATATCGATAAATTATATAGACTTGCTTAAAAGACAAAATAAAATATAAAATTATATTTTATATATTTTTAAAAAAATTTTAAATTATTTAAAAAATTTTTTTTAAATTTTTTTTTAAATTATTTTTAAAATTTTTTTTTTTTGTTTTTTTTTAAGAATAATGTAATATAATAATAATGTAATAATAGCAAACATATAAAGTGTGCTTCAAAGCGAGTTTTTACTGTACATGCATATCCATAATATTACAGAAATGTAAACTATATAAGTATCTATATACATATACCTATACATACAAAGGATTTTTACTACAACTTGCAGTTTATGCAACAACTGAAAAGCAAATGGAATTCTGTGTTGGTTGTCTTGCTTTAGGGTGACCACATTATGGTCTTTTAATATGTATATTATGGTATGAGTTAGAGTGTGTTAGAAGCATTATTATTGCTTAACTATTAACTGATATGCTGTAGTGCTTACCACTGTGCATACCACTGTGCCGCTTGTGCTCAGCTTGCCAAATATTTCATAGCATTTCACTGAATGTTGAATAACGAAGGATGTGGGAGCCGGACATCTGTGTATAGCATACAATGTATACATGTACACGTGTGTGTGTCTGTGTATGTGTGTGTGTATAGGTGTGTGTGTGCGTGTGTAATGGGCACCTCTGCATTCAGAATGAAACATCGCTGCCAAAGTTGCCAACAAAAGCCATCAATAAACTGTGCAACACATTTCTTGCTCACACACACACACACACACAGAGAGAGTGTGTGAGTTCTTTTATACTTACTTAACTATAGATTTCTCTTCACTTTTCTACACTTTTCTTTTCGCTTTCGTTACGGTGTGGTATCTTTGGCTTATGCGTGTGGGAGAGAGCGAGTTTGTGTTTAGTTTTTAAAATGAAAAATAAATTGGAAAATTGAAAAAGCAATTCATCGCATTAGAAACGTGCATTGAATGAAAGGCTGCTGACGTTGTCTATCAGGTTTGCAGCACTATCAGCTCTTCTTCTCTTTACACTACTTTTCCCCACTTTTCATCTTTTTTTTTTCTTTTAGTTTATCGCTCATACGCCAGGTGTGACGGCATAAAACTTATTGCAGCCTTAACCAAACATAGTTCAATTTTAGTTTTTACTTTTAGCTCTTCAGTTCTTCATTTCAGCAGCTCTTCAGTTCTTCATTTTTTCAACTCTTCATTTCTGCAGCTCTTTAGCTGTTTGAAGCTCTTTGATGTCTGTGTTTGTCGTCACATTTATGGCTGCAGCAGAACAATTGCCAATGGAACGTTGTCTAAAAATGTAAACCATTACCGTCATGCTACTCCAATGTGATGGTTGAGGGGGAGGGAAAGTGTGAAACTGTGGGTTCGACCATGGTTTATGACCAAGCGATAAAAATCAAATTGGAAAGCTTTAAGTTTGAAAACGTTTTGCCATTTATTATTATGACAAGGCCGTTATATGCACTTCACTAAGTTCTGACGAGATCTCAACTCTTAAAAATGGTATGACGCTGACGTGCGTGTCATTTTTGGGCCAAAGAGGGTTAACATTAACATTAAGGCGTGTCATCAGGCAAAACAGGCAACTGCCAACTGCCAACTGGCATTTTGGGCATGAGAAATGAATGAAGTATGAGAAATTCAAATGAAATTGCAAGTATATATATAAATATATATATATATATATATATATATATATATATATATTATAACGGGTATTAGGTTGCAAAGCAGCGAAGCGTTATAAAATCATTTGTATGTTGCACGTGAAAATGAAATTTACCATTAACGCAATGTTGCAACAGCAAATTCTTTGCAGTTTTGCCAAATGCCAATTGCCATGGGGCATTCTCCGTTCTTTTACTATTTTTCAGCACTTAATTCCACATCATTTCGCCAGAAAGGACACACACAATATACATACATACATATATATATATATATATATATATATATAGTATAATAACAAAATGGATAAGAAGTTAACCCAATATAGCATTTTACCCACACAGCTTCATGGCCATGACGTTGGCTATAACATCCGTTGCATTTGCATCTTTCGGCGTTCAAATTGTTCGCATAAAAAAAGCCAACGCAATCACAGCGGATTTGGCACCTGGCAACGGTAACAGCAACAGCAACAGCAACAACAACAGCAACAACAACAGCAACAACAACAACAACAATACGAGTAACAACACAAAAGCCGTAACGAAACCCCAACGATTCCATACATCCGTTCGGTTTGGCCAAGCTGACTGTCTGTAGCTGGAAATCGACTTTCAGTCGGATTGATGCCCCCGGCTTCCAATTGGATTACAATCTACGTAGCTCGCAGTTGCTTCATGCTTCATGCCTCAACTCAACTCAACTGACGACACTCAAATAGCAAACAGTTGTGAGTCCATTCTCCTAACAAGTGTTGCAGTTAGGGATTCCTTCAGTCACACAGCTTAACTCCCAACAGTTTCCTTTACCTTTCTTTTTTTAGCCCCTTTGCCTTTTTGTAAAAAAAGAGCAAAGCGGAGCTATTGGAAATGTGCAAAATCCAAAAGTATGTAACACATAGAAATAATCATCGGAGACCCCATAAAGTATATATATTCTGAATCAGAACGACAAGACGAGTTGCATCTAGCCCTGTCCGTCTGTCTGTTCGTCTGTCCGTATGAAAACGCCTGTTTTTTAGCGACTTTAAGAGCTGAGAGCAACCAAACTTGAAATCTAGATTCGTTATGTTCGTAGGTTATACGGTCTGCTAGATTTTCAAATTTCCTCCCCTGACCCCCGCAATTCGAAAAAATGGATTATAAGGCACAATTTTTAACCGATCAAAATTATTTTTCGCACACGTACTAATAAGACCATTCCTGATCAGTCGTAGTCGGGTACACTCGACTACAGACTTCTTATTTGTTCATGTTGTCATTGCTTTAAATATCATATATTTTATATTTCTTGACAATCCCTTTCCTTTGAAAAAGGTTAAAAAAGGGAGCCATTGACTTTTGTGCAAAATCTAAAAGTATTTTGTATGTTACAGGTAGAAAAAAACATCGTAGACCCCATAAAGTACATATATTCTTAATCAGGACAACAACACGAGCCAATCTAGCCCTGTCGGTTTGTCCCGTCTGTATCGCAGAGATTATAAGAGCCAAAGCAATCAAATTTGGAATCTAGATTCGTTATTTTCATACACTTTAACAGATACGAGCTTATGTTAGATTTTTGAGTTTTCTACTTTATTTATTTATTTATTTTACTCAGCAAAGAAGTTTTTACACTCCTTCGCCTTGAGTACTCCAAAAAAGTCGATTGCTCGCCTTGATGGGAGCAAAACGACTATGCATATCACCGGGTGCTTGTAAACCATGACACGCATGTAAGCGATGTGAGATGTTATAGTGAGGAATTATTACAAATTAAAAAAAAATCTATAAAGGTAAACCAAAGTAACCTTAACATTAAACTGGAAAATAACAGTCAATTGAACAACATTTTGATATAACTAATTGGGAATTATAAGCGATGAATTGCTTTTTCATTTTGTCATTGCTTTAAATCTCATATTTTACTTTACATTTCTTGACAATCCCTTTCCTTTAAAAAATGTTGAAAAGGAAGCTACTGACTTAATGCAAAATCTAAAAGTATATTACAGGTAGAAATAATCATCTGAGACCGTATGGAGTACATATATTCTTGATCAGAAAGACCAGCTGAGTCGATCTAACAATGTCCGTCTGTGTGTCCGTCCATTAAGTATCTGGGTATAAACCGTGGAGCGGGGACCTAAAACTCGCATGTGTGTGTACGGCAAAGGGATTTTCGTAGTCGGGTACACTCGACAACAGATTTCTTACTTGTTTTAGTATGATTCCCTCAAAGTATGCTCGTAATATTACAAAGTTTTTCATACTTAGTATTTCTAACTTGTTTAAGCGGAATGTTATTCAGTTAAGCTTTGTGGTCCCCAAGGTTGTCTACAGTCATTTCTACTACAGATTTGGTAACATTTTGACTGGGTCTGACTATGGCTGTGTAGTTTGAGAACCTACCATACATAGGCCCAGGAAAGGTGACAATGTCTATAGACAAAAATTCAAAATGTAGCTCAAGGCCTTTGCAGCTAAAGTTATAAGTTTACTTATAAGCTCGTATCATAAAAAAAAAACAATAAGCAAAAAATAAAAAAATAAATAAAAATAGATAAAAACAAAAAAAATAAAAACCAACCTATATAATAAAATCCTACTTTAAGCTTTAATAACTATAGAAACTGCTAAGAGTTATCCTTAAAATAAAGCGTAGCCCAAAGGCGACGCTCCTACTCAAACGGGCAGGGACTAAAGTTTTCTTACTTGTTTTTATACGCGCAAATCATTGCAAGTTGCAAGTTTACCTGAGTTCAGGTTCATGCAAGTCCGATAGTTGCAATTTTAACAGGTACAGTACAATATTGCCAGTCGGCATGCAAGATTTATCCTGTGCTCTATAGCAAACTTGCATGCAGCATTAAAAACTGATATATGCAAGATCCTGCATGAAAATAAAATATTACCTATTTTCACCTATAATATATAGTATCCTAAGTTCGCTTTATAGCACTTTTTATGGCAACATTTTGTGGGAACGGTAAAGATAGCCGAAACTCAAGATTGCTACTGCCACAAAGAATGTTTCAACAGTTTCTATAGAGAAATCAAAGAAAGTTATGACTGTTTTATGTATAAATATTTATTTATTATAAAATTTGGAATAACTAAAGCCAACAAGAAAAAAAATATATATAAAAAAAAATAAATCAATAACTTTGCTCTCTCTCCCTCCCCATCTCCATTTCACTCTCTCTAACTCTTTTTGTTTATCTTTGTACAACTTAAGCTAAGTATTTATATATATTAAACGCCAGCGGCTATTGGTGCTAATGGTGCTTGGAAGCAATCGTTGGACAATTGCTATCAAGGCCAAAGTTCTGGCGCATACGCTCCAGGGTAGCCTGATTGAAGCCACGTGCCAATAGCTGATTCTCCGCCTGGGCAATTATTTCACGCATATAATCCAAGGCGCCGGCACTTTCCGTTAGCTGGCTGCACATGAACTTGTGCCGGAAGCGCAGCTTCGCCTTCTTTATTTTATTATTGTAGCGGGATTTGCGGCAGGATTCGGCACGTTGACGCTGTGCATCACGACCATTGGGCAACGTTGTGGCCTTATGTTGTTGTGTTGCATTGCCCAATACTGGTGTGGACACACGCGTCTGTTCTATCATTTGCTGTTGATTGGCTGGTGCACGTCGCTCCACTACAATAGGATTCTCAATTAACATTTGATCCACATAACGCTGCTCCTCATCAGCATAATGTGTCTTTAGATGTTGCAGCTCCAAGGCCACCAATTCGTCAATTTGTTCCGGCTTATTTGTATGTAAATGCGGCATCTTTGTGGGCATCGTTAATGCTGCATTGCTGCCATATGCCGGATAATGTCCCAATTGTGTATAAAACTTATGTAAATATAGATTACTTTGTTCCATCTTTGATTTGATTCACTTGGAAAATCTTCCACAATCCAACTCACACGATCTGCTCTCAACGAAAACGCAAAAGCAATTGTTAGCAGCAACTTGTTTGCGTCCCACTTATATACTCATTTACCCTCTCGCCCTTTATCAGGTCAAATTCTTGATTGACCTGCTGCTCGATTTTCTTTTTTGTATTTTCGAAAACCTTTTATGAATCAATATGATGTACCAATTTTATGATTATGTTTGTGCCTCTGCAGCACTTGTAACCTTTTGACCTGTTACCTAAATGCTGACCTACCTATAGACCTTACTGGAAACCTGATAAGGCACGTAAACAAGAGGATTAACTTTTATAGTTGTCCGATCTATTACCTGCTATCAGTAGCTAAGGTGTTTCCGATTCAACTATTGAATGATTATACCTAAAATTATTAATATTTAATAAATTTATTTATTTTTGATGACAAGTTTTATACAACGAAATTGTGATGGAAAATCGAAATTCGAAATACAAAAATACTGTTTGTATTATATAAGTAATGCTATATAAAAGTGATGGAAAATTTCTAAAAAAATATTATTATTTGTATTATATAAGTAATGCTATATAATAGTATAAAATGTATATAAGATTATTTATATAAATTATTCTGGGTGCACAATGACTAAAGGGGGAATTTAAGTTGATTGAAATTCAATTTAATTTAGATTTATTTATATATAAATTTTTATTTTTTTTTATTTTTTCCAAAATTGTTTCTTTATATATAGATTATTATTTTTTTTTATATAATTTATAACAATTTTCTTTTTAATTTTTATGAGAGAGTGCACGGAGAACTTTTAAAGAGTTGAAATTTGTTTTATAAAGATACAAAAAAAATCAATAAAAGTGCAAGAAATGTACGTCCAAAATGTATATCAAACAACTACAGCTGTCCATTACAGAAGTTTTCACTGTACCTACATATATTTGGCATGCTTAACATCAAGTGCACAGCATGAGATGAGCACAGAGTGAACGCACATCACACAATCAATTTGTGTTTAATATAGTAAATAAGTTTGGACAACAAACTGTCAAGTTCAAGTGCAGTAGCAAAGCTTATCAAACTGTCAATTTAGGGCAAACCAGTGGAAGTGCATAGATGAGTGGGGGTAGTGAGGGGGTAAGTGCTAGGTAAAGAGCCCTAAGTTAATATGATGTCTTTTAAGTAAACTGATAAGTATACAGACCTCAATTTAAGACTTAGTTTTGCCAAGTGCTATACACACACTCACACACAGATAGTATAGATAGTGATAAGTGCTCTGACATATACACACACATACATATAGATACATATATATAAACCAATCACAAGCTGCCCAACCTCTGTTTAACTACCATTGGTTAATTACCTGCGGCTGGTTAAACCATGTTTTGCAGTCTCACAGCAACACTTGCTGCTGCAACAATTGCAGGTAATCAACCATTTTAGCTACATTGCATTAGACATGTTGCTACGTGTTGCTGCGGTAATGCAACTCCATTATAGGTAACATTAGTGCAAGGTGCAACAAGTAGCATCATAAAATTAAGTGCCGTCGGCTTAAAATTCTAACAAATATTTCCAAATCCCACAAAATTGCAGAATTTACATAATAAATCCTTTAACCAAAGTCAGATGTATATATAATATGTATAAAATATATATAATATATATAAATAAGCAATAAGGATAAACAACTTAAAGCAGCATAAAGAGGCGGTAAATCTATGGATATAATTAAACCGATCAGTTCCCAGCTACTAACAACCTAAAGCAGCAGCCGAAAAAATATCGTTTTTTAACAATTTTTTCGGAAGGGAAGGAAATGATTGTCGTAAACGAAATTTCTAGACAAACCTGTAGCATATTCAAGCTTTAAATAACAATTTTTGTAAAATATAAATATTGATATTATCCAAAGTTGTAACGATTTTTCTGGAACATCTGTGTGTCTACACTTGTAAATCGATGCGGGTGAAGATCATGCAATGCATTTGAAAAAAAATTTTTATTTTATTTTTATAAGTTTTTCTATATGAACTTAAAAAATACTAAGAAATTCTGAAATTCCAAATTTTTTCAAAATTTGAAAATTCACTGTTTTTTTTTATTTATTTCTATTTATACTTATTCATATTTATTTATATTTATTTATTCTTAATTATATATATTTATATTATTTTAATGGTTATTATTGTTTATTTATAATTAAATAAAGTTATTTGTATTTATTTATATTTATTTAAATTTATTTAAATTTGTTTATATTTATTTATGTTTATTTAAATTTATTTATATTTATTTATATTTATTCATATTTATTCATATTTATTTATATTTATTTATATTTATTTATATTTATTTATATTTATTTATATTTATTTATATTTATTCATATTTATTTATATTTATTTATATTTATTTATATTTATTTATATTTATTTATATTTATTTATATTTATTTATATTTATTTATATTTATTTATATTTATTTATATTTATTTATATTTATTTATATTTATTTATATTTATTTATATTTATTTATATTTATTTATATTTATTTATATTTATTTATATTTATTTATATTTATTTATATTTATTTATATTTATTTATATTTATTTAAATTTATTTATATTTATTTATATTTATTTATATTTATTTATATTTATTTATATTTATTTATATTTATTCATATTTATTTATATTTATTTATATTTATTTATATTTATTCATATTTATTTATATTTATTTATATTTATTTATTTATATATATTTATAATTAATTATAATTATTGATATTTATTTATTCTTAATTATATTTATTTATATTTTTAATGTTTATAAATATTTATTTATATATATTTGTTTTTATTTATATTTATTTATATTAATTTATACTTCTTTAAATTTATTTAATTGTTTATTAAAAGTCGCCGTCCCAATAAAATAGAGATATATATTCTGAAAGAAATATCCTGAGCTAAGTCAAATTATGTCTGCTGAGGCGCCTTATAGGCCGCATTATAGGAAGGCCTCGCATCAAAAACTGTTAGCATTAATTGTCAGTCTTACTCACTTGAGGTTGTAAAACAATTATTCAAAAAAGTACTTTTATCCAACTCTTATGATAATTTAAAAATGGATTTATAGTTTACGGTAAAAAGAATTTAAATTTCTGAATACTTATACTAGTTCTAAAATGTTAGTCAATTCTTTTTGCGCTAATATGATATGCTATATTGTGTCCCAACGACTGCTCTAAACAGACCTTCTGGCAACTCCAAATAATATTTCGAAGGATGGTGCGATGCTTTCAGGTACATATAAGAATTGTGTTTTTTACTTAATTGAAAATTTGCATAGATTTTGGAACACCCTATACAAGTATAGATAAGCAATAAAATACGTAAAAATCTGCGCCAGATTCGAAAATATTTTAAATTTTCCCTATGAGATTTTGATAATGTTGGAATAAATTTAAAACAAAATAAAATCAATCGATTTTTTTAAGCCTACAAAGCAGACTAATGCCTACAGTAACTGTAAAATAAAGAGTATACAATTGGCTGATATTCATATTTATATAATTGTATTGCTTCGTTTGTATAATATCCTTTCGAAGCCAAATATTGAAACTGCATGGCAATGGTAATAATAATAATGTCCTTTAGCCTGTGACTTATTTTAGTACAGAGCAAATAAGTAACTAATTTGTATATATTTTTATGGCATATAAAAAAATAATATGCGCCTTACAAGGAGCATTGACAGCAAACTGTTAATGCGCATTAAAACATAATCTAGCATAAATTGTTGATCTCTTTTTTTTTACAGTAGAATTGTTTGGCAGGACTTAAGGACTATTGGTACAATTTTGTAGCACGTTTAAAAGTGCTTAAGTTTTTTTTTTTTTATTGGTTTTAATGTTCAACTCAATTACCAGTTCATTAAATACTGAAGGCGCCAACATGGCCATTAAGGCCCAGCTATGTGTAATGGAGCTGCCACAAAAGGAACAGAAAAAGTAGTAGAAGGAAAAAAAAGGATATCGAGCATTATCATTGTGTATTCAATGAATGTCGCATGCTTAGAACATTAAAAATAGCAATTGAACATTTTATCAATGCCCGATTAAGTATAATTGGCTAATCTAAATATAAATTACTTATAGCCACTATTTACTGTCAATGGCAGCTGCTCAAAAACAACTTTTAAATTAGAATTTTCCTTTTCCTCTCCACTTCTAGTACAAATAAAAGAATAAATTTATATATATATATATATATATATATTTAGGAAATGGAAAATCTATTTTCAGTAATAAGATATAAGTATAAGTATAATTAAAAAAACATTTATATTCATTTTGTTATATCCCCCCTCTCCCCTTCCCTCACAAACACACACACATCGAAAGCAAACACAGCTTGACCCCAAACACACACACATACAGTCCCTCCATCCATATAGACACGCAGTCAACCACTTGAAGTCGGCATCCCGTCCAGCTATGACAATTTCCGACTGTGGGTGTGCACACCCACAACCCACACCCCACACCCCACGCTCCACACCTCCAACTACAAATCAGCCTGCAAAAAAGAGGAAGAGTGCAGAGAGTAGAAAGCGCACAAAAAAAAAAAAATAAGAAACCAGGAGCCATAAATACGCACATAAAGCAACATTCACCCAACTCCAAAAAAAAGGAGGACGCACAGCGCCATTGCCATTGCCATTTGCCATTGAGTTTGAATTATGTCAGCGCAGCAATAAATTGCTCAGGGCATTAAATTAAAATATATATATAAATATATATATATATATATACTAGAGTGTATGTGTGTGTGTGTACGTGTATGTGATTGCGTATATGCTCTCACATGCAATTTTTGTAGCGCTGCAAAAGGCGACGACTAAAGCTTGGACATACACACACACACACACACATAAACAGACACATACACCTCTCTACATACAAACATATGTATAGATTTATATATATTCTATATATATATATATATATCTTTATATATATATAATGGAACCCAATAGGATTTGCGGCGCAAATTTACTGCAAAATGCCAAACATATAACGTAACACAGAGAGTATGGAAATAAAATAGGATTTTTTACCACTTTTTTTTGGTAAGAAGGGGGGAGGGGGTATTCACATGAACCTTAACAACTTGTGTTATCCTTTATTATTATATGCCAAAGGTTTTTGAGTACAATTTATAAGGATATTACTTAGAAAATGTAAACGAGTCTGAAGTATTTCCATTTTGAAATGCAAAAACTATTTTTAATGCAACTTTCTTATAAGAAAAGTATTTTGATAAGAGCCAAAAGGATACCTAATAGCAAGGACATATTGGATTAAGAATATAAAATAAGTATTAATAATTTATAATAATAATATAACAACATTATTATGATCTATAAAAAGTTGTTTTCTGTACAAAATCTACAATTGATCCTTGCGTCACTGCAGCCGCCACATAAGGATATTAAGGATGCGCCTGTTGTAGTGCAGTGCCTATAGAACTCATAGCATATTGGACGCAGCAAAGCGTAAAAATGTTTCTGCCTGGTTTGCAAGGTTTCCATTACAATATAATTTGATGCATGAGCAAGTCTCAAGGACACTGAAGGCTGTTGGCAAGATATTTATGTAGGATGCCAATTCAATTCAATTAACAAAAACTGAAGTATACTCTTGGCCGCTATGGATACGGTAAGGATATTGACCATGAAACTAACAAAGGCCGTGCCGTGTTTCTACCGTTATTCAATAAATCCTTGAAATGTTTAAATTTATTTATACTTTTATTTATTTTGTTTTTTTTTTTCTCTAAATCTTTAACCTTTTTTTATTAATTTTTTATAATTCTTAATTTTGCTCCTTTTGAGTTCTTTTTTGTCCTAATATTTTTTTTTTTTTCAATTATTGTTTGTGGTTCATTTGAGCCTCCTTCAGTGCATTTTTATAGAGTTTGCTTACTAAAGCCGGCATAGCCACCAGATCCTTCAATAGTTTCATTTGCTCAATGCGATTATTGAGAAAGGTAAGCTGTAGCCTAATCTTCATTGGAGTTATAACATTGGCTGATACATAGTCCACCACACTTGCGGGTATATCAATTTGTGGTGGCCGTGGACTTATTTTAGGTGGATTCCATGATCTTTCGTTTTCATTTATATGAGATGTGGTTCGACTGGACAGACCCAATGATGGCAAATTTAATTCATAAGCTTCCATTTCTAGTTTAGTCATTTTCTTTTTATATTTCTTATTCTGTGTATTGGTCTTTCTGGGGCTATTACGATGCATTACTTTTTTTGCATCACCTGTAGGTAGAGGCTTTTTTTTATTCGTTATTTCAGCACGCTTAGTTGGGATTTTATCCTGTTTCTTGGTGTTAGCAACTACCGAAGGATTCCTGCTAACACCTAGACGTTGCTTTTGTGGTTGTGCAGGCATGACGATTGACTGGCAATGTGTTGATGGGTAGCTATTATACTTTTTGAATGGAATTGGTGTACCAATTGGTGCACAGTACTTCTGACAACATGGACATGGTTGCCTCCAACCCGGTTTAGCCAATCTTGGATTCAAAATAGCTTTGCCATCTTCAACAAAAGCAGTTTGTTTCTTGCACTGCAAAATAAAAAATTCCAAAATAAACAATGATGATGCAATTTGATGGCTTCCAACGAACACCACTTACCCGTGAAAAGCAGTAACAGTTGTTCATTGTTTATATAGAAATCTCTTGTTACAAATATATGTATATATATATAGCCAAATAAAATATATATATATAAATAAATATATATATTTTTATATATATTTATGTAAAATAATTTATACAGCTTGATATTCAAGTATATTATGTGAAGGTATACAATATTTTAGTAAGGGATTAAAAAAGACAGTCTTAGAACAGCACACTTGTTCCCATACAGCACAGAATTATTGCTACAGTGCAAATACAATGTTTTAAATATAAATAATATAGCTGTGTATAGCTGATTCTATATAGTCCATTTACATATATTTTTATATAAAAGGGAAAATCTTTATATTTGTACTTTATATTACTGAATGATATATACTTTATATATATATATAGAGTAAAAGTCGTTGTGCTATAACATTATATAGCACAGTTTAATTATTAGATATAATAGATGAGTTTATTTTAAGCATTATCCTATCACCTGATGGAATTTAACCAGAGCAACCGCGACAGCCGCAGTGCACACATTCCACAATGCGGCCCTCTTCCAGCTTGGACTTGGGCACACGGCAGATGCAATTGGTGCCAAAATTTGTATCGCGTGTTTGTATACAACGTAAGCAACATAGATTTTCATAGCCAGACTTCTTCCATTTGGCAATAAGATTGCCATCAGCCATCTTTTCCTTCAAGCAGTAGTCATACAGTTCCCGGCTGATGGCTTTACGGCGATAAAACAAGTCGTAGATATAACGTGTCTTCTGATGATGTATCTTAAAGATGGGCCACAGGGATTCCGTAATACGTTTACCCTCATGTGGTTCCGTTTCAGCTATATAGAAAAAAATAGAAAATTGTAAACGTTTCAATGCAATTTCAACTAGCAGCAACAGTTTCTCTTACCTTCACGCATTTTCTGCTCCAATTCATCCAGCGTCGGCTCAATCAACTCCCAGCCATCTGGAGGAGCTTTGCGACTACGGCGTACTTTTGGCATTGTTTCGAAAAAATTTTAGAATTATTAAAAGCAATAAATGAATGCAACAAATTGAGCGCAAAAGGCGTACAGCTGATTGTCGAAATAAACAGTGTTGAAAAAGTATTCAATCGTAAGTACTGCAAACAGCAGTTGCTAAATCTATACATCGATATCGACAGAGAAACTTTGCAAAATATATTAAAATTGTTTTTAAAATTATATAGTTTAAATTTAATTTGATTAAATAAAAAAATTAAACATCATACAATAAAATATCTTCACTTCCTTCTATTAATTGTTATATATTAACGATGTATCATATAATTATCGGTTGTAACAAAATATTGCCCATCACCAGCTGAGAAACAGCAGCGATAGCATCGACTATAAATGTTATCGATAGAAGCTTCAGTTTATTTTCCACTTCAGTATATATGTAATCGTGGAAGTAATGAGTTGATTTGTTTTTGTTATTTTTTTTTTGAGACGCGTGTTATTGCTATTGTACTGTTAATTTGTTTTTTTTTTGTTTTGTTTTTGTGTTATAATTATTATCTTTAACTGCCTTGCTTGTGCTTCTGTTTCAATTACAAATTGTGAACAAAAAAGCAAAACGTCAATCAAACGACGCAAACTTCAAGCAGCCAAAAAAAAAAAACGTAAAGCAAAAGTAAGCAAAGCTATGAACACAGACGCAGTAAAAAATATTTAGTCTGTTTATGTATGCATGTGTGTGTGTATGTGTGTGAATGTGAATGTGCAGCAACAGCAGCAGCCCACAGTTACAGTGCACAGTGCACAGAGTGTTCCACAAGCACACTAACCCACACAATACGGACGCAGACAGCTCTCATCGCGCTACAAAATAGTTTTATTATTGCCACTGACTGCTAAGGCGGCTACTTCGTTTTGTCTCTTATAATAATAGTTGTTGAAACGAAGAGAAAAAAGCAACAACATTTGTACTTTAAGTGTGTGAGTGTTATATTTATTATGTTTCTTTTTTTTTTGTAATTTTAAGTGTGGGCTTTAATTGCAAGCTGTTTTAAATGTGTATGTGTATGTATATTATGCATATGTAATAATGATTGTTTATTTGCTGTGACGTCGGTTCGTAGTAATTGTTATTGTAATTCGATGCTTTCATTCATAAGTCAATGGCTTTCTTAACGTCAATACAAATGACAAGCACTGAAACAACAAATACGCAATTGGCCTTCGCACAATGCTCTATTTCGCTCGCACCCACTCGCATACACGCGCCCACATAATACGTTCCTTCTTCCCCCAAACCAAATTCACTTCCCCTTCTGACATTATCATTCTCTTTTGCAACAACAAACTTTACTTTTTGCTGTGTATTTTTTTTTTATTTTATTTTATTTATTTTTTTTGCATTTCCATTCATTTAACAAATGATTAGCCCGTATGCTTTGATTGTCATTCGTATTCTCGTTGTACTCAGTGCATGGTACGTGAAATAACAAATTTAAGTACATGCACACACACACACACACATACACACCCACTAAACATATACAGTTGCAATAAGATCACCACCCCCCAATTTGTTGGCACATTAAAACGAACGCCCCCCCTTTAAAGGGGTGTCTGGCTCTGTAAGTGGGTGTTTGTCAATGTATATGAGTTTGTGTGTATGTTTGTGTGTCTGTGTGTGTGTCTGTAATGAGCGCAACAAATCAGTTTTGTTTTGTTTTTTGTTTGCGCATTCCTCATTTTTGCCATTTTCCGCCTTATGCACATACATACACATACACATACGCACATATTTCTACATTTTTACATCTATACATATAAATGTATATGTGTGCCTGTGAATATAAATGTAACTCAATTATTAAATTGTATTTTGAGACCTGGAATAGCAACAAACTACTCCAATTCGAGCCTCTTCCATTGGATCTAGTCACCAGCTACCGGCTACCTATCAATTGATCATTCTGTTTATCTTTTTATATCCGTACATTCATACATTCCTAAACAGACACACACACACACACACACACATATACATGTATAGAAGAGAATATGTATATGAAAAGTAAAAGCCTTAACATTAAGTGTACTTATATTTTTAGATATCAATAGAAGATAAGTTAAACATTCCCAAAAAAAAAAAAAATACATTTTATTTTCACTTTTTTCACATGCACAAACACAAACATACATAGCTCACACACATACACTAACAATTCGAAAGCCCTAAGCTCAGCCTCTAGCTCTGCTGCCTTATGAGCACATATACATGTTTACTTACTAATACATGTGTGTCTGTGTAACAGTGTAACAAAAAAAAAAAAAAGGAAGTTGAAAATGAATATTGCAATTTAATAATATAAAAAAAAATCTTATTAAAATATATAAAATAAATAAATTAAAGTATACAATATATACATTAGATATGTGTATATATATTATATATTATTAACATTAATGCAGTAAGCCAAGTTAAGCCATATTTGTGCTTATTTCTTAGGATTATATTTTTAACAAAATATTTACATTTTGCTCCACTGTGCGAATGTGACTTTCATAGTCTGATAGACAGTTATTGCCCTACTATTATTCCAATTGGAACTTGAAACATTATCGAAAATAGCCAGACGAAATGAATACTAAATATCAAGTGGAAAGGAGGTTATAAATTACTTTTTTTTTCTGTTGTTTTTCTCACTTTGTTTATTATTAATAATTCTTTAATTATCTAATTAAAACAATTTTATAATAGTAATAAAAATGTAGAATACATATATCTTATATATATATATATATATATATAAATATATATATATTTGTATATAAATATCGAAAACAAGGGCAAATTATTTTTTTTGTTGTTTTGCTTTGTACTTTAAATTTGATTTTACTACATTAAGTTTTGCCATAAACTTTTATTATATACACAAATAACATAAATATATATATAATATATATATATATATATATATGTTTGTAAATTTATGTGTATATATATATATTGATGTAAATTATACATTTATCAGATGAATGTAATTGGCGCATAGCAAATGCGCGTTAAATTTTAGTGCAAAAAAAAGTCGACTTGCTTTAAACTGTGGGTGGGGAGGGGGAAGAGAAAACAAAGTATGAATAAAAATACAAATTTTTTTTGTTTTTGATATTTAATGGTATGCTGTAACAATTTTTAACATACATAATAAATCATATAAAATAATATTAAATACGTTTATTTCTAAAAATTATTTATAGTATGAAAATAGTTCAGAAAAATTGTTGGAAAATAATTTTAAAAAAATATTTAGAAATTTTTAAATATTTTTATATTTGCAATTGCTAATTATAAAAACTTATTAAATATATATATATGGTATATATCGGTTATATATATATGAAAATATTGCTTATATGCAAAATTATGTTTTTTTTTTTTTTCAACATATTAAAATTATTTTTTAGAACTAAATTTAGCCTTATAAAAGCAAAAATTGTTTATAAATAAATATTGTTTAGAAACAAATAAAAAATCGTTTATTTGAAATCAGTTCATATAAATTTAAACGGTCTTAAACAAATTGTTCCGATGGGTTCAAATTTGATAAGCTACCATATAATTTTGATAAAATCGGGAAAGAGCCATTGTTTTATATTAATCATTTATATACAGCGTATTTGCACATAATTGCTTAAAAGGAAATATCGAATATATGCAAAAATTCTTTTGCATTATAGGTTTTGCATATAAGCGGTATATACTATATATATATATTTTGAATATATAAAAATTGAATTTATTGTTTTGTCTTGTTGCAGCCAGCTAAGGCTTAACCATGGAGCCCACAGCTGCTGGCAATCTGCTAGAGATCATGGACCTGGCACGTACACTGCGTCAGGAGCAGCTATTCATACAGCATGAGCAGGCGGCCTTCGCACAGCTAACCAGTGCACTGGAGACCAATGCGGCTACAATAACAAAGGTTTGTAACGAATGACGTGACGTGACGTGATGTTGTTGTGATGTGAGATGACAATGATTAGTCATAACTGTTTTTTTATTGAATTTTACTTCCTTCTGTTTCTTTTTTTTTTTATGCAGCTGGCATATATTTGCGCACAACAAAGACAGAATCTACATGATCTACTGCTGGCCAGAACTGATCACGATCCATTCGCCTGTTGCCGCAGAGCAAGCGCCTACGATAATGCGCCCTTTATGGATGCCAAACAGGTGTTGCCCTATGAGGTATGTATGGATAAAGTCGCCAAGTCAAACAATGTTAGCCTTGATTCTATATACTATATATATATATATATATATCTTTATATATCAGTTATGTACATGAAATTTCAGACAACAAAGAAATATTTCCTATATGAATAGAGCTAATAATGAGATAAATATATATATATATATGTAACTCATTGTTGCCGCAACTCAGGAAGTCAGCTTAGTTGCATTTTAAGTGCGACATTTCTCACATTTTCTCTTCTTCTTTTTTTTGCAGCAAGCCTTGGCTTATGAGGATCTGTTTAATTATCTATATAATGCGCCATATTTGTTGGCCTTATCCTTGGCCACAGCTGATCGTCTGGCACTGGTGGCACCAGCACAGCTGGGACAAATTATAAATACAATTGCCACAGGATTATATGGCAATGCAATCAATACAAAGGATGTGGAGTTGTTGTTGAAGCTGCTGCGTGAATTAATCGAGATGCAGCTGCTCAATAGCGAACAGCCACGTCGCTTGCTCCGCACAAATGGCAGCGCCTTTTCACGTTTATATCAACGGCTGGTGGAATCATTGTTCTCGGCACGTATATTTTTAACGGCAGCGTTGCATGCACCACTTATGGCTGTGCTCAGTGAGCATGAGGCCATGCTGGATATGGATCCATATAAATTGCTGCAGAGTTTTACGTTGCGCGAGCGTCAGCGTCGCTTTGGTGAGGATGAGAGCAGTGCAGCATATCAACGTAATGTGGCACGTTTTCATGCCGAAACGCTGGGCAAGTTGCATGCCCATGCACAGGCCTTTGTGCGTAGTCTACAGGCCAGTTGGGCACTCTTTCCCAGCTCCCTCTGCTGGCTATTGCAGACGCTGGGACAGCAGCTGCGCCAGACTCAAAATCATAGCGAACATATGATACGGCAACTGCTTACGGATTTGGTCTTCACCCACTTTGTATGCCCGGCCATAGTTAATGCAGATCTGTTGGGCATTATCGATGTGAATGTAAGCGAGCAGATGCGTCATAATCTCAATCAAATTGTGCAGCTGCTGCAGCGACAGGCGCTCAGCGATGAGGATAGTGAGCTGGTCCAATTGATGGAACTATTGTTGCTGGGCCAGACGGGTGAGGATGTTGTTGCCATCTTGCCACAACAGAGCGACTTTGAACGTGCCCAATTGGCCATTAATCAACGTGAGTTGCAGCAATTTGCGGATTTCTTTCGCTTGCTGGCGGCACGTGCCGAATACGATGTATCCGCTGAGCAGCGACAGCGCTTGCAACGTATTTTATCACGTATACCCAAGCTGGAGGCAGATGCAACAGCATCATCCTCTATACAAACACTAGAAGCAACAAGTCCTGAGAAGCATGCAACATCAAATGGCAAACGCTCCAATAAGGGATTGTTGCAGCTGGGCAAAGCTACCAAAAAGAAGCTGGTGAAAGGCATGAATTTTAGTAGCAGCAACAGTAATGTTGTGGCAAGCAACAATAGCAACAGCAACAGTAACAACAATAGCAACAGTTGCCCCCAACAGGCAGCAGCAGCAGCTGCAACAACAGAGCAAAATAATGGCAACACAACGCATGGAACAAATGGTTTAAATGGAGATTTGGAACATTGTTCCGATTCGCATAGTGGCAGCAATACAAGTTTAAGTTCTTGTGGTGCTGGTGTTGGTGTTGCTGGAGGAGCAATTGTTGCTGTAACTGCAACAATAGTTAGACAACAACAATTAACCGATGTGGATGCAACAGATGGAGATGAAACGGTGCTCATGTTTAGCATTTATAATGCAGCAGCAAAAAGTAAACTTAAACCATTGACAGAGGAGGATCTATTGAAGATGAATTGCATTGGACAAGAGATAACGCCAAATGTTGAGGCTGTACAAGCAGCAGCATCATCCAATGCCGATGATGCCAGCAGCATGGAGGCAATGCGTCGTCCCTTGGATGATGCATCCATTGGTAATTCTGATAATTTGGAGGCAATCAGTGAGGCAGCACATTCAGCAAATCATTCCGTAGCCAGTTCATTGGATCTAGAGGAGCAGCAGGATCATGATGCAAACGATAATGAAAACGATGACAATCTATCGGATATGGTATCGGCCAATGTCTCTGGACGTGGCACACCAAATATCAGTGGACGTGATACGCCCTCATCGCAGGTAACAGATGGTGATGGTGCTAACGGTGAATTGGCACATCATGCAGCACGTCCCACGCCACAAATGCAAAAGATGCTATTGTCCAAGGCACGTTCCGATATCGAAGATAAATTCTGCAAGTTCGAATTAAAGAAATTCGAAGGCGATGAGAATGTTAGCATCATATCGGATACCTGGTCCACGGATGTGTTGGCTAGCGATTCAGAGAATACGCTCGATGCTAGCAGTGAGCATCATCAGCATCAGCGTGAGAGAAATCGTGACAGGGATAGGGATAGAGAGAGGGAGCGGGAGCGGGAGCGAGAACGAGAGCGAGAGCGCAACTTCTCCACACCATTGATACCATCCGCCGTGGTATTGCCCGGTGATAATAATAATTTTGTTGTAGAAGCTTTGGCCAGAGCTGCTGCACCACATTTGGATGCCTCGGATCAAAGATCTGAATCCAATTGGAGCACCGATGTACTGGCCAGTGATTCCGAGAAATTGGCTGAAATTGATACGGATGATAATGTTAGCATTACAGCCAAATCAGATATAGCAGCGCCATCGCTGGCGGTTGTTTTGGATGATGGCGAACAGACACCTGGCAGCAGCGGTGATGGTGATGCAGATGCTGATGCTGATGCTGATGCTGATGGCGATGCGGATGGTGATGCCAATGGCAATGCCAGCGCCAGTGAACGCAGCCAAGAGGATTCAGCATTCTTTGATGCAGTCAATTCCTATGAAGATGCACATCATTATCATATGGCCTCATCCCTGGCACGCAGCTCGGTCCGCACCAGTTATCATGGCCTGGGCGCTGATAGCGGCGACAGCAGCTTCCAGCAGCAATACAAATGCAGCGCAGCGGAGGGCAGAAAGAGTACACCGCTCATGGGTACCGCTTGCATGCGTCGCCAGACTTCTGCTGAGAGCAGCATCTCCAATCACAGTCTCAATCTGGAGGATTCTACAGCTGCAACGGGTGCAACAACAGCAGCAGCAACGACAGCTAAACAGCAATCGTTGCAGCAGCAGCAGCAACAACAACAGGCGCTACAGCAGCCACATGCGCATCATCATCATCATCCGCATCATCATCACCATCATCATCATCATCACAAGAAGAAGAAACAGCAACAGGCAGCAGCAGCAGCCGCCGCCGCTGCCGCAGCAGCAGCTGCTGCCAGCGATCAATGTGATTTGATTGATTTCAGTGACTATAGCGAGGATAAGGAGGATCCACCTGGTCTTGTGCAGCAGCTGTTGGACAAATTTGGCGATGAGCAGCATACACGCAATGTGGAGCATCGACGCATATCCTTGGAGCAGCGCACAGCCTGTGTGGATGGGCGACGCAATGGCATTTTGGCCGGTGGCAGTAGCGAACGACGTCATCAAAGTCTCAACTATGAAAACCATCAGATTATGTTCCAGGCCATGCTGCCGGGTCAGGCCAAGACCGATGATGATAAGCAACAGGAGCTGCAGTTGCTCTGCGCACAGACGCAGCAGCTGCAATTGCATGATGAACAATTAAAAGCTGTACTAGACGAGAGTGCAGCAGGAGGAGCAGCAGGAGGAGCAGCAGGAGGAGCAGTAGAGGGATCAGCAGTAACACCATCTAAGCCCAGTAAGGCCACAGGCGCTATACCAAAGAGCATCAGCTTTGATGCCAGCGCTGACAAGGAGAAGCATCGCAATCAGCGGGAGCAACGGGATCAAAGCGCTGGCATCTTGAACAAACTAAAGCAGGGCATCTTTAAGACTCGACGTAGCAATAGTAATAGGCTACGCCTCTTTAGTGGCAACATGAACAACAATAATGCTAGCAACAGCAGCAATAACAGCAGCAACAGCAACACCAACAACAACAATGGCATCAGCATTACAGATCATGGACGTAGCGTTAGCTTTGATCCAAATGCAGGGGTCAATTTTGGCGCACATTTCTGTGATAACAGCGAGGATATATTGGCCAAGTATAGACGTAAAGTAAGCAGCTCCAGTGAGGCCACCAATTCCGATTCCACTGGCAATGGTCACACACATGGACATAGCCATGGCAGTCACTCAGCCTCAGCACATGGCAAAGCCATCAGCAATGGCGGGTAAGTCCATCTAGATTTGCTTTTCACCTTAAAGGATAGACAGACTGAGATTCAAGCAGACCGCTAGAAACTTAAGAAAATAGGCTAAATGATAGGCCAACAAGGGTACAGGCGGATAGATGGAATAATAGGACAACTAATAAGCGAAATGGTAGGCTAGGTAAGCAGAGAGTTTAGCACAATGATATGCAGATAGGAAGACAAATAGGAAGACAGATAGGAAAACAGATAGGAAGACAAATAGGAAGAGATATAAGAAGATAGATAGGATGACAAATAGGAAGACAAATAGGAATACAGATAGGAATACAGATAGGAAGACAAATAGGAAGACAGATAGGAAGACAGATATGATGACACATATGCAGATTGCAGAAAGATAGGCAGCATGAAAGATAGACAGATAGGAAGATGAATAAACTGATAGATAAAGCGAAGGATATTTAGAACGATAGGCAGACGAATGGACAAATATATAGACAGAATGATAGCATGATAGTCAGATAGGCAGGGAGGTACACAGCATATTAGAAGGCAAGGCATAAGAATCGGCAGACAAGTAGAGAAACGAATAACCAAATAGATGAACAGAAAAATAGAGAGAGAGTTGGGCACAATGATAGGCAGCATGGTACACAGATGGACAGCTAGATATAAAGACAGAATGATAAACAGCACGAAAGGCAGATGGACAAAGAGATAGATAGAAGCATGAGCAGATAAGTAAAAGATTTGGCAAACAAATAGACAGACAGATAGACAATGAGTTAAATGAGAGATAGACAGAATGATAGAGAGAGGGGCAGCATGATAGGCAGGCAGACTAGCAGAAGGATAGAAAGATCTAGAAAATATGTGAGAGAGAGAGAGAGATGGATAACAAAAGATTTTATCTACTGCTGTATTAAGTGTTTATATAACATCTTTTCATTTTATTTCATGTAATTTAATCTTTCGTCTCTCTTTTATGCTGTCTCTTCTCTTCCTTCTCTATGTATAACTGGCATTAATCCTCTCTCTCTCTCTTTTGTTTTAGGCAACTGCCTGGCGTCGTATTCAGCAGCGTTAAGCAAAAGCTGCGCACGGTCCTATCGAAGACTGACTTGCATAGCGGAGATTTTAGGCCGACAACGTTACGTCCTGTGGATGCCACACCGTTGCAGACATACCTGCAGATACAGTTGGCTCAGTGCATCAGCTTGCAACGTCTGCCACAAATCTCGCATGTGGCAGAGGCACTGCGTTGCCTGGCCCAACTGGAACGGCCGCAGCATGCACAGCTGCTGCTGGAGCTGCAGCATGATTTGCAACGCCGACAGAGCTACCTGCAGTATAGACTGGTGCATCGACAACAGCTGCTGCTGCGCACTGAGCAATTGGAACAGCTGGAGGAGCGTCTGCGTGGTGAGGTGCGGAGTCGTCAACGTTGCCTGCTGCAGACGCTGGTGCGTCTATATTTAGGCAGGCAACAGAGCAAGTTGCAGGCATTCCAGGAGGAGTTTGCACTGCTCAGCGTAAGCGATGAGCGTGTGGAACTAATTGAGGAGTTCATAGAAAACTTACTGGAGCAACTGCGTGATGGTGGTGGATTACAGGATGATTGGCAGCGGGATACGGCACGTGTGGCCATTGAACGTCTGCTGCTGGAGCAAATGTATGAGCAGGTGATGTTTCCCAATGATGATGCAGATCTGTCCAGAGATGGTGTACTGGCGGCACACATTGGAAAGCTGCAGCGTGTGGTGCATCCAGCGCATC
Source organism: Zygothrica quintamaculata (assembly GCA_037044455.1). Taxonomy (NCBI): domain Eukaryota; kingdom Metazoa; phylum Arthropoda; class Insecta; order Diptera; family Drosophilidae; genus Zygothrica; species Zygothrica quintamaculata. The sequence goes on along the minus strand of JBAMBS010000350.1, from coordinate 344,861 downwards.
CAGCGCTCTGCATAGCACAGGAGTATCTGGGTGAAGCACCTTGGACCTTTGCTCAGCAGCAGCTCTGCCATATGGCTGCTTATAAGACGGCACGTGAGAAGCTTGCCTGCATCATTAAGTGAGTGTACATGCCACACACACACACACACACACATACAACTGTTAACTTAACTATTCCCCCCTTGCTCTATCCACAGTTGCATCTCTAGCATTATGAGTCTGTTGCGCATGTCCAGTGGCCGAGTGCCTGCAGCCGATGATGTGCTGCCTGTGCTCATCTATGTGGTTATAATGGTAACTAAATCAATCTTTAATCATCTCTGCTGCTTATGATAATCCAATCTTTGCTTGCCTCCAGGCTAATCCACCTTATCTACTCTCCACTGTCGAGTACATCAGCTGCTTTCTGGGCAAGAAACTGGATGGCGAGGATGAATTCTATTGGACGCTCTTTGGCTCTGTTGTTAAGTTCATCAAAACTATGGACTATCGCGACTAACATCCTACAACTATTTATATATATATATATATATATATATATATATATATATATATTTATCAACTATATATATATAAAACTTGTTTAGTGTTTAAGTCTTGGCCAAAACGAAAAACTTGGCTTATTCTATGTAGAATTTCTATGTTTATATTATTATCATTATTATTATTAATTTTGAATTTTTAACTTTAAACTGCTCTATGGTCGGTTCTTTATTTTTCCTTTTATATATCAGCCAAGTTTAATATTGATATTGCTAATGTAACACATACATACATGCATGTGTGTGTGTGTGTGTAAGAGAGAGATATTATATATATATATATATATATATATATAAATATATATATACATGTACAATATACAGATATGTTTGCATCAAATTGTTATAAAAAATCGAAATGGAAATGGAATGAAAATTTTTGGCAATTGCGACAGCCGCTCAACTGTCTTAACTATTTTTCGATGTCTGCAATATATACTATATATATATGCATATATATATATATATATATATATAAATATATATGTTAGTACATACTTAGTAAGTACTTTCTTTATATATATATATATATATATATATATATATATGTATATAGCTTTATATGTAAAATACTTGAATAAATTCATAATTATTTATATATATATAATTAGTTTAAAAACTTAATAAAAATCGTTTATAATATATTCCTTATTGTGTAACACAAATCAAAGCAAATATATATATAAATCAAAAGAGAGAGAGAGAGAGAGAGAGTGTGAAAAGTAATAAAATTCCATGGAAAGCGCCAAATGTCTCGCATTAAGCAAAAAATTTTGATTTATATATTTTTTTAAGGCATAATTCTGAAATTGTTTGCTATAATTAGAGACAACTGTAGATGGATTTATATACATATAAATATATATATACATTTAATCACACGATTTACAATTACATAACACAAAAATGTGCTTTATATATATAAATATATATATATTTATATGGAAATATCGGTCGATATATATATGAATATTATTAATTAAAAACCTTTCAACTTTGCACTTGATTTTACTTATTTGGCAGCCATAAATACAGTAGCCAAACGCTATACGAAACGGCACAAAGGCAAAAAAAAAACTATGACTATAACTAGATAACGAGTGTAGCATATAGGTGGGCTAAAGAGTGTCTCATAGTCTGGTATACCCTATATATAAAGCGCTTATGCATTGCCATCATAAGTTCGCTCGAAGTGCTTAACTTGCAACGATTAAGTAGCATTTGCCACAGTGGCAAATGCGTTTAAATACTTAAAAACCAGCTAGCAGAGTAAGCAATCGATTTAAGCAACACATAAGTACAGTTGTAATACAATAAGTTGAATAATTTTTAGTATGAAGTAAATAATTTTGAGGTTTGTTTTTACAAAACTTGACAAAAACTTTAAAATTTTTATTAAGTTTTAATTTTTGCTGCTAAAAATTTTGCTCTGTGATTTATATCATGGTATATACTGTATAATTATAACTACTTTGTCATCTCAGCTGTGCAACAAAACGAATTTTTACTGTATTTTATATTTTTTATTAGAATAGGAAAATTGAAAACTTTTCAGCACTTGAAGTAAAAGTTTTTGTCTTTTAGACAATTTCTTTTAATGCTTTCATTTTGGCAGTAAAAAAGTACAGTAAGGTCATAATAAAGTGTACATTAAAGTGTAGAATTGGTAGTCAAGCAGGCAACAACAATTTACAAATGGAAAAAATAAAAAAACAGTTTACTATATTTACTGGAAAAGTGAATTTCCTCTTTAAAAAAATAATTTTTATTTACATTTTGCCAGGATTAATCAGATATTAAATATATATATAGATATAGTAAAATTAGATTTGTAAATTGCTTAAATAATATTAAATAGCTTATAACGAAATTGAAATCAGACTTACGTCAACAGATCCTTGAGAATCAAAGGGAAAACAATTAGATAGAAATCAATCAATAGAAAGAAAAAAAATTTAACGAGAAATTTTTTTTTTTTTTTAAAGAGTTGAAAAAAAGAGTTGGAGCCTAACAGTTGAAACAGTTGCTACTGACGCAACACATACTTCTCCAGATTGGTGTCACGTCCACCCATTAGATAGCTATTGATGCACATTTGAGACATGATGCGCACGCCACGTTGCTGCAAATATGCAAAATCCTCCGCAATCAAAGGCGCCTTTTTGGCATCCACAAAGCAATGCGTAGCATTGGCAGCACTTGGATCCTGATTAAAAGGTGTCTCTGCGTCTAGAATCTCTGCACCACCGGCACGTAAAACATTACTAATAGCGGCCATACTACGTTCCTGTAAACTGAGTATAACACGATGATCGGTGAAGGCGCCAGTGTCCTCGTCTAATTCAGAACGCCAACGATGTGCAGCAACAGCAATTAGTTGCTCCTCCGGCGACAAGGCAGGCAGATTGAATGCACTGGGATTGCCCCATTCAAAGAGGCTCTCATCGAGGAATACACCCCGTGCCTGACACTGTTCTATATATTGTATATTGAGTATCCATTTGCCAGCTGCCATACAGCCGAGCAGTTTCTCGCCACGATTGGGTCGCTCGCAGAGCAGATGCGTACAGCTGGGATCATAGTTAATCAAATTCTGACAGATTTGTCCACCCAAATCGCGTATGCGTTCAATGAGCAGTGTACGTTTATCCTCATCATCGCCGCAGGATATGCTGAAACAGGGTGTGCCCATATAACGCATAGTGGAAGTGTTGCCATCATCGCAGCTACGTTTGGCATCGCTGCCATTGGCTGGATCACGCCAGCCCACCATATGCTCACCGGTGGTCAATACAACTCCTTCCGATTCAAATGGCTGCACATATTGCACCTCGCTTCGCGGCTGACCCAAATGATCACGCTTCAGGCTGCTGCGACGATGCTTGAGATAATCTGTAAGCTGTCTAACCTCCACTTGACTGCTCTCTGTGCCCGTCTCCTCGAAGCTAATCTTATCAAAATTAATGGTGCTCACACTGTGCATATCTTGAGTTGGTGGCAAATTTTCTGCATGCATTGCACTGGGACTCTGTGTGCTGGGCACAAATGGAGAACCAGGTGTACTCGGTTGCTGTCGGAACAGTAGACGTCCCTTTGGAGTTTCCAGTTGCTGCGGCTGCTGCTGCTGCTGCCTCTGTTGCTGCGGTGACTGTTGTTGTTGCCTTGATCTTCTTGACACTTGCACCTGCAAGTGCTCCATTGGCTCATCATCCTCATGCTCACCGCCATCCACATTATAATCAATGCCCAGTGTCTCGCAGGTGATGCGCATTACACGTCGCCTTATATCTGCTATGGGCGTATCCGGTTTGATCTGCTGCTTGGGCAGACGCCAACGGCGCTCAAAATCATCGGCCATGCGCTGCTGGAATTCGGGCGTCAAGCAAAAGTCTGGTATGCCTGGAGCTGGACGCGTTGCTGTCTGCCGGCGATTCACTGGCGTACAAGCCTGCCGCCTTATGCGCTCCAGCTCGGGCGTCTGATTCTCACGCATCTCACGTATAATCTGACGTACACAATCACGCGCCTGACTGGTGTCCAGTCGCTGCACCACCTGCTCCAGAAAATCAAAATTGCAGGGGCCTCCCATGTTGCTTATCTTCTGGTTGAATGGTGTATGCGGTGAATCGGGTGTGCTGGAGCTGCCAGAGCTGCGGCGTCGTGTGCTCGGCACGCCTTTTACCAGCTCCGAGACTCTGCGATTACGCAAAGGCGTCTGCTCTGGCGTTGGGTCTGGTACCTCTGGCATCAATTCTATTCTCTCCTCTGGCTGTGTGGTCAGTGTTTCCTCAGCCAATGGCACCTCCTTGGCAGCTGTTTTAGTTCTGGTTCTGGGCGTCATTACCGGCTCTCTGCTGTTTTCCTTGTGGCCAGGTGAAACTGGAAAATCGCTGGCACTGTCGCCCACCAAGTAGCTGGTATAGGGCACCTTTTCGCCACGTTGTGCGCACGCCACCAACCAATCGGCATTCACCACAGGAAACCCCCATTTGATAGCGCCCACATATTTGGAGCCCTCAGCACCGGAGCACAGCAGCAGGGGACGCTCCTTCTTCACGAAAGTCTTGTTCAATGTGGCGCCAAGCAGCTCCGCCACTGAATTGATATAATCTCGCTCGAGTCCAGCATATATGGACACCACTATTATCATGTCATTGAGTGGTTGCTTACGCACATTGTAGGGTATGGGCCGATGATAGTATTCAAGCGGCAGCAGTTTATTCTGCTTCATACAGCTCTCCAGATAGAGTTCAGTGACCACATGACGCGCCTGCACAGGCAGCGCTGACACATCTATTAGCTGCTCAAAGGTAACAATCGCATAGTCCACGGTATCAGCATAGCTGGAGGGCACCAAGCTGCCTTGGGCAGCTCTGCATTCACTGACCATTTGTTCATAGAGTTCACTGCTAAAGGAATCCTCATGCACATAGACCGAGACGCCACTGAAGTAACATAATTTATCAAAGTCTATGGATAGGGTGCTGGCACTTAAATCGGGAAAATCTGCAGCTAACATAGAGCTGGAAGGAGCTGTTGTTGGTGCTGGTGGTGCTGGAGCAATAAACGAAGCAGAAGGCATAGGAACACTAGCTGCTGCTGCTAACATGGAGAACTGTGTGGAACTGGCAGCTGGTAAAGGCATGGCAGGTTCCTGCTGCTGTGTGTATTGCATTAATAGTTCGGGTTCTGCATCAGCATCTGCTGGTGGCGGCATCTCAAAGAGTTTCTTTTTAATGGGCACTGATGGCTGTTTGAAGCTATGATTCATGGAGCGCAATGTACGCTTGCTGGCCGGTGATGCAGCATCTGGTGGCTCACGGTCATGTTGCACAGAGATGCGGTATGGTAATTCGCTGACAATGCGTCCTGCGCGTATGCTTTCCAGCAGCCATTCCAGCTTTACCAGCTGCACATTGGTCAGTAAACCATCGTTTTCCCATTGCCGATAGGCAGCATCCTCAAGCTGGCCAACAATAATGTGGGTAAGTCCCTCGTTGGGTTCATCGTAACGTGTGGCACCGCCTGTATTGAGCACACGATGCAGCTTCTCGCGTTCAACGTTACGAAATCCGCTTAGGTAGATACAGCAGCCATCCAGAAAAGGGCCCACCTGTTTGGCCTTACGCGGGCAAATCTCTTCCAGCGTTTTCTGGTATACCTGCTGTTTGCTATTGCTGGTGGCCTGTTTGAGCAGCTGCTGACCACCGCTGGCAATTGTGCTGCAATTGCTGCTTAACGTTTCATTCACAGTGGTTACATCGCTGCACATACGTCGTCCTGGTGCGGATACAAAGCTGATGCGTGATAAATCCGCCAGTTGTGTATTATCCGCACAGTTGCCACTTTCCAGACGTTTTGTGGGTGTGGATACCTGCTTTCTGGGACGGACCTCATACGCTTTGGTGGGCAGAGCATAGCCACGTTCATGACTATCGAATATCCATTCGGGCAGCAGTATATCCTTCTTGAAGCGTACAGCTGCCTTATACTTTTCGGAATCAGTTTTTGATTGTTCCGTTATAACAATATCCACTTGTTGGGAACGAAATGCGCGATGATAGACGCCTCCATTCTCATTAACCAAACGCATAACTGCATCCTTGCGCACTGTATCTAGACCGCTACAGGTGACATTAGCTGCAAAGAATGTGGGTAAACGATACTTATCGAACTGCTCATCTGTGGCACGTAGACTGGTGTTAGAGTTTGTGTAAGTGCTCGTCCAGACGTACTGCACCCAGTCGACATGCATCACCGGTACACCGTTAAGTGTGGCATGTTCATATTTATTGGACTTTATGGTATTAGATATAAGATGAGTTATGTTTCGACCAAAATTCTGAAAATAATAACCACCCATCCATTGTATATACTTTCTGATGTGCTCTTTTTCCTTGCTACCAATACCACTGGCTGAGATCTGTAAATCTCGCATAGCTGTTGTATACACAGGAGTATTACCCAATGGTATAGGCTGACATTTGGTCAAACATTCCATAATGCAAGGTGGTCCCAATATCAGAGCGCTTGTCAATTGCAGCTGCTCAAAGAGATCACCCTCAAATAGCGCCATCACAAATACATCCTTTTTGTTCAACCCACCGCCGGCAATCAGTGGGTATCCTTCACTAGGTCGTATCTCACGTATTTGTGTATCAGAAAGCTGCTCTCGCATTAGCTTTATCGCGTTGGCAAATTGCTTTGCAATTGCAGCGTCCGTATCGGCTTTTGTGTTGTTCACAAAATATGCGCATATTGTTTCATCTATACTTGAGCCCATTTTTGATATACATATAAATACATATATATATATTGTATATATATATAAATTATATTTTTATCTGTTTTGACTGCTAGAGTTTTTATATATTTGACACCACTCTTAGGCACACTTTTTGGCGAAGAATTTTGGCGCGACTGGTGATGTTTATTTGTGTTGAATATCGGTTGGAGCTACAATCGATGAACATTTTGCACAGTAGAATACTATCGATATATTAAGATCGTATTTGGTATATAAATGTTAATATATGTATATATTCTAATAATGTATATATTTTTATTTCTGCTATATTTATGAGAAATTTATTAAATAAAAAGTTATAACTCAATTTCATTTTATATACATACACATACTTATATATAAACATGGTGCATATAGCTTGAGTCTGATCAGAACAATGCACATCTCTATTAACGATACTTATCGTACAAGTGTACGTGCCTTTTATCTGGCAACGCTCATTGCACTCGTATTTTAACGCGCAAATTTCAAATGGTGCATGATTCATGACTCATCACGCCAGTTCACAAGCAAATTTTGTAATCTGGCAACGATCGTTACATTGAAATTGCAATTGGGCGCGTAGATTTAAAATATTCTGTCAATTTCTTCCTTGGATGCGCTTTGCAATTAAATTCAATAAAACAAGCATTATTTTGGGCTGCACTGTACAATATCTATTTATTTGCGTGTTTATATGTTATATTTATATTATAAATTGTAATTTGATTTTTTTTTTGCAAAATCACTTGACATTTTTATTTTTGTTACAGTCAAATGTAATTTAAGAGTTGTTTATTTGCTTATAAGTAAATGTTATTGCTTATTAAACTAAATTGCTGTGTTAAGGGAGACTATTGTAGTTATTTGTCATGGTATTGTTAATATGTAAATAGATTAAAAGACAGTATATTTTTGCATGGAGACTTAATATGTAATAAAATAATACAAATCATATAGATATACATAAGATACTTTCGTTCACTGATAGTCAAATAACAATTAAAGTTAATTAAATAAATTAAATACCGCTATATAGGCCTTATCATGCTAAATACGTGTACATCAAACTAAACGCAAATTGTTAGTCAGCTACAAGTATTGCCATACCAAATAAGTTGGCCAAAACTAATAAGTGAATATTACATGAATCTAGTTAGCAGTTAAATAGCTATTCAACTAGATTTGCAACATTTGATTTCTTTTATATGTATTGCGACACTTTGATTACGTTTTGATTTGATTTAAATTTGATTTTGATTCTTCACTTAAGCACTAGAGATTCTACACATAAGATTAGCGCAATAGAAAAAAAAATTAAGAAGGATATATTTAATAAGGTAATTAAATTGACAGCAAAGGAAAGACAAGGATGGCCACTATGTCTGTTGGTGCAGGACGGCACATCTACGCACAGCTGCGCGCTCTGCGTTGAAAGCGCTTCATGCGTCGATACCAATCGTCCTTCCATTCAATCACTATCGAACGCGGACCAATGCCCAGATAACCGGGCGGCGCTTCCGAGTCCCGGCCCAAGATTAAATATGATCTGTAATAATGAAAGAAAAAAAAATAATTTTTAAGTATAATTTAGTAAAATAAGAATATAAATAAAATACATTCAAGTTAATATATCCTAATATACATCAAAGTAATTTATAGAGAGCCATAGGAAAAATTTTCTAGATTTCTCCGCAGCGAAAGGGTGGGAAATTTGATTGGAAGCCTCGAGTTTCTAATAATTTGTGGACTTGGAGACTCCCTACAGCTAGTTAAGTAGGCTCATATTCAATGTTGCATTTTTGTAGCTGCAACTTTTAGAGAAACCAGAAAAACTCTTTGAAAGCAGTAAAAACTTAAGGCAATATTTAACATTGCGCTAAAAATGCTCAAAGAAGTACTTTTGCTTGATAAATCAGCTGATATTTATAGAATTAGTTTGAACTATATGTTTATATATATACATCCATATATATGGTAGATTTTAGGCATAAAATAATAAACATAAGTTTACCCTTGACACGTGTTGAAAGTTTTATAAGCATTTTGGCAATGCAAACAGGAAAATAAACAATATAAACAATTTACTTTAAAGCATATGGAACTACTATCTACGTATGCAAATTGTAGTGTTTACTGTAACGTGTGTTTACTGTATGTGTGTGTGGGTGAGTGTATAAGTGTGGGTACACTGTATAAGTTATGTGTGAGATATAAGGTCTGACTAATAGTTATTGCTTAAAAATATTTCCTTTTAATATTTCCATTTAAGTGTTTACTATTCTTCAGTTAATTTATCTGTTAGTTATGGTTGATATAATTTCTTATTATTAATGTGATATATAAGATTTAAGTAACTGATTCCTATCAATAAGTTAACATATTTTCTACCTATGCATATTAAAACGAAACTCTGAAAAAAAGTTTTGTGAAATCTTATTTTCAACTAAGGTTAATAATAATTTTGTTTAAGTGACACTTAACCTATTTATCAGTTAAGTAATAATTAAGGTAAAGTCTAATTTTTGTAAAATATTTCTATAGTTATTGAAGGGGATCAAGTATTATTTAAGAACTAAGTAAAGGTTTGCTCTATAAAATATACTTTTAATCCTTAAGTTATTTTAACTTTAGGTTTATCTAACTTTTAGATAATTTTACTTTAAGCTATAGTCGACATAGTTCGAACTTTTATGAAAGAAACTTGAACTCTAGGTTAAAGTTTTCCCAGATAATTTTTAAGTTCTCTTTAACTTTAAGTTAAGCTAACTGTCAGTTCAGTTATAGTTAAGATAATGGTATATTTTAACTAAAAAATTCGAACCTGTTAAGTTTAATCTTGGGACAACGGCACTCCAAATTCTTAATCGGTATGATCCAAGTCATAGGACCCCGTTTCAGCATTGTATTCGGCATTCCATAGGCGCTGGTTTTGCTGCGCTTGAAGACCGCCTGAATTTGTAGATCGTAACGGGCTGTTTCGCTGTCGTTTGGATAGTCCGATGCGCTGGAACTGATCATTCCAGTCGCTCTCTGATGATGTTGATGATGATACTCGTATGCCTGTGATCCCTGTTCTTCTCGATGTTGTTGTTGCTGTTGTTGATCCATTTCGTAATCCGCGTCTGGATCCATTGCGCGCCAACGCTCGCTGCTGGCTGCCTCGCTGCTCGTATCGCGTCCAACTACTTTGGCCATTATTGCTAAAGAGGGTTGCACGTAAAGTTTTAACATTAATTTTTTTAAAATTTATATAAAATATTTATATTTCTTTCATTTGGTATAATTGTGCTTACCGTAATCTCTTTTGCAAAATTTGTTGAGATTTAACCTTTTTGTGATGATTCTGCACTTTTCGCATTCTATAGAGTAAAAGAGAGCGAGCCAAGAAAAGAAAGAGCAAGATATATATGTATATAGATTAGTAAGTGAATGCCTGAACAATGAGGTTTCTTAGTAATAAACCAGAGCTAATGGAAGTAGCAGCAACGATATTTGTGGCAGACCTTCAACTGTTATAACCCCCATCCCAGCACTCAGACGCCCTTTGCCAACACGCCCACACACACACACACACACTGCCAGACGCCTTGTTTGGGTATGTGCATTTCCAGGGCTAAAAATTTTTCATGTTTGTGTTTACAATTTAATTGCAAAATTTATGTCTTTATGACCAATGCAAATTAGCGTATTCAACAGCAACAACAGCGGCAACAGCAGCAGCAACAGAAACAGATGCAATAATACCAACAATAAGAACAGCAAGAAGAACAAGAACAATATTGAGGCGCTATCAATATGCCACGCCTCTGTCGTCAGTCCCCAATAAGCTAAGGTCGCCCATTGGATCCTTTTGTTTACTAAAATTAGCCGTGCAGTTTGTTGTTTCTCTGATTTTCTGCAATGCAAATTGCAACGTTTGTTGTTTTAGTGCCAATTGCAATATATATATGTATACCCTGTGTATATATATAATTATATGCAGAAATATACCCTATAAAATGTGCATAATAAAGTTGTTACACATTATGCAACAGTTTGCTAATTATATTTCTAGCCTTTGCTATAACTCAAAGCGAGTTAATTGGCAGCGCTGATTGAGGCATTTATATGATGCCACACATAAGCGAGGGTTGCACAAACAGTTTTGCTGTAGTATTGCTAAGTATAAACTATATAGTATAAAGAAGTATATGCTATATCAACAATCCTTTAACTACAGCATGAGTCTGAGCTGAGGAGCTCTTACTAGCTCTATGAAACCCCTGAGATATTGACAAAGCAAAACTTTATGTTGTTCCTATTTCGATATAGAAAGACTATAACTATCCACACAACTAAGTATACCAGGTTAAATCTATGTTAGGTGTGACATTTCGAGTATTTCACTGTCTCCGACTATCGGGATGTAAGGCTAGGAGAACTCAAACTAAAGCGAACTGCAAACGCATAATGCAAAGCCGGAAAAAGATGCAATCAAAGCTGAACTGTATATATATTTATAATTATACATATAAAACTATATAAATAATGTTATGTGTAGATGAAAAAGGCACAGCAAGAGCTGGGCTAATATCACTATAGTTAATATAGGGTAAGTCAGCGTCAGGCTATAATAACTTAAGATTTTTAGGTATTTCTGTTTGCTGCCAATGTCACAGAGACTGAAGCAAATGTTAAATAGAAGGCAAAAGCATAAACTTTGTATTATATTGTATCGATCGATCGATAATAGTGCATTTTGGGGGAAGAAATGAGTGTTGAGGGGGAGGAGGGCGGTTGAAAATTAAAGAGAGAAATTCTAAAATTGGATAAGGTGCGCCAACATTTTCATTAAATTTCACCTCCATTTCGTGTGTTTTATGGATGCACTTTCAATGCAACTCGCATGCAACTCACATGCAACTAACAAAATTAAATTGAATGAATCACTTTTAAATGCGGATGAAGTTGAAGTTGATATTTGAGGGGAAAGATTATTTGCCACTAAGTGGACTAGCGATATTTATTGTAGCTATTTATAATATATATATGTATATAAAATGCTTGATAAAGAGCACTAGCCACGCCCACAATTGAAATAGTATTATTTAAGTCAATTGTCTGCAATACAAATCAAAATGTGAATCGTTAATCATTTAATTGTGCATTACATTAACATATCATTAAATTTCATATAAGTTAATCAGTTATAAGGCAAAGGACCTTTTCCAAAAGTTTTAAGGTTTGGGTAGAGAGTAGAGAGTGGTAGAGAGTAAAGTGTAGAGAGAGTATAGAGTGAGTTAGCGTAAGTTTAAATTAACTCAAACTCAACAGAATTTCAAATTAATTTAATAAGATTATCAAATTATAAATTCATAATTAATATTCATGTCGAGCTGTCTACACGCTATGCGCTGTACACGCCCCTAATGCTTCCACACGATTCCAAAACCCAAATTCAACCAAATTGTCTCATACTCTCTCTCTGTCACACCGCAGCAACATCAAAAAGGGAAACTATGCAATGGAAGGACTAACTTTTAAGCAGTATGTATCTGTATATGTGTGTGTGTGTGTGTGTTTGAGTATATATATATATATATATATATGTGTGTGTGTACTTCTGTCCATCTTTCTAGTGCGCTTCTTGGTTACAAGCGTGCAAACTTCAACTTCAACTTCAACTTCAACTACAGCTACAGCTACAGCTACAGCTACAGCTTCAACTTCAGTTTCAACTTCAACTTCAACTTCTAGCCTCAGTTTCAGCTCAGGGTTTTCTTCGCATCAACTTTTTTGCGCTTTTCTTTGCCATTGACAAATAAATTTAACTGACTGCCTTTTTAAGCAGCAGCCCTGAATGTTGCTTCCTTGTTCCTTACACAAAAAGGAGCAGAAGGCGCCTTGCAGGACACTTTTGAGTGAAACCTATTTGCATTTGATGATGGATGCTCTTCTGGTTGGTTGCTCAATGTGCGTTCAACTTTAGTTCTAAGAACTTGTCGCATAGTTGCTTTCAACTACTATTACTTTCAACAAACAACATTTAACATTTAGCATTTAACATGCAACTTGCAACATGCAACTTACTTTCATTTTAAACTAAAAATTTTAAATCTTATTTAAGTCCTACTGCAGCAAGGAATTGCAGCAGACATTAAATACACATAAATTTTAAGACTTGTTTCAATGAGCTTTAAGCTTTATCTTCGTGCAGATCAGCATTAAGCTTTTGAAAGCTTCCCCCCCCTTTTAAGCTACACTCAGCTATTGCCCAACGTTTGTCCTTTACAAGCAAAAAAAAAAAGTTGACAGCAATTAGCAGCGGCAACAGGCAGCGTCACAGTGCCGCTTAAAAGTATACGTTCATTGTCAGCAACGTTGCTCATTCATGAGCAAATTAAATAAAGAAAGTTTTTAATACATTTGCGTAGCTGTTTCCCTGCTTTCTTTCTATTTGCTGCTCGCCATTCGCTTTGCCACTTTGCGCAAAGTTTGCTTTGCTTTTACTTAAGCACGCGCCACCTTGCAACATCAATGTTTTTTTTGGTGGCATGGGGGTTGCTTCTTGCTTGTTGTCTTGGTTAGAGTTTATTTGGGGGCTATTGCAGCATGGGTTGGCAGTTGGTTTTTAGCATGATTTATGCCATTTCTGTTTGCTTGTTGCTGCTTCAACTGCTGCTGCTGTTGCAGTCATAAACCATTCCAGCAATTTGCAGCTCCTTCTTGTACGCTTTTGTGGCACAGTGGCAACTGTAACTAAAAGTTGCGTGCAAACATTTACGCTATCTTTTAAGTGCTGCCACCCATGCGGCCTGTCTGCCACGCCTACGCGGTATTGCAGTTAACAGCTTGCTAGCCGAAACCCCACTAGACCAAAATTCTCTTCTTTTGAGCTTGGCTCTGGACTGCCGCTTAACCGACGACCAACAACAGGGAACAGACAACAGACAACAGACAACCAACTGCACTTTAGCGGATTTGTGTTTTCTCACCCATTTGAAAGGATTACAAAGCGGGAGAAGCGACGCGGCAAAAGTTTGCCGACTGAAGGATAGTTAGTAAAAGCAGCCGCAACTACAACATGCAACAAAAACAACGACAGCAACTAAATCAACAATAACACCAACAACACCAACAGCAACAACAACATTAAAGAGTGGTTAACACGAGAATGAATATGAGATGAAAGATAGAGATAGCACTTACTTACCCCTGCCGCCCTCGGTGCGATAATATGGCGATTGGGCGGCCGACGAGGTGGCGCCCCTATCAACGCCAACGCCATCAGAGGATTCGCTTGCATCGGGCTCAGTATTCTGTGTGTCCAACATATTGATCATACGCGGTGGTTGCTCTGTAAATTTTGATACAAATTTTTATTAATTTATATATTAAATATATTTTAAGTACATACGAAAAATTTTAAATTAATTAAAAATTATTAAAAAACAAGAAGAACTGTAATTTTTTGGCTTATTGGAACATCAAAAAATCAACTTGCTTTAGGCTCATTGCGATTAATCGTACCCCAATCAAAGCATTGCCAAAGTGACAAACTGCAGTTGCAGAACTATTGATAAATATGTAGAGTACTCAGAGGCATAAGGATATAATTTAATGATAACGAATGTACTATATGTTGTGGAATTTCAAGAGAGAAATTGCAGAGTTGCCAACGTCTTTAGCCCCTTTGCCTTTACATGTATTTTGTATGGAGAAAAGAAATGTTGTTGCCATACAGTAAATGCATTTTTATATAAATTTTAAAAGTTTGTGAAAGTATTTTCGTTATATATATATATACATATATATATATAAATAAAATATAAATATTTCAATATTGTTTTATTTTTTTTTTCGTTTAGTTTATTTTCTATATTTTTTTTGCTAGATTTCTTTATTTTTGAAAATTTTTTTCGTTATACTTTTGAAATTTCTTTTCATTTTTCAGTTGAGCATTTTATTTAAGCTCCTGAAAAATTAATAAAAAGGCTACCAGCTTATGGTACGTCTGTTTGATTCAAAGAGAGATGAATAAGTTTCATTACTCCCAATCAAGTTGGATTCTCACCATTTGTTCTCTAAGACTGAATGGTAAGTAATTCTTACATGTATCCGTCAAAGAATAAATTGAACAAGGAAAGATAAAAAGAAGGTTAAAGGTAAACCAAAGTAACCTTAACATTAAACTGAAAAACAACAGTCAATTGGAAAACATTTTGATATAACTAATTGAGAATTATAAGCTATGAATTGCTTTTTCATGTTGTCATTGCTTTCAATGTCATATTTCGCTTTCTTGACAATCCCTTTCTTTTGAAAAATAGTAAAAAGGGAGCTATTGACTTTGTGCAAAATTGTAAAATATTTAATAGAAATAATCAGCCAACCATAAAGTCGGATACACACGATTACGACTTACTTCTTTTAGTATGATTCCCTTAATATATGCTCCTGATATTACAAATTTATTAATACTTTGAATTCCCAACTTGTTTAAGCGGAATGCCATACACTTAGAACTTGTGGTTCTTGATTTTCCTTAGGGTATTTCCCTCAAGGTTGTCTATAGTCATTTTTACTACAGATTTGGTAACACTTTGTCTGGGTCTGACTATGGCTGTGTAGATTAAGAGAACCTACCATAATTGGGCCCAGGAAAGGTGACAATGTCTATAGACAAAACTGTAAAAATGTAGCTCAAGGCCTTTGCAGCCAAAGCTCCTCACTCAAGCTTATAAGTTTGCTTATAAGCTCGTGCCAAAAAAAAAAAAAAAAAAATAAAAAAATAAACAAACAAAATTTTAGTTTTGTTTTCTTTATATAATAATAATTTAAAAAATGGAAATAGTTATTAATATGGAAAATAATACTAGAAATAAATAAATTTATATAAATTAATAAAAAAAAATAATAAAAAATAAATTAAAAAAAAATTAATATAGGAAATAATAAAAATAAAATAATAAATAATATGAAATATGGAAATTAAAAGAAAATAAATAATTGTTAAGCAAGAAAATAAAAAATATTATAAAAAAATATTAATTTGGATATATATTAAAAAATAATAAAAAATATAAAACTTAATAAAACATTACAAAAAATTATTTAAAAAAAAAAATTAATTTTGGAAATAATAAAAATAAAATAATAAATAATAATAAAATATAATATGAATAAAAAAAATAATATTAAGAATAAAAAATATATATAATAATAAAAAAAACGTATAAAAATATAAAATAGTAATTTTAATAATAAAATAACAATGAATAAAAAAATAAAAATGGAGATGAAGAATTATAATATTTAACAGTTAAAAAAAAGTAAAAAATAAATATATGCATTCAAAAGAATTATAAAAAATGTAAATAAAAATAAAATATTAAAATGAAAATATATTATAAAAAACTAGAATAAATTATATAAACTATTATCAAAGAGAAAAGTAATAAAAAGAAAAAATAATTTAAAATAAAATTATATTCTATAATAAAATAAATATATATTTAGTGAAATCTTTTTTTATATATATACAAAATATATATATATTTAAAAATATGCCAATTAAAATGCGTAATTAACTTACTAATGCATGGGGCAATATGGGAGCGACTCTGTTGATAGCCGCGGGCACAACGATTACAGGTTAATCCAGTGACTCCATCCTTACATGGGCATTGACCACTCGTGTTATTACAGACCTTGCCGGAAGAGCCGATGGGATGGCATTCGCAGGCTGCAAAGATAACAAAACAGTTCAGATAAAGAGACAGTTGAAAGGCAGCTAAACATCTGCATAGAATCGATATACATACATATATATTTGTATATATTTATCTCTATATATATACATATATATATATGTATTGGAATGATTGTGGTTGTTGTTGTTCGAGTAACAGCTGCCTTGTGTTGAGAGCTTAATTGAGCTGGCCGCACTTCAAAGCCATTTTTTTTTGCTCCAATCACAAAATGCAATCTGAAATCGGCATAGCACGGTACATAAACTCATACACACATACAAACACACACACACAAATGCATGCATATACACAGCTAATTGACAATATGGCGTTATGGCCTGGCCATGGAGGCTACTTGAGTTGCTACTTTAAGTTGCTTTCAAGTTTGCATTTTCATCGAGCTTCCCGTACAGCCAGCGGGTGACGACTGCCTTCGGGCAACTTCCCCTCCTCCCTTTACTCTGTCTCTGGTCACATTTGTTCACTGTTTCTGTATTTGCCATACGTTTATGAGCCGTTGAAATGTGCATTAACAGATAACAGACTCTACAGAAAGCGCATTACCAACCTTATACTCAACCCCAATTTCAATCCCCAGCCCCAATACTTAATCCCCAAGTCCCCCAATCCCAATGGCAATTGCAATCCCCCAACAACTACATCTTCATCCTGATATCCATTATCCACTGCTGGTCATCGAAATTGAGTGCATGCTGCCAGTTAAATGCTTGCCACTGCTGCCACACGGTTAATTGCAAATGAAAGTGCGAATCTGCTGGTTGCCTAGGGTCAGATTTTCTTTTATCCTTTTTCATCCTTGCTTCTTTTCATTTTTATTTTCTTTTTGTGAGCTCTCTCTACTTATTACTTATATTTCTTTCCCATTCACTCTGATTAAATAACAATACACAGCGAAAAAATATTCAATAAAAAAACTATCAAACAGTAAAATATATCCTTAAAGTCCTACATGAATACCAGCCAAAAGGCTCTTGAAACTTGCATAAAAAATAATTTAATAAATTTGAAAAAGATTTTTATTGATTTTCCACTTCAATTGAAATGAATACTGTTCAATTTACTTTTGAAATTAATTCATCCAAAGTGATCGATAACAATTAAAATCGTTTATTTATTTTGTCAATCGATTCTAGCATATGCCAAAATTGATGGAGAGGTTAAGTTTCTGATATTACTCAGAACTTCTTTTATTGTTATGTCTAATAGAAAGAATAATATTTCGATTAGTTTAAAAGATCTGTAAGAGCATCAAAAACCATTTAAAATTGATACTATTGTATGAAGTATCGATACTAGCAACACTACAGCAACCCCATAATGCTTGGACCACTGTGTATTACATTGTTAACGTTAGTTTAGATCTATCTATGAACGATAATATAAGCAAATTATAGAGTGCATACTGAAATTGAAGTGAAATGCTATAAAAATCGATAGGAAGTGTAAATTGATAGATTGATATAAAATAATCGATACTACAGAATGCTAAACAAACTATGGATTCTTTTTGCGTTTAAAATATTTTCATCAATCTCTCTTCAACTTAACTATTGTTTGAGCTAAATAATATTTTTTATAATAACTTAGAGCAATGAAAGTCTATAAAATAAAGTTATCGATAACATCAAATCGATTATATAAACTTTGTATAAGCCACTTATGTTTTCTTTGATGATGAAATTGTTTTTAGCTGAAGTTTCAACGCTGCTAAACGAGTATAAAATCAATACAGTCGATTGGTATTTTAATCGATAATTATTATTGTATCAGTTTTCCTCTTCTGCAAACGTATTCGAACTGTATATTTTAAGTATATATTTCAACTATACATTTTGTCTATTTATTCTCTGTGTATATCCTTTCACTTTACCTATGAAAATCAATTGGACATCGATAATCAAGCAGCACAACTTTAAATCGATAACCTTTTTACAGTTTTGTATATATATTTTGTATGATTAATATTACTTGGCATTTTGGCTGCAAGATTGCATCTGTCAATGTTTGCTATTGGCATTTTTTTTTTGCAGTGTATTTAAGCTCACAGCTTATGCTGACTTTAGACTCAATTTTCCATTATATTTTTAGCCCGTTTGCCTTTTTGTAAAAAAAGAGCAAAGCGGAGCTATTGGAAATGTGCAAAATCCAAAAGTATGTAACACATAGAAATAATCATCGGAGACCCCATAAAGTATATATATTCTGAATCAGGACGACAAGACGAGTTCATCTAGCCCTGTCCGTCTGTATGAACGCCTGTTTCTCAGAGACTATAAGAGCTAGAGCAACCAAACTTGAAATCTAGATTCGTTATGTTCGTAGGTTATACGAGTTTGTTTTTGATTTTTGAATTTCCTCCCCTGACCCCCGCAAATCGAAAAAAACGATTATTAAGCACAATTTTCAACCGATCAAATTTATTTTTGGCACACATCATAATTAAACCATTCTTGATCGATGTTGTAAATCTGGGTAAGATTGATCAAAAATCTCGGAAGTTATAGATCATCAAAAGTGGCGTTTTGGGCCCCGGGGGGGTATAGTAGCGCGCGCAAAATAAGAGCTAGAGCAACGAAATTTGGAACGTAGATTCGTTATGTTCGTGCGCTATACGAGTTTGTTTTTGATTTTTGAATTTCCTCCCCTGACCCCCGCAATTCGAAAAAAACGATTATTAAGCACAATTTAATTTTCAACCGATCAAATTTATTTTTGGCACAAATCATAATTAGACCATTCTTGATCGATGTTGTAAATCTGGGTAAGATTGATCAAAAATCTCGGAAGTTATAGATCATCAAAAGTGGCGTTATGGGCCCCGGGGGGGGGTATAATAGCGCGCGCACAATAAGAACTACAGCAACGAAATTTGGCATCTAGATTCGTTATGTTCGTACGCTATACAAGTTTGTTTTGGATTTTTCAATTTCCTCCCCTGACCCCCGCAAATCGAAAAAAACGATTATTAAGCACAATTTTCAACCGATCAAATTTATTTTTGGCACACATCATAATTAGACCATTCTTGATCAATGTTGTGAATCTGGGTAAGATTGGTCAAAAATCTCGGAAGTTATACATCAACAAAAGTGGCGTTATGGGCCCCGGGGGGGTATAGTAGCGCGCGCAAAATAAGAGCTACAGCAACAAAATTTGGAACGTAGATTTTTTATGTTCGTACGCTATACGAGTTTGTTTCTGATTTTTCAATTTCCTCCCCTGACCCCCGCAAATCGAAAAAAACGATTATAAGGTACTTTTAGATTTTTAGCCGATAGATTTCTTTTTCGCACACGTATTAAGTAGACCATTCTTCATCTACGTTGTGAGTTTCGTTAAAATTGAACGAAAAACACGGAAGTTATACAACAATAAGTACCGCGCTGTAGAGCGTGGGGGGCTAAAAGGCGCGCGCAATGGCCAAGTACGTGCAGAACTGTGTGTATGTATGAGTATGTGTGTATGGCTGTATATGTAGGCAAAGGGGCTCTCGTAGTCGGGTAAACTCGACTACAGACTTCTTACTTGTTTTTTTTTACATTTTCTTTTTGTTTTTTCCATAAAGCTTGAAGTTAATTTTTCTGCTGCTTCTTATTACTTTGCACTTGCTTTGTGGTACAGTGTGGCCCCTGCAGCGTTTTTGGTGTTGCAAATATGTTGTGCTACTACACATTTACCACACTTGCCCCATTCAAACAAAGTAAAGACTTTATGGCATAGATCTCATTGTTGGTTGGTTTACAATTGTGTCAGAGTACTATCATATGTATGTGTGTGTGTGTTTTGGTCACTAATAAGCCGCTTCTGGTCATCCTTTAAATGTTGCTCCAATGCCTAAATATGCTACCCTAAATATGCTACTTGCAGCATCAACTGCGACTACTGAGGCGGCATAAATGAAATTCTACACATACAACATAATGTCTATGGTCTGAGTTCAGGGTCGGATGCTGGTAACTGGTAACTGGTAACTGGTAACTAGTAACTGGTAACTGGTAACTGGTGATTGGTGACTGAAACTGGACAGTGGGAATTTGAGCTAAAAGCTGGGTATTGGGTGTTGGGAGTTGTGGGTAGAACTCAGAGAGTGAGAGAGAGAGGGCTTGCAGTGTGCGTGCAACATTTGGTAATTTAATCCGATTAACAATAAATTAAATGCGATTTATATGCACACAGCGACACATCCGGTAGATAACAACAACAACAGCAACAACGGCAACAACAGCAACAGGAACAGCAACAACAATGACAATGACAGCAGACAATAATAACTTGCCACAGCAACAACAATAACAATGGATACAACAACAGCAACAACAACAGGACTTTAACCATTTGGCGCTCGTGTCCATTGTTGCCTGCAGGGCACATTCAGATATGAAGTTAAAAGGGATTGGTATGAGGGCGTGCCACCAACAATATATATGACAACAATATGTTTATGTCTATGTGTGTGTGTGTGTGTGTGTGTGTGTGTGTGTGTGTGGTATCTGTATGCTGCAGATGCCCTACAACACGCCACAGCACAAATATTGTTAATATAGCAAAAAGCAGAAGGAAAAAAAAACCGAATTGAAAATGAAAATGAAAATATGGTAAGAGCAACGAGTTCATTACGCATCCTGCCTCATATCATGACTTCCGCTTTGCCCTCTTAATATGCGCTGCCACTGCTCAATACTACACCAATTATGCATATGTTTGTGTGTGTGTGTGTGTGTGTGTGTGTGTGTGTGAGTTTTTCTGCATGAATTTTATTCCTGGCGTTGTCCATATGCCCTGCACTTATTTATTTTTTTTTTGACTTATTTTTGCGCATTGACCATGCCCAAAAAGATTATGAATTTTCATTATAAAGAGCCAAAGAGTTATACACAAATATACATACACACACACGCACATATGCATACATACAAGCACATTTAGATTCAAAGTAAATGTAATCGAGTAGCTTCAATTTAACTTAGATGAAGGCATTTCTATTATATGATTAGCACATCTTGCCTTACAAAGCTAATAATGATGATGATGTTGATGAAGATGATGATGATGATTGTTGCTTGTGTTGTTGTAATGATTCAGTTGGCATATCAGTTTACAAGCAGCACCTTTAACCCATGCCAAGTTGTAACTGAGTCACTGCCACTGCCAAAGGACGACCCAAATAGCCGCATTGAATCACAACTGTCTTGTACCTTTGTGTGCCACAATCGTTTCTACATGACTCCAATATATTTATATATATATATATATATATATATATAGGAATCCACATATATATATATATATATTTATATATACAAAGAGCATGTTGAACTGTCAGTCAGATACTGACAACTCTTTGCCTTGCTGTTCCATTTCTGTTTTAAAATTTGTGCGTTACTTTATAATAAATTTTATAAATGAACGCTTAATTAGGGCAACATCTGATTCATTTGTGGCCTAAAGGAGGCCAGTTTGTTGCATAAAACTTATCCATCTTATTCATATTAAAGACAGTTAAATAAAGAACATGAGCTGCATAATTTAACGATTCCTTTCTTTCTCAATGAATTCACATACATTTTGGATTAAATTGAAATTGAAAGGTAACAAATTGATTTTACAAGTTTTGCAATCAAAATCTTAACTGACAGTTAAGCACAATAATTGATATCTAAATGTTATCTGTCAGTTAAGCGGTGTCAGTAATGCATTACAGATTCTATATATAACTTTATACCAGTATCAATTGGGATTAATCAATTCTGTTTATTAAATTAAATGTACCTTAAAGAAGGAAAACCTATTTTGTATAAGAAGTTTATATTTTATATATTTTAAATTAAATTTTAAATTTAAATTTTATATATTTTATATATATTTCATATATTTCATATATTTTAAATATTTTATATATTTTATATATTTTATATATTTTATATATTTTATATATTTTATATATTTTATATATTTTATATATTTTATATATTTTATATATTTTATATATTTTATATATTTTATATATTTTATATATTTTATATATTTTATATATTTTATATATTTTATATATTTTATATATTTTATATATTTTATATATTTTATATATTTTATATATTTTATATATTTTATATATTTTTATATATTTTATATATTTTATATATTTTATATATTTTATATATTTTATATATTTTATATATTTTATATATTTTATATATTTTATATATTTTATATATTTTATATATTTTATATATTTTATATATTTTATATATTTTATATATTTTATATATTTTATATATTTTATATATTTTATATATTTTATATATTTTATATATTTTATATATTTTATATATTTTATATATTTTATATATTTTATATATTTTATATATTTTATATATTTTATATATTTTATATATTTTATATATTTTATATATTTTATATATTTTATATATTTTATATATTTTATATATTTTATATATTTTATATATTTTATATATTTTATATATTTTATATATTTTATATATTTTATATATTTTATATATTTTATATATTTTATATATTTTATATATTTTATATATTTTATATATTTTATATATTTTATATATTTTATATATTTTATATATTTTATATATTTTATATATTTTATATATTTTATATATTTTATATATTTTATATATTTTATATATTTTATATATTTTATATATTTTATATATTTTATATATTTTATATATTTTATATATTTTATATATTTTATATATTTTATATATTTTATATATTTTATATATTTTATATATTTTATATATTTTATATATTTTATATATTTTATATATTTTATATATTTTATTTATTTTATATATTTTATATATTTTATATATTTTATATATTTTATATATTTTATATATATTTTATTTTTTTCTATGTACATACTATATGCTGTCTAGGCATATTTTTTGTTAAGTTGAAAATTGGACAATTTTCTGGGATTTAAATTTTTCGCGCTTTATTTTCCAACTGTTGAAAATTTATTTTGGCTTTTATTTATTTTGCTTGGCTTTCCAAAAATTAATTAACCGAAGTTTCACATTGCGTGTTGATTGTGCACACACATACACAAATTTACATTTAACATTTAAACTTACACATAAATACTCACGCACACATACATACACAGTATGGCTCTGGATGAAGTGTAAACATCATAAAGCAAATCAAGCGCAATTTGTTATTGTTTATTTCAACTTTGCGCAAGCGAACCAACCGCACACCAATACTTAAACACATACACACAACCATATATAAACAAGATATATATATATATATATATATATATATATACAAACGCCTACAGATTGCCCCAAAAAAAGCCTCAACACAAACCCAATCACATTGCCAACACCACCCCCACCTTCCCCCTCTTACCAACATCCAACAAACTGACCGCAAGCCAAAAAGTGCGTAACGCGATTTCGTCGCAGCGGCCACTTCCATCAATTCCCATAAAATATTAGCCGAAATATCGTAGTTCCAGCAGCAATAACTTACTCAATATTATAAATAACTAAACGACTATTAAATACCCTTCATTTTGGTACCTAATTAAAATATTTACTTAACATTTTTCTATGCCCTAAAAGAGAGCAAATTCAACATTTACAACTTCGATATAAATGCTAGATATATAGTGAATCTGGTGAATATATCTTGATGTATATAATACATAATATACTTGTATATATACAGTATATATTAAGTGTATATATATGTATATATAACATGTTTAACTATGATAGAATCTAGGGTGCAAAGTGAAAGCGATGCTAAAAATTGCATCAATTTAGGCAATATTTACGCTATTCTGCCAAGTGATCGAATGTATATATCTTTATGTATATATAATGTATTTATTTTGAGTAAAGTTTAGCATTAACTTTAGCTATTTGTTGTTTAAATGTAATATACCCTATAAACAGTTTGGTTTTTTTTTTTTGGTTAAAAATAAGGGGCATAAAAATTGCGTGCAATAAAAAGCACAGCTGCTTCCTCAAGGGGAGACATGGGCCCAGAGCGGAATTGGGTTGGTTTTCTAATGAGTTGGATTGTGGTAAGGGGTAAGGGGGGGGGGGTGGTATGAAGTAGTAATGGTTAGCTGGCAGTTGTTGGAAGTGTTTGTTATTATTAGCCAAATAGATTCATGCAATTTTCAAAAGAAACCAAACACTAAAGAAGAATTATGAAAAGATTTTCTCGTCGACTGCCTCAAATCGAATGATTTGCTATGTGAAAGAGATTACACACCTGACCAGGCCAATCTGCTGGAGGTGAACACTAAACAGATCCGCACAATAATTTTAGTTTTCTTTACAAATAATGAATATACCAGAATATATATATACCTAGCATGAATACTACTTATAGATATGAATCATGGGCAATCAAATTAGTTTCATGAAGTTGATTCTTGATTGTGAAATTTCTTATTTACTTTATGCCTAATTATTGGAGTCATTACTTTACTTCGAATACAAATTGAATGCATAAATACTATGAGTAAATTATTCACAGAAATAAGTAAAGCTTTAAATTAATATTGTTTTAAATTTTCAAATAAAATAAATAAATAATTTTGTTTAAGTAAAAAATACTCAGAAAAAGCAGTAGGAGATAGAAAGTTCTTTTTAACATTCAATTGATTTCATTGCAAAAGTTGTAAAGTTCCTTGAATGAATGTAAGTTTAATTTGATTGGCATTAAATACTTATTGAATACATTCATATAGTATATATGTGAGTGCTTAAGTTGCTTCAAACAGTCTACAAATGTTTTAAGATACTGTTACAATTTTCTGGGCCATTAATAAATCAATGGCGACAAAAGTTATATCTATATATATATATCCAGACAATTATATATTCTATAGCTAACATCCTTAAGACAGTGTCGTATGTCCTCTGTGCTGTGATCTGCTGCTACTTTTAGCCAGTTACTGTTAAAAGTTCTTGCGGTGCTTGCAACTGACGCAAAACTTCGCTCAACTTTTGC
Source organism: Zygothrica quintamaculata (assembly GCA_037044455.1). Taxonomy (NCBI): domain Eukaryota; kingdom Metazoa; phylum Arthropoda; class Insecta; order Diptera; family Drosophilidae; genus Zygothrica; species Zygothrica quintamaculata. The sequence continues at coordinate 319,260 of JBAMBS010000350.1, read as the reverse complement.
GACACAAAATGAGCAAGGATGTCACTGCTGTATACCTTATAGATCCTGTCTGAGGCACCTCTCTGCTCCACTCCAAAAATAGATTGTTATAATTTGTGTTGGGACTATAAAGTTTCCTTTCGCTCATTCTTCAGCAGGTGAACAATGCAATGAAACCTCAATTGTAACTTGTAAACTTTTCTGAGCTCTTTTTTTCAAATTGTGCGTTAAAAATTGAGACGCAGTCAGCAAGGACTATTGAAAATCAAACGATGCGCACAAAAGTAGGCAATTTGAAATTATTTTGCGTTGCCTGTTGGGTGTGCTGTGGTGTGGTGTGGTATGGTGTTTGTGTATTGAGCGACTTAGAGTACGGTGTATGGTGCGGTGTGTAGTATATAAACTCTAAGGGGTTGCCGTTGCGGCTCGTCGCAGACTACCAAATGGTAGCGCCAATTTGACGCTCGAACAATTTGCACAGCTTTAAATGTCAACTCGCATGCAAAATGTCATAATTCAAATCCGCTGCTACATTTCCCAACCCCTCACACTTCCGTCACTATCAAACAAGGACCAAAGCCCATAAAAGCCACCGAAGCCAAAAAGCGTGGCCAGCCTGAGGTTATATATATATATATATATATATATATATATATTGTATATTATTAGTGTGTACATTTGTGGGTGCAAAGGGGTGTCCAAACTATAGTTAGTTAAGCTCATTGGGTAGATTTGCAGGCTAAACGCTGCTCTATAAACTGATTTATTGAGTCCTTTCTAGCATAATTTCATTTTAGTTAAAAGTGATATAATAAATTTCATAAAATAAATAAAATTTCAAAAATAAATAAAATTTCAAAAATAAATAAAATTTCAAAAATAAATAAAATAAATAAAATTTCAAAAATAAATAAAATAAATAAAATAAATAAAATAAATAAAATAAATAAAATAAATAAAATAAATAAAATAAATAAAATAAATAAAATAAATAAAATAAATAAAATAAATAAAATAAATAAAATAAATAAAATAAATAAAATAAATAAAATAAATAAAATAAATAAAATAAATAAAATAAATAAAATAAATAAAATAAATAAAATAAATAAAATAAATAAAATAAATAAAATAAATAAAATAAATAAAATAAATAAAATAAATAAAATAAATAAAATAAATAAAATAAATAAAATTTCAAAAATAAATAAAATAAATAAAATAAATAAAATGTCAAAAATAAATAAAATAAATAAAATAAATAAAATTTCAAAAATAAATAAAATAACTAAAATAAATAAAATAAATAAAATAAATAAAATAAATAAAATAAATAAAATAAATAAAATAAATAAAATGTCAAAAATAAATAAAATAAATAAAATAAATAAAATCTGAAAAATAAATAAAATGTCAAAAATAAATAAAATAAATAAAATAAATAAAATTTCAAAAATAAATAAAATATCTCAAGAATTTAATTATTTTTAATTCTCTTTTGAAGTCCCTCTTTCTCTTTATAGGGTATCTATAAGTCTTGCAACTTTAAATATTGTATTGTTAACTTGTTACTCTTATTACTGTAATTTTTTGTCAAAATTTTATAAATTTTGTCCTGGCGTCAACTTTTATTACTGCGCGTCAGCATAAAATTTGCTACGCCGCTTAGTGTTGCTGCTGTTTGCCGCTCTGAGGATTGAGTGGGTGTTGTGTATAATAGATTTTGGTAGTTTAGTTTATATTTTATTGAAAATGAAAACCTTTATAGCTTGAGTATAAACCCTCACTCTACTAAATTTACTTTAAGCCAAATGATAAATGCATTTTGTCCTGACATTCAATTAACTTTACGTGCAACCCTCTAAGCAAAAGGAAGTACAAAAAAAAAATTCCATGCGACCTTTGGACAATTTGTTACAGTTGCAAAGCGCATTTTATGAAATTCTAATGATGTTTGAGCGATATTCAACATAATTTAAGCCACCCTCATATATATATATATTATATATACAAACACACACACACATACATACATATAAATATATACACCCTGTTACACCCACACAGCAGCAGCTTGTCTAATGGCAGCGGCTGCGTTTCATGAACTTGGCGCTAAATGGGCAGTAAAAGAAGTTTCTCCTTTCTACGTGCAGCGGTTATATTGTGTGTATTAGTGTATCTATCTATGTTTGTGTGTATGTGTGTGTGTATGTGTGTGTGTATGTGTATGTGTGCGTTAGGTAATTCATGACATTATTTTAATTGCTGTTGCCGCTGTGTTGCTGCTGCTGTTGCTGCTGTTATTGCTGTAACATCATTTTGCACGTGACTTTCTGATTTTATGGCTTTTAATTTCATGTATTTAGTTACGGATATTGTTAATTGTATTCATGGTTAACTCCCTCCTGTTGATATAATACGATATAATATGATATGATAATAATGTTTATGATATGCCATATAACTTTTCTGACATTGTACTACTATTGACATTGTAATGTCACACTCTGACACTCTTACAACATTTTTAATATCCCTTTTTATTTAGAGCCTGCGGAAAGTTCAACAAATCTTTTTGATATATGCTAGAGAGTTGTTAAACATGTTAAGATTATATCAAATTTGTTAATTTGTAAAGATTTCCTTATTAAAATAAATATATAAAATTGTTTATTATTTGGCTAAATGATTTGAGAAAATTAATTTAAATTTGCTGTTGTTTACCTCAGGCAGCTGGAGCATACTTTTTGGGGTTTATTTTGTGAATTTAATTGCCAAAATAACTAATAAAAATATATATGTATGAACAGACATGTGTATATATGTATGTGTGTGTGTGTGTGTGTGTGTGTTAGTATAAATAATAATAATATGTAATTTTCCGGTCATTGAAACATTTGTGCAAATAAGGAAATAGGTTGAAGCCGTAAACCAAAATCATTTTGACAACATCTCCAGACACAAAACTCTGTCTGTCTGTCTGTCTGTCTGTCTGCCTGTCTGTCTGTTTGTATATGTATGTATGTTTGTGTAATGGTTTGCTTATACATCCGTTTGCCCAAAAAAAACCTCATACTCCCAACAAAACATCATATCACCCCCTTACCCTTTATGCCGCCTTCCCCTCCTCCCACCCCACCGCAAAACAAGTCTGCTCTGACTGATGAGTTATAGCTGGCAACGTCTGCTTCATTTTGCTCGTGTCGTCGTCATCGTCGACGTTGCGTCGTCTGCTGAGCTCAAGTAAATCATTTGAATATTTAAATTAAATCGAAATCATGGCAGCAACAAATGTGCATCACCAGCAATACATACAAATAACTACAGTCCACTCTCTGTCAATCCCTCCCTCGCCCCCCCCACACACAAACACACACCTCTATCAATCTTCCGGAAGTTATTCTATTGCTCATAAAGTTCATTTTAAGACATTAATTATAATGCGAGACATGCGATCAGCGCGTGTTTTGCAATCTATAAAAAATCTTATAATATTAAATGATTTTCATTATGTTTTCAGCAAAAGTCAGAAAGTGAAATCTGTTAAGATTTAACCAAACACGAAATAATCTTACAGAGCACGTTGCATGCCACTGACAAATATTAGAATAATTGAAGCATCAAGAAATTTTTGAGTTTCTTTTTTTTTAATATTTAATAAAATAATTAAGAAAAATTAAAATAAATTTTAAAAAAAAATTTAAAAATAATAAATGTATAATTAAATTAAAAAATATTAATTAAAAATAAAAATATTTAAAAAAAATACAACAATAGTAAAAACTATTAAAAGTATAAATTATTATAATATAGAAATTATACGAAAATGAAAAAAATAAAATATATATATACAGGGTGGCCCATCAAGCGTTTGCTTTTTGAACTATCGATAATTTTGACATTGACATTTCGAATGTCATTGAACTGAAATTATTTGGCTTATTGGAACGTCAAAAAATCAACTTGCTTTAGGCTCATTGCGATTAATCGTACCCCAATCAAAGCATTGCCAAAGTGACAAACTGCAGTTCCAGAACTATTGATAAATATGTAGAGTACTCAGAGGCATAAGGATATAATTTAATGATAAGGAATGTACTATATATGTTGTGGAATTTCAAGGCAGAGTTGCCAACGTCTTTAGCCCCTTTGCCTTTACATGTATTTTGTATGGAGAAAAGAAATGTTGTTGCCATACAGTAAAAAAAAAAGCGTTTTTATATAAATTTTAAGATTAATTTTTTTTTCATTTTTCAGTTGAGCATTTTATTTAAGCTCCTGAAAAATTAATAAAAAGGCTACCAGCTTATGGTACGTCTGTTTGATTCAAAGAGAGATGAATAATTATCATTACTCCCAATCAAGTTGGATTCTCACCATTTGTTCTCTAAGACTTCATGGTAAGTAATTCTTACATGTATCCGTCAAAGAATAAATTGAACAAGGAAAGATAAAAAGAAGGTTAAAGGTAAACCAAAGTAACCTTAACATTAAACTGAAAAACAACAGTCAATTGGAAAACATTTTGATATAACTAATTGAGAATTATAAGCTATGAATTGCTTTTTCATGTTGTCATTGCTTTCAATGTCATATTTCGCTTTCTTGACAATCCCTTTCTTTTGATAAATAGTAAAAAGGGAGCTATTGACTTTGTGCAAAATTGAAAAATATTTAATAGAAATAATCAGCTGAGACTCCATAAAGTCGGATACACACGATTACGACTTACTTCTTTTAGTATGATTCCCTTAAAATATGCTCCTGATATTACAAATTTATTAATACTTTGAATTCCCAACTTGTTTAAGCGGAATGCCATACACTTAGAACTTGTGGTTCTTGATTTTCCTTAGGGTAATTCCCTCAAGGTTGTCTATAGTCATTTCTACTACAGATTTGGTAACACTTTGACTGGGTCTGACTATGGCTGTGTAGATTAAGAGAACCTACCATAATTGGGCCCAGGAAAGGTGACAATGTCTATAGACAAAACTGAAAAATGTAGCTCAAGGCCTTTGCAGCCAAAGCTCCTCACTCAAGCTTATAAGTTTACTTATAAGCTCGTACCAAAAAAAAAAACAAGTAAGAAATCTGTAGTCGAGTGTACCCGACTACGAGAGCCCCTTTGCTTACGTACTTAGCCATTGAGCGCACCTTTTAGCCCCCCACGCTCTATGGCGCGGTACTTAATGTTATATAACTTCCGTGTTTATTGTTCAATTTTAACGAAATTCTCAACGTAGATGAAGAATGATCTACTCAATATGTGTGCGAAAAAGAATTTGATTGGTTAAAAATTGTACCTTATAATCGATTTTTTCGAATTGCGGTGGTCAGGGGAGGAAATCGAAAAATCAAAAACAAACGTACGAAAATAACAAATTTACAAAAAGGCAAAGGGGCTAAAAATAAAAATTATATTAAAATTACTATATATTCAAGTATGTAAAAAAATAATTAAAAAATTAATATTATACTAATAAAAATAATAATAATAATATATTTTAAATAATTTCTTTCATAAGAGTATAACAATAAATCTATAAACTTATTCTAAAAAAACAAGAAAAAAAATTTAAATAAAATAAATTGTATTTATATTAGAAAAAATCCTTAGAAAATGTAATAAAACTCTTTTAGTGTAGGAACAAAATTTCTTTAGGATGTATTTTGACCAGGATAATGACCCAAGTCATATCTCAAGAAGCACGAAGCAATGTGTCAAGGATTGAAAACAGTTTACAGACGGCATTATACATTGCTTGATATACCTTAAGGATTATTTTTAACTAATGGCACATAGTTAGTTATAGCAAATAATTCCTTTTTATATTTAGTCAAAACTTTTTTAAAATAATTTTTATTTTTTCTTGTGAAAAGCGCTGCACGTTGAGGCTTGGATTTAGAATTCTTCACTTGCTATGGGAATTCAGTTTTTATTCTATAGAATACTTTACCAAAAACTAAAATTATTATTACTACTATATGTATATATTATATATATATATATATATCATTTATGCTGATCAGTGAAAAACAAACTCTTTAAACTTTTATCTTAACAAAAAATTAGCCTAAAATTCAATGCAATAAATTTGTGCACATTTTCCTTTGAAAACTTGGCTAACTATAGAGAAAATTTTTGTTGTATGAAAAGTACAAAAGTTAAAGCTTATAGAAATCATCAACCACAACATCATTATCAACATCATTTTTATTATCTCTATCATCATTATTATCTTGTTTATTTTCATTATAATAGTGTTTATATTAGTTGAGTTGCACTTGAAGTTTTTTTTTTGTGTGCGCTACGAAACAAAGAAATTTCTTATGAAATTTTTAACTTTCGCAAATTGTTTCTGAATAATTTTGAAAATTTTCACATTTCCTGTTTCATTTTTGTTTAATATTATCTACTTATACCAAAGAAAATTTCGATTTTACAAATAAAACTAATCAAAAAGGAAAATCTGTTTAAAATGAATGCCAAATGATAAGTGATAAATCAATGTACAGATTTATAATAGATTTTCCTTATTTCAAGGTGATCTTATATGGAAAATATATATTAAAAATGTATATATGTATGTGTGTATGTATATAAATATATACAAATTGATTGCTTAAAGTTCTGTTTCCATTATCAATTTTCTTGCATGCATCAAAGGAAATTTTCTACTGAATAATGTAAACCACTTGTTGTATGGCAAGGCTAGAGGGAAGGGAGCGAGTGTGTGGGTGGCGGCAGGATTTGCAACAAATTGCGTCAACACAGAATGAATGGGAGAATATAGCAGAGAGAGGGAGAGAAAGTAAAGGCGGGGGGGGTTGAGTGAGAATATGGCAGCTGGGTTTTTGGAGAAAAGTATTTGCAATTTATAATAATGCGGCGCAAATGTTGCATTAAGCATTATGGCAAAAGACGTCAACAGACAAGTAGAGACAAGCCCAAAGAAGCACAGACAAGCACAGACATGCACAGACAAGCAGAGACAAGTGCGCTGAAGTCAAAGCAGTTGACTAATTGAAAAGTCAACGTCGTCAAATGGTTGCAACCAAAAACAATACACAATAAAAATAAATAAAGAATATGACGTAAAACATTTTGCAAACAAACGCAGCAGCAGCAGCAGCAGCAACAAGAGCAAGAAGAAGAAGAAGCAGCCGCAGCAGCAGCAGCTGAACAACAATGAGAATAAATGTAAAAGTAAAACAAAAAAAAAAAAAGTAAAAAACAAAAAATTTGTTTTAAACAAATTGCACGCGTGTCAAAATTAAAATGAATAAATTTCTTTCGACGTGGCGCAAAAATGAAACAAAAAAAATAAATTCAAGATAAAAAAAAATAAATAAAAAAAAGTGAAGCCTGGCAAAGAGAAGCCGCCAACGATTAAATACAAAATGTCTTTGTGTGCGTATGTGTGTGTGTGTGTGTGTGTGTGTGTGTGTGCTGTCGAGCTGCTTACTTAACTTATTTACGATGTGCGCATTTGGTTGGCCTTGTAAAATTATTTTTTAGGTGTTCTCTGCTTGTTTTTTTTATTTTTTTTTGATTTGATTTGTTGCTTTTTATAATTAATTAAAAATCGATAAGATTTTGATTTGGATTTAACGGCTTTTCAGAATTATGAGGCTTAGTCAGCAGCAACAACTGTAACAAAAGCAACAACAGCAGTTTGAGAAATGATGACAAATGTGGCATGCGGCGTATGCGGCGTATGCGCAATTCACAGCTTGAACCAGTTGCTAGTGTCAGTGCTTTAAATAAATGCACAACAACAAGAACAACAACAACAACAACAATTTATAATAATAACAACAACTAATGGCATTACATGAGAAATAATTTGTTTTTGTTTTGTTTGTTTTGTTTGTTGGAAAAAATTCAACAAAAATTTAAGTAAAATTTTTGTTTATTTACAAAATTCAATTTGCAATTGAGAATTTTGTTCTTATTGTTGTTGTTAAGTGGTTGTATATCAGTTCTTTTTTTTCTTCTATTTTTTTTTTTTTTTGGCCCAAATAATGATTACCAACTCATAAATAAGCCAAGTTAATGGCACAGTTCCTGCTACAAAACTTCAATTTAAATTCAAATTTAAAAACTCAAAAACTAAAAAAATAAATAAAAATAAAAAAAAAAAGTTAATTAAATACTAAAAATACTTTTGTTTATTTAATTTGCTCAACGATTGGCAAATCTTTTAATTTATTTAATTTACGAGCACACAAAAATAAATTATATATAGAAATTCTATACTATAAGTGGGGTATAACAAACTATATAGAAAGCATATTTATTTGTTTTCATTGGAGGCAACGCCTGTTGCAATTTTGAAGAATTCCTTTTGTGTGTTTTGGAATTTTTTTGATGTTTATTTATTTGTTTTTTTTTTTTTGTTGGCATAAAGGAATTTATTTTTTTTATTGTATTTAAGTTAATTATAGTTAATGATTTATTATTTAAACAATATAATTGATTTACCTTTGCAAACCTTGCGATGATTCAATGGCTTGCTGGGATCCCTATAGAATCCCTCCTTGCATTGATGGCAATTTCGTCCTGTGGTCGAGTGTCGACAGTCCTGGCAAATGCCGCCAGAGACGTCCTGTGAGACACGAAAGATTTCCATGCTGAAGCGGCATTTACGTGCATGATTGTTGCAATTGCAGGCTGTAAAAAAAAAAGAAAAAAGAAATGCATAAATAAATTACATAAATTAATTTCATAATAATTAAATAAATTTGCCATTAATGATAATTTATTGATTTTGATGGGAAATGATTAAGGTCAGGCAACAGTGTTGAGATCAATTCACAGCATTTGTACAAATGCATAATTTATGCAGCAATTTGCTGCAACTTAAGTGCCTTTAAGTGTAATCAATACCAGCAGCTTGCCACAAATAGTTGCTTGACACTTGACAGCCAGCAAAATGCAACAATTATTATTAAAATTATATATAAAATATGTGGAAGTAAGTAATAAATATTATTATATAATATGTATACTCTTCTTTTACAGTGTATTTGCTGTTCGTTGTTAGCTTTTGAGCTTTTAAGCTTTTTCACCATTGACTGACTCTACAGTTATTTGCCTTGGGCAAACAGTTTTGCCATTGACAGTCGATGCTGACTGCTGTGTTGGCATCTTTTTTTTTAGCCACCACCCTCCCCCCCTCCCCCCCGCTTCCCATCCCCTCACATAACCAATTTGTACAATTCTAAGTTGAACCTGTCAATGCCACAGGCGGTTGCTTGCAGCTTGTGGCTAGACGACAAGCACAAACAACATAAAAGAAAGTTGAAAAAAGAAAAAAAAGAACAAGAATCGTATTTTGCAGCAAACACACAACTCCTTCAACACACACACTCTTTCTCTGTGTGTGTGTGTGTGTGTGTGCACACACATGTAATAATTATCTTTCACACATTTTGCTGTGCAGACAAAGCGGCTGCCTGTCGTCTGCTCACAGCGCCCTTCTCGGCGCTTCTCATTTACCCATAGGCGCGCGCGACCGACGACCGACGACCGACGACCGCAGACAAAAGTTATGTCAGCGCAAATATTTGATAGCAGTTGACTTAAGCATTGGCTACAGATATTTATTATATATATATATATATATATATATACATATGTATGTATGTATATAATATATATTAATGTTATATACTTGTTGGCTTTATGTAAATATTTAGAAAGAGAAGAAAACAAAACATAAACAGAAGCTTCTGCCTGGCGTGTGGCTAATTGTGTTGGCAACACGCCCAGTTATGGGTTTAGGCCAGTTTCTTTTAGGGATTTTTGTATGTGTTAAGACAAACAAAGATGTTGTATAATTAATTTTAATGACACACACACACACATACACAGACTGCAAATGCAACTTGATTTATGTTACAACATTTCGTTGTAAAACTCAATTCCAAAACGGATTACAAAATGCGGCTTAAAGCAGAAGCAGGAAGACAATAATAACTATTTCATTAGGCCAAGATCTAAGCCTATATAATTTTATGTATTGGTAATTAAGTTCACTACAAAAAAAAAATAAGTTGGCATCTTTATCTTTTTATATCTCTCTGGCTTTAAGCCGTATCTATGGGATTTTTTTCTTTTTTTTTTTTTTTTGGTTGTTTGTTATCTGCATCTGTGGCAACAACAACGGTTGCAGCTCTAATTAAGTGGCTCTGACTGCTGCCTGTTGTTGTTGCTGTTATTTGGTTACATTTTTTGAGGCGCTTAACTTTCAGTTTTGGGCACTTTATGTTGGCCAAGTTAGCGTACATCAAACAGCATAAAGGCATGCCAAACCGTTCAGAGAGAGACAGAGAGAGAGAGAGAAATTCAAAAGAAAACAGCAGGAGAAAATGTTTTCAAACATTGAATTTTGGTAGCTATCGCATGCTGCTTTTGATAATATTCTTTGGCCATAACGCAATGTCCTGGCAACGTTTTCAATTTTGACTGGTTTCGCGACCAAAGGATATTTCAACGGTTTTATGATTGATTGCGTTCGCTTTTGCTGTGATTTTCGCTCTTTTTGTGAATTGAATTTTTGGCCAAAAACGATAAATGGCAATGGCAACAAATGGTAACAATCATGTGGTATATACATACATATATGTATGTGTATGTGTGTGTGTGTGTGTGTGTGTGTGTGTGTGTGTATGCATTAGTATTGGGTGTGCGTTTGCGGTTGCGGTTTGCTGCTTTTCCGTTTTTGCACTGCAATTTGACAATTTCATCGCAAAATTGTTTTGGTGTTTGTGGCCATGTTCTGTTGTGGTAACTTCTTGCTATCCCTTTCACTCTATCTCTCTCTCTCTCTCTCTCTCTCTATCTCTATCTACTACTGACTGTGATTTATCAAAATTGTTCGCTTTACCGAATTTTTGTTTACGTTTATGCCTTGGTAATTAATAATTTTCTGTATGGAATACAATGCAAGGCGATTGTATTGCGTGCAACTTGCATGACTAACACACTTCGGGTGTATATTGAGAGAAAGCGTGTGAAAGAGACGGCAAGATCGAAAAGAAGTATAAGAGTTAATGTTGAATCATATATTTAAGATTTTTATATATTTAATATGCATTTTTTTTTTTTTATTGTATTATTTCCTCATGCGGCGCCTTTTAATTGCATGAAGAAAAAAAAAAATTAAAAATTCTTTAAAAAAAAGTGCATAAACTGACTGATTTCATTTATGATCCTTATATATAGTATGTATATATATATATATATATATTTTGATTTCTATACAAAGTATAATTCTGATTTTGCCTTTTCATTTCCATTGTATTCTTTATTTATAAACATTTTGTAGTCATAAAATTTCTTAAAAAAAAAAGAAAACAAAACTTGCAACATAAATTGCGCGCACTTGCTGCTTGTTCAGACTCTTCTGCTTCTTCTTTAGCATAGAAAATTCCCTAGAAATTCTTTGTTTTTAATACTACTAATCATCTACTATATAATACATATAGTCTTTAACACTTCTTCTGCTTCTTTCTACAGATTTCTATGTAACAAAAAAAAAGTTTATGATTTCTATTAAAAGCTATTAAGACGCTTCGTCTGTCTGTCAACTTGGCTTGATTGTATTATTTGGCTAAGAAATTAGTTGGTATTTGTTTTGGTAGTGAAAGAGTTTTATTAGCCGCATATTTTATTAACACTTGCTGCATATAAAAAAGGCGTTCTAATTAGCTGTTAATTAACGCCAAGTTGCAACGTCTCAGCATAATTATTGCCCGGGGGGGGGGGGGGAGGGGCAGGCATTGTGCATGATTTTGTTGCAAATGTCCTTTAATTGTTGCTATATACTGTTGATATATCTATCAATATTTTGTCTTATATAAAATGCCACAAATTGTGGCATGTAAGCTGGCGTATCAGTAATCTTTTGCCCATTGCATTGCAACAAAATAAAAAAAAAACAAAACAAAAAATATTTATTGTTTATTTTTAGCATGATTGTGTGTGTGTGTGTGTGTGTGTTATCGCCACACGATCGACCTCTAGCACTTGCCACTTGTGCATGCTACATGCCACTTGCTATATTCTTATTTTTTTTTTTTTGTATTTATTTATTTCATCAAAAAAGTTTCCTGGCAACTGCAATTACTCTTAAGGCGACTGCAAGTCGTTTCGTTGCTTGCAGCTTGCGCGTGCCGCAGCTGCAACATTTTCCTTGTCAACGGCAAAAAACAAAAAACAAAAACAAAAACGATTACAAATTGTCTTTTCTTTATTTTTTTTGCTGCATGCCAACTAAATAAATAAATAAATAAAACAGAATAAAAAAATTGTCTGCTTAAAAATAAATTCTTAGCTCTGATTCAGCCCTAACCTCACTCTCAGTATTCTATATAAAAAATTCCTTTGCTGCTGCTGTTAATTTCTGTTTTCCAATTAACCCAAAACGAATTAACATATATATATATATATATATATATAAAGGGCATATACTGATATCCTGGCGATAATAAAAAACAAACTTAATGGCAACATTATTGGCCCACACAACATTAGGTAGATTGAGAGAAGCCAGAGATCAGAATTGGTTTTCAATTTATGTTTAGTTTTTTTTTTTGTTTTCATCGAAACATACTCTATATGTGTGCGTGTGTGTGTGTGTGTGTGTGTATGTTTAGCCGTTTGTTATTTTATTTAAATCAAGGTACAACAAAAAAAAAAGAGAAGAAAAATTATTTGAATTTTTTTCTCTCAAAGTATAGAAACCACTTTGAACGTATTTTCCTTTTAAATTCAATTTTCATTCCCGAAAAAAAAAAAAAAAAAAAAAAATTAAATTAGTGAAATGCAGCGGAGGACCCCAAAGAAAAACAATAAACAAATTTACAGAAAAGAAACGAAAATGTTTGTGTGCTTAGCTTCAATTCGTTGTTAGTTTTTCCTAGAGAATACAGCACAAAAAAAAAGTGAAAGAAAGAAAGAAAGAAAAAAAGAAAAACAGAAGAAAAGACAATGAGTGAGAGAGAGAGTGTGTAAGAGAGGGTGGGGAGAGGGAGAGGGAGAGGGAGACAAAGAGTGCAAGAGGGTGAGTTAAATAAACGACTCGTTAAGACACATAAATAAAACGCACCAAGTTTCCTAATTAAGTCGCCCAACACACAGCCACACACAAACACACACAACCACACACAGCCACACACACACACATACACACATACATACATATAAACATACAGCAGAAAGTAGCCCAAAATAAAAGACAAAATAATTTACAAATAAAACTAACGCATCACAGATACACTATGAAAATTGTTGCTGCTGTTGGAAACTGTTGAAGCTGCTTAGGAAAAATAAAATCAATTTAAAGTACACTCGACTTGCAATAACCCTTTACCATATTACAAGTGTTAAGACACATTTTAGGTGCATAAAAAAAAAATATAAAAATTTGTATTAGTTTTTTGCCAATAAATTTTAAAAATTCTTAAGCTTTGTTTGCTTTGAATTATTATAGCATTTAGGTATATATAACTATATATAACTATAACTATATATATATATATGAAGAGTAGTTTATATATGTATATATTTAGCTAATTCTATACAAGTTGCGTTGATATTTTTGTTCCATTTGAAATGGTTTAAGCATAAAATGTAAACAAAACTCAATAAAGAAATATTGTGCCATTCCTAGCAATGTACAAACTTTGCTCTGCCTTCTTTGTATCTCTCGTTCTTTATCGCTATTTCTCACCTTATCTCTTTGTTGCTCTTTCTTCTACTAAGCTTTACAGTACACACACACAAAAGTTATCGTAAACTTCTTTAACAAAGCTTAAGCATAAATATTTTAATGTAAAAAAAAAGAAGAAGAAAAAAAATCAACAACAAAATGAAACGAAGATTTTGAACGCTTTAAAAGAGCGCAATAAAAATCAATTGAGTATTGTTGTTGGTGTTGAAAACAACGCCAGTTCACTGTGCATATGCGTGTGCGTGTGTGCGTTGCGTTTGTCTACCTGCGTTTATGTGTATGTGTTAGATAAACAAAAGAGCAGCAATAGATCTACAATAAATGCAGCGCGCAGGTGATACTGATGTAAGAGCGAACGAGTAAGAGAGAGAGAGAGAGAGCGGGCGCTATAGCAGGCGTGAGAGCAAACGCGATTGTAAGTGAATTATGTTGCGGTTGCTGCCGGTAGCCGCCCGCCTGCTGCTTGCTTGCTCGCTGCTGACGCTAACGTTGACGTTGACGTTGACGTCGACCTTAAGTGTCTGCCTTGCCTGCCGCTTCTTGTTGTTGGTTTTTGATCTTTGTTTTGATTGGAATTGAGATTTGGTTTTGGATTCGGTTGCCAGTTGCCAGTTAAAACAAAAAAAAAAAAAAAAAAATCATTTGCTTGCGCTTTGCATTTGTAATTGTGTTGCAGGAGTAGCAGTAGCACTTGCAGTTGCAGTTGCAGTTGCAGTTGAAGTTGCAACTGGAGCTGTGGCTGTGGCTGTGGCTGTGGCTGGTGTTGAAATGTCAGCGGTGTGCACAGCACTTGGAGTAGCACATGGCCTCCAATATGTTTTGTTTAACTTTTTCGGCTGCCTATTGTTGTTGCTGTTGTTGCTGTTGTTGCTGTTGCTGCTGTTGGTGTTTGTAGCATTTGCATTTGCATTTGTTTGTTTATCTTTCAGTCTCTGGCATGGACTCTGTTTCTGTCTCTGCCTATGCTGACTGCCTGCGCCCCCCTCCCCACGTCTTTCCCCCAACCACTCGCACAGTTTTTACACTATATAAAGTTCGGGGTGTGACCACGCCTTAATTACAGCGCCATAGCTAATTCAAATTAATGATTTTTAAATGCGCAAAATATGCGCTACTGATTTACACTTGACAGCAGCTGCTGCTGCTGCTGCTGCAACAATTCCAATAGAGTTGTAAATTGTATTTAATTAAAAGAAAAAACAAAATCTTGCTCTCTCTCTCTCTCTGTCTCTTTCCCTCTTTCACTCTTGTTGTATATTTCATCTCTGTTGCATTTAACATCAATGTCAGTTATTTTGCTATATCTTTGTCACTCGACTTTGTCCTGTAGATTGCCTATCTTCATTTACTTTTTTCTGTGTGCTTCTGTGTTTTTTTTTTCTTTTTTTATTTTATGGTCTCTTGGCTGTAACAAATTCCGTAGAAGCGAAGCGGCAAAACTGTAATGTGATGCGCCCAAAAGGTCAAAACGAACTGCCCAAAACATAAATCACCACTGCAACGGAGTCTTTTGAGTCTTTTAAATCTTATTTCTTCCTTATTCTGCTTCTTTTTTTCTTCTTTTTTTCTACTCTAAAGTCACTGAATCTACAAATCTTTTACGCTCTTCTATGAGTAATCTTTAACTGCTGCACATTTCAATGTCATTGCAATTTCTCAGTTTCATTTCCCATGGCGCTCATATAACTATACACAAATACATATACATACATATATATATATATAAGTGTATATATGTATGCCAATTGTCTATAATATCCTATAAGCAGATACACTTACTTTAAGCATTCACTGTTAATCAGCGTGACGTCACACGCTAAGCATTTGCCATTGGCCTCCATGCAACATGTGCATGAATTTAGCATATAAAATTGTACAAATTTTTGATCCTAAATTGTGTCTCTTTCACATGTATATATATATATATATATATATTATATATATAGCCAATGGAAAGTGGAACGTGATATAACTCAACTCCAATCAATTAAAGTTTTTTTTTTATCTATAAAATTCCTTTTATTTTGTATAATTCCTTTAGGAAATTTGCTTTTAGTTTTCATTCTATTTAAAATTGTTTAGAAATTTCTGAAATTTGCTTTCCCAACATTTTTTTAGTGTATCAATACTTCGGCTTAATTTGAAGCGCATCTTTTGATTTTTTTCAGTTTTTTTTTTTCTCTTTTTGCTTTATTTTTTGATAATTCGTCTTGGTCACATCGAGCATTGAGCATTGAGAGCAAAGAGATCTGCGTACGTGTAAAATATCCAGCTGGGCGGCCGAAAGTGACAATGGCAAGCAAGAGTGCAAGAGAGAGAGAGAGAGAGAGAGATAGTGTACAGTCGTATGAAATAAAATAAAAGGTAGGAAATTCAAATCCCTTTTGTGCTCAAAAGTTTTTGCCATTTATGGCACTTAAGCAAATTAATAAGAGATGCCTTACGGGCGGGCAAAACTGGACAATGCTTGTTGCTTGTGTGAAGGATATGAATGAGTATATGATTGCGTGTGTCTGTCTGTGTGTGTGTGTGTGTATGTGTTTATAAAAGGATGTGAGTTTAGAGATCAGTATTGTCTCTTTCTCTCTCCTTCTTTACATTGGTTTTTACTAGGCTCTATTTGCTTGTGTTTTTATGCGTTTAAATCTTTTTTTTTGTTGTTGCTACGCTTTGAATATTGACTGACAACGGTAACAGTAACAGAAGGAAGCAGAACTGTTAGTAGGGGGTAGAGGTGTGTGTGTGTGTGTGTGTGTGTGTGTGTGTAAGTAAAGGTAAAGTATTGATGTATTGAAGCAATGGCAATCCCACATTTATTGTATGCTATTTGAGGCATCGATTTGGTCAATTGTTCAATGAGTTTTACGTAGCGGCAGCTGTCGCCCTTTTGTTGCCACTATGCGCAATGCCATGTTGCACATTTTGGCCCGGTTCCATTCAGCAAAAACTATTCAACTCGAAATGCATGCAAAACTATGTTCCAAAACCTAAAACCCATTCCCAATCCCATACCCAGTCTTTGTATATTTGTATATACATATGTATGTATATATCCCTATGCTATACCCTCTTGTACCCTCTTTGAATCACTATCTCCTATCGCTCCTACCATGCTAAATGTCTGTCCATGTCCCGTGACGCGGCAGCTCTACGAGCTCTAGAGTTGCTTTTGCATTTATTTACATTTACCAGGTGGACAGTCAGACAAATGCACAGACAGACAAACAGACAGACAGACAGACAGACAGACAGACAGACAGACAGACAGACATATAGACAGACAGTAAGCAGAGTCGACTTGTCTGGGATGCATTCCCATTGCCATTCATGTTGCCAGCGCATTTTTCAAGCCTTTTTTGTTATTTTTTTTTCAGTTTTTTTTTTTTTTTTTTTTGCAGTTTCCCAGATCTGCACAATGCAATCGGCAGTTCCAAAGGGACCTAACAGGTGTGTATGTGTATGTGTATATATATGCTATATCTATGTGTAACTTTGTGGCACAAACTAGTTGCCATAATGCAAATATTATTATATGAATTGCACAACAAGTAGAAACTTTATACGAAAACATTGTACAAAAATCAATTTAACATTAATTAAAGTGTACAAAAAAAGAAAAGCATTACTTCAACGTAAATTAAGTGCTATTGTTACAAAAAAATAAAAGAAAATTATATATATGCATATATATCGATAAAAGTTGAGTTAAACAACAGATATTATAAGGCAAACTGCAACTGAAATTTAAGAAATTCAACGAAAGGCAAATTTTTATGTAGCAAATTCAAGCAACTCTTTGGGATCATATATGTATATAAGACTGAATAGATTATATAGATGAAAACTAGTATGATTTAAGATATAGCTAAATTGCAGTAAATGAACATATATATACATATATATATATATATATTTAAAGATCAATTATCACAGGGCCTAAACGGCAAGTGATTGATTTGAAGATTTTGTCATGAGAATTTTTCTATGAAGCAGCAGATTGATGCGGATTGCTGCTGATTTTAACTATATGTAGAACATATATATATATACAGAAAACTGTACAGATTATACAGATAAACATTTATTTATATTTATATAGTTAAATTAAAATAAAGGACAATAATCATAAGGTATTTAATTGATGTTAAAAAAATAAACAAGAAGCAAATTTGCTATGAAGCAGCTGATTGCAACCGATTTTAAATGAATGAAAATTGATATATGTATTTAAAATTGTTTAGCTAAACTAACTAAATTTTAAGCTGATTTAACTTAAATTAAAACTGCATTAAAATCAAGCTTAAATTGTTACAATATATATGGTTTAAAATTAGTTAATAAAACTCAAATTGGGCACAAAAATGAGTTGAAATTTTTTAAGTTGGTTGCAAGTTTTAGACTAAAAAAAACATAACATTATTAATAGATTTAATTGTTGTTAGCTTTACTTTCTTAGCTTAAATTATAATAGAACCAAATATGCATAATATGGCAATAGTTTTAGCTGATTTATTTAAGCCCGAATGGCTCAGTAAGCCAGCATTTGCTTAGAGTTGAAGCTATTATCAATTTAGAGTCGAAAAATTCTATTTTTTTTTGCAATTTTATTTTATTTATTTTTGCTTTTTTCACATGGCCACCAAATCGTGAAAGTAAGTGCAGAAAAAAAAGAAGGAAGAAAGAGAAAAGAGTAGCAAATCACACAATAAAAATGAGAAAAGAAATGAAAAGAAAAAACGGCAACTCAATAAAAATGTGAAATCTTTGCGATCAGCAAATTCTTTTAAAAAGAGGATTTAAGATTTGGTCATGATTCAGCAGCAACAGAAGTTGGCTCAAAAGGTCAAAAAGAAAACTTAACTGAAAACTCTTTATCTTAATGTATTTAGAGAATCTGCTCTGCTACTTGCAACCTGATGGGCAATTGAACCTTAAACCTGACTAAGAAACCTTAAACTACAAATTCTCTCTCTCTCTCTCTCTCTAAGAAAAGCAAAACTAAATCTAAAAAACTTAAACTAAAACTAAAGACAACAAACTTAAGCAGCTACTTGAATGGCTAAAACAATGAAATTTGCATATTAAGACAATGGTAGAAGAAAAAAAATATTTTTGCATTTTTTTTCTTTAATTTTTTCCATTTTTTTTTTTTCGTTTAAGCCTTAACCAGAGCTCACGACAGGCAATAGGCAGAGCTATAGAATTTGGCATCAACAGATGTATATAGATATATAGCTATATATAGATAGAAAAGGAGAATAGAAATCCACAGAAAAAAAAAAGAAGTTAATTGTGCAAAACTGAGAATTGACTTTTCGTAGAAATTAACACTTGACCAAAAGAAAAGCAAAGCAACTCGAATAAAAAGCAAACCAAAAGGAACCCCCGAAAAAAAAAAAAGACAAAAGGCAGCAGCAGCAGGAGCTATTGCGTTGTGAGTACAAGATAATATTTATGGTTAAATGACAAGGCAACAACAACAACAACAACACAAAACAGCAACAATAACAAGATGAAGAAGAAGAGTAGTAGTAGAAGAAGAAGCAGCAGCACCAGCAATAGTACAAAGTAAACAGAAAATGAAAAACAAAAGCAAAATGCCACAAAATATGTGAATGTGAGTTGAGTATCTTTGCGGTTTTGCTACTATCTCTTCTATATATACATATATATATATATATATATATATATATAGGCAGACATTTGCAATTTCATATTGCTAGCCAAGGATACAGGACACACACCAACACACACACACACATACACATAGAAAATGTTACTGTTGTTGGTGTTTATTAAATGCTTTTGGTGGCCAACTCTTGACAAAAGCGAAAAAGCCTCTTGGGGGGCTGGCATAAAAAACTGGCAAAAGAAGGCCTTAACGACTTTTGCCAGTTACTGCCATCTTTACTGCTGCTGCTGCTGTTGCTGCTTCTTGTTGTTGCTGCTTCTTGTTGTTGCTGCTTCTTGTTGTTGTTGTTGTTGTTGTGGTTGTTGTTTTTGGGCCTTTTGGGCTATCTTTCATTGTGTTCTTCCTTTTTTCTTTATTTTTACTTTTTTGCTTTTTTGAGCTTGTCACATTTATCGCACTTTTATAATTAAAAAAGCAGTAAGAGCAAGATAGAGAAACAAAAGAGAGAGAGAGAGAGAGGGAGAGCAAGAGAGTGAGTGAGTGCAAAACTAAAGGCTAGTCAGATAAGGCAACAGTTTACTGGCATCAAAAAATATGGTAAAAAAAAAGAACTGGACACAGATCTGGCTCCACTTCATGCTCTTAACTGTTAACTGCTGCTGCTGCTGCTGCTGCTGCTGCTGTTGCTGCTGCTGCTGTTGCTGCTATCACTTGGCTAAATAATGATAACAATAAACAAAAAGTCAACGCATTGTTATAAACATTTATACTTTATACTTGATTTTCCTTTCCTTTTTCCCTTTGCTGCGTTTGCTTCCCTCCTCTTTTTTACCATTTTTTTTTTTCTTTTTATCATTTTTTCCATTTACTTTAATAAATTACATATTTATGTAGCTCATCGTTTACTTGGCCAACTAGTTGGTATAATTGTCAACCTCACTGAGCATACAATAAGAGCGAGAGATATACAAATGGAGAGGGGAGAGAGGGGGAGAGAGAGAGGAACAGCTTGTGTTGGGGAAGATTAACAACTTCCGAAATGGCTTTTTTAATGGCAACAATTATGAGTTTCTTATCTGTAGAGCAGCTGGCCAAAACCTCTGGACTACTTGGCCACTTCTTCTTCATTTACCAACTTTTTAATGAAGTAATTTTTTTTGTTTTTTTTCTACCATTTTTCCTTTTTCCCGTTTTGTTGTTCTTGTTCTCAGGCCAAGTTTATTAGGGTGTAAGTAGATTTTTTTTTGTTTTTGGGTTTGGCTCTAATCGAGGGTACAGTTATATAGGCAGCAGTTTTCTACTGCTGCATTGTTTGGCTAATATAAATATTGTTAGATGCCAGGTAAATTGTGTGCCACCAAAACACACTTCAACTTGCAACTTTCTCGCTGCTTTCTTTGTTTTCTCATTCTCATAATCTCCTTTTGGGTACACAGATTTGGGTACTTCTTTATCAGCTACTATTGTACCTACTTCTATTGTACCATTATCTGTTGTTGTTCCTTTTGACTGCCTAAATAGCAGTTGGGCGTGATGGTCAAAAGCTTTGGCTAAGATAAGCTCAATTTAAATCAACATATATATATATATATATATATATCTATATATCTATATATATGATATCTGTTCAATTGCTCATTATGCATTTAAATCTGTCCTTGCATTTCCAATTGATTTTTCACACCTTTCACAAGTTCATTTCGAGTGCAACTAATGAGGCAAATAGACATTTGTCGCCTTGTTTTAACAAATAATTTAAGCATTTGTTTTTTACCATATCTTTCAGTTAACAGTACTAATGAGCCCAATGTCACTGAGTGTGTGTGTGTGTGTGTGTGTGCTTATAGCAATCATTTTCATTGCAATCATTGGCAGCCAACAATTTCTCAATTGTGCAACGTCATTGGGGGCGAGGTGTCGATTGCTGCCGCTGCTGCTGCCGATTGCTGTTTGTATTCATATCGCTTGAGTAATTAAATGTAATTGACTTTTAATAGGCACACTGTGTATACCAACAACAACAGAAACAACAACAACAATATACTATAGCAAAGCCAAGTCCAAGTTTCAAATTGAAGTCCGGAATCTGAGACGTTGTCTCTATAATGCGGGTGCTGCTGCTGCTGCTGTTATGAAGGTCGCGTGGGTGTTTGGACAGTTTGAGAAGATGCTGTGCCAACAACAGCAAACCACAACAACAACAACAACATCAACAACAACTCATTAAAAGACTTGACTTTAGCTACGATTGAGAAAGGGCTCTCATAAGGGGCACAGCTGTATGCTGTTAACTGTTAGCTGTTTGCTTTAAGCCTGTTTGAGCCATCATCAAATGTTGGCTATGGACCATCAACTCTCCACTCACAGCACTCGAGTCGAGCTTAACAATCACTTAGCGCATTATTAAAACGCTTTTTGATTGCGCTTTGGCGTGTTTTTGGTCTTTTGGCTGTTGGCCGATTGAAATCGATAGGCGTTGCTTCTACTAACTTGCCCTAAACACAAAATATTTTGCTTTAACAATTTGTACACTATCTCGGCCACTATGTAACGCTAACTGCATATATCCGTTAAAATACTAAACAAATAATATAATATAATAAATTGATGCCGCTAATTGAATAAGTGAAGCAAAAAATAAATATTTAAAATAAATTAACAAAACTATAAAATAAATAAATATAATAATAATTTAATTAACTTCTAGCTATTGTTGAAAATATTAATAAAATATTTAAATTAATTGAAATTATTCTTAAAAAATAAATAATTATAAAAAACTATAATATAAATAAATAAAATAATAAATAAATTCCATATACGGCATTAAAAAAGATTTATTTAATATAGTTGAAGTTGAATTTTAATAAAAATTAAAAAAAAAGTTAAATAAAATAAAATTATACAAAAAAAAACATTAAAAAATTAAAAATTAATATTTTTTTGCAATTTTATTGTTAAAAATAAAATCGAATGTATAAAATAAAAAAAATTTAGTTACTTTATATTATTATAATATTTATATTTTATTTTTTTTTATTATTATATTTTAGCGTAAATTATTTATTTTATTTTATTATAATAAAATAAAAATTCTAAATTATTATAACTTTTAATATTATTAAAATAAATAAAACTATATTTATTTTATTAATTATTATTTACTTTTTATTAAGAAATTCAAAAAATAAAATAAATAAAATTGTTAAAATAAAATTTTAATAATGCTGACCTTACATAAATAAATAAAATTAATTATAATAACTATTTTCATTATTGCCTATATAATATTAATTAAATTATATATAAAATAAATAAAATATATATTTTGATTTAATAATAAATCATTTTAATTAACTTATATTTATTTCAAATAAAAATAAAATAAAAAAATTTGAATAATTAATATTTATTTATTTTTATTTAAATTAAAAATATTTTTGATTTTATATAAAAAATAAGTATTTTATATATATATAAATAAAAAAAATTAATTAATTATTTTAATAAAATTTCATTTAAAATCTTTAAACGATAAAAATGTCATATAAAATTTGTTATAAAAATATTATTTGTATGAAGATATTATACATGAGAGTATATTAAATTCGTTATTAATTATGTGTGTATGTATAAGTGTGTGCGTGTGTGTGTTTTTCCCTCTTGATATTAATTGACCATGGCCAAGAAGTCGCACTTGGAAATGTCTCAATCAAAAGATACAGCAACCCACGGCAAATCAACATAAATTTTTGTTAAATTTGTTGTGGTTTGTTGTTGTTGTTTTTGTTGTTGTTGTTAGTGTTGTTGTTGTTATTAGTTTTGCAGCTAAAGCCAGAAAAATCGAAGAAATCAAAAACTTTTTCTTTTGTTTCTTTTTTTTTCTTAAGACACGCCCCGCACATAAAATGCGTTTTGTTGTTGCTGTTGCTGTTGCTGCTGTTGTTGTTGTTGTTGTTGTTGATAATTTGCATTTGATTATGGGTGTTAGTGTTTGTGTTAATGTTACCGTTGTTGTTGCTGTTGCTGTTGCCGTTGTAGCTGCGAAAATTGTTCCGGCAAAAGGCTTTGATTTCTAATCTGAGCTGTTAGATCTTCTAGCATTGAGATTAAAGAGCCGAGCAGCTGCCTTTTTTTTATGTATACATATATATATATATATATATCTATATGTTGTTGTTGTTGTTCTGAACAAGGGTCTTATGATATTTGATCTGGGCAAAGCATTTTCAACTCTGGCAATGAAGTTGTCAATGTTCTGACGCTCTGCTGCGGCTTGTATAGAGTTAGAAGGAAGCATAGGGAATGATGCAGAGAGAAGTGGGAGTAGGGTGATGTTAAATATGGAGTAGGTACAAAAAAAATAAATAAAAATATATATATATATATATAACATGCCGCTAATAAGCTCGTTTGCTGCCCCGAGAAAAAAAAAATTAATAACACCAACAATGGGACTTTTTGGCTAGAAGAGAAGTTTGACAACGAGGGCAAAATTTATGTAGCACAATGAAAACAAAAAACAAAAAAAAAGACAAATAATAATACGAAACACGGTAACAACGACAACGACAACGACAACCACGACAAAAGGCAACTCAATAACAATAAAAATAACAAGATGTCATAAAATGAATAGCCAAAGAAATAACAAGTACAACGAACGACCCGAACGAAGTTTGAGCCCAAAAAAAAAAAAAAAAAAAAAACATTCAGCCAGCAGGAAGAAAGCCAAATAAATAAATAAGTGAATGCACAGCTCACATAGCAAAAGAGAAGAAGAGGGGAAAGAGCAAGGAAGAGAGCTGTAGAGAGAGAGTGGCAGAAGAGGTGGCCAATGTATTGGGTGGCATTGCAGCGTATCAGCGTGAAAGGCAACGTGCCGCAAGTAAAAAAAAAAAAATTAAATAAAAAAAAAAAGGATAATTACGTGCTCAAGATTTCCTACTTTTTTTTTTTACTCTCAATAACAAAAAACAAAAACAAAAAATAAAATAAAAAATAAAAATAAAAAGCAACAAATTAAATTGAGCCTAAAACAGGCGACTCCAAAAGGTGGCTACAATATGAAGCAGTGGCCTAAGGCATAGAGCACACAGCAACCACCCAAAAAGTATATAAAAAATACACCTATAGACACACTTACATATACATATACAAATATCTATATATATATATATATAAAAGTGTGTTTTATGTACAACGAAATTTGTCAAATGAAAATATTTTAAATGCTTCACTTGATGAGCATCAAGCCACAGACCTGGACAAGACAAGCTATATATATATATATATAAACCACATTAAGATTGTTATTGTTGTTGTTGTGTTTGCTGTTTATTTGTTACTTTCCCTTTTTATACGCTTCGATAAGTTAATCTCAACGTGTTTTAGCGCCTGTCAATGGGGAGCGGGCGGGAGGGCAAAAAAAGATAAAGCAAAATCCAAATCGAAAACGAAATCAAAATCTTTTGGGGCTTAAACAGAACGCTCAACTTGTCAGCCAAAAAGCTTGGCCTGTTGCTGACCAATGTTTGTCATGCTATTAACCCTTTTGATTATGGCCCCTTAAAGCAAACACACACACACACACACACACATACACACATACACACAGAGAGAATAACACACACAGGTGCGCCATTAGGCGAAAGACGCAGCCACCACCATTGCTTAAGATAGACACACACACAGAGATAACAACAACAGAGGGGTGGTTTAGCAATATTAAACAACAACAACAATAACAACAACAACAACAATAAGCAGAAGAAGCAGCAGTAGAACACAAACAACAAAAGCAACAACAACAATTTTCAAAATACTTTTGCTGAAAATTTAATTAAAGTAAAAAATGCTCAAAATAACATTGAGAAAAAATACCAAAAAAAAAGAAAAAAATAGTTATGTAAGGTAGCGCAACCCTCAACTGCTGCCATGCCCACAACGCCCTACTTAAAATGGGAAGAAGCAGCAGCAGCTATTTATTAAAAACTTCAAACTGAAAGCAATTTTCTGCACTATTCGCAGCATTTTTTGTTGTGCTTTTCATTTTCAATATTTTCACTGTGAAAGCTACAAGTATATATTTATATATATATATATATATATATATATAGTTAACTGTTAATGTTGTCTGCTAGCCCTAGCTGACCCTCCACTCCCTCCAAATGGTGTTAGCTCTTTTTTTTTGGAGTTTGTTTTGAGTTAATTATTTGGCTGGTTGAGCCTCAAGGCGAGGCGAGGCAAGACGAGGAGAGGCAAACACCTGCCAAAGTTGGTTTAGTATAGTGTAGATGTTAACTGGTTCGATGTAAATGATGTAAAACGTTATCACACAGGGTCATCATCATTATTATCATTTGACCAAATTTCATTATCAGCTTTAGCTTTGGCTTTAACTTCAACTTCAACAATTTCAATTTTAATTGCTTTTGACATTTTCTTGTTGCCTTTCAAACTTGATTCCATTTTAAATATATATATATATATATATATATATATAACACAAAGCCTGTGTTTGTATGTGTGTGGGGGAGTTTGTGGTGTGGTGTGGTGTGGAGGGGGGGCAGGGGAAATTTTACTTTCAAGTTGCTTATGCTGCCTCTGGGTGTATTTTGTATGTCTGTCTGTTGGCTGCCTTTTAATGTTATTGCAGTCATTTGTTCAAAAGAGGCGTGGCTGAGCCCCAAAAAAAAAAAACTCAACTCAACATGTTGCAATTTGGTCAACAGCAACGACATTGGCTAATGAGCTTTTTATTTGACAGCAACAACAACAACAACGAAAAAAGTGCCCTTACCCCACACTAAACCCTCACACCTCACCTTAGCTCTGCACATGTCTAACCTCAATTCCCCCCAGCGATATGCCATTCCCCACTCGACACAAATTGTGTTTGTATGTGTGTGTGTGTGTGTGTGTGTGTGTGTGTAAAGTCTTGTGATTAAACAACTTTGGCACCTGCTTGGCCCGCTGCACTTTGATTGCACTTCACACCTACGTCAAAGCTAACATTGACTGCGCTGCTTACAGCGACCGAGCAGCAGCGGCAGCAGCAGCGGCATCAACTTTTTTCTAGCTTCTTTGCATATGGCGCTGCAACTTGCGCAACTTGTTCGCTATTTGCCTCGTTTTACAGCATATAATTTTTTATTTTATTTTTTTGTTCTTGTTTTTTTCTATTTTCTTCTTCTGCTTTTCTCTCTTTTTTTTTTGTTTTTGGGATTTTCCTATAAATTTGCTCGCTGACAGCAAAGAAGCCCCAGGGCGGCCATAGACATCAATGATTTAGTGGCAGGCAAATTATGTTCTATTCTAGTTTCTAATGATTATGCGTTAGTGAGTGCAAAAGAAGCCCAACAAATGACTCATTAAAGCGCCCAAATGGGAGAAATAAAGATAGCAAGAATGAAGCAGATATAGATAGAAAGAGATGAAAAGAACAAGAGCTGAAAGTATTTATATTAAAAAAAAAAAAGAAAAGAAAATATTTTTTTTTTTTTATATATTTTCAGTGCGAGTAGTTAAATGATTACAAAGTGTGGCATATAGATAGCATATAGTATGAATTGTAGATATATCCTTCAACTAAAATACATAAGATATGTTGACGAGGACTTAGGCCTAATTAGAAAGGCATAAATTTGTGGATAATTAGACCAAGTGGCACATTTTATATGCAGTTCAATTCAGTTGCAGATAAAGTTGGGAAAGAGAGAAATTTTAGATGAATTGAAGATGTATCCTTCAACTTTTGTGTATTAAAAACAATCCCTAAAATTTATACCTGTTTTAGAAGGCATAAATCATAAAAAATGTATACCAAGTTTAACGGATTATATCCAATTCTAATTTTTTCATTGTGCTTTAGTTGTAGACAGTTAATTAATAAGTTTTATGTTAATTAAAGATGAATCCTTCAACTTATGTTTATTATAATAATTCCCTTACATTTATACCAGTTTTAGAAGACATAAATCATAAAATATTTATACCAAGTTTATCGGATTATAATCAATTCAAATCGCAATCAATTTCTTCAGTGTACTCCAGATATAGACAGTAAAGTAATAAGTTTTATATGAATTAAAGATATATCCTTCACTCAACTTATATAAGCAACATTTTCTAATAGTTATACCTATTCAAAAAGGCATAAATCTGAAGAGATTTATATCAAATTAATCCCTTTATACGCAGCACTCTTCAGTTCTTTCTGCGCTGGCAGCAATCGTAATTGTTATAGGATTTATTATATATAGTATGTATATATATAAAATATATATATATATATATATATATATATACAAAAATGTATATATAAAGCTACTTTAATACATATATATATATAGTGCTATGTATCGCTTAGACAACTTTCAGTTAATCGCTGAAATTTGAGAATATTTTTTTGTGAGCAATTTTAACCCTGGAGCCATATAACATTTTCATCAAGTGTTTTGTCCTGTTTGTTGTTTGTTGTTTGTTGTATGTTAAAGCTGCACCTTGCAGCAACAGCAGCAATAGTAAAAGCAGTGGCAGATTATCACTATAATGTATAGGGGGTATGTGGCAAAAAGGGTGCATGTTGCATGTTCAAGTGTTGCAGTTTAACTTACAACAAGCTGGTAGCTGTTGGGCAGCCGACGCCTTGAAAGCTGCCAGCATAAGTCAACACCATATGTTGTTCTTGTTGTTGTTGTTGTTGTTGTTGTTGTTGTCGTTGCATGCATAAATCTGTTGCATGTTGTAAATGTTAAACGCGACGGCAACGACGATGGCAATGCCTGTTGTCGGTTTTCATCTGAGCTGCATCTTTGGCGCATTTGCGCTTCAATGCGATTTATTTGCCCGTTGTTTGTAATGCCATTTATTGCTGTTGTTGCTGTTGTTGTTGCTGCTGTTGTTGTTGTTGTTGGCGCTGTTAAATGCTTATTTACATTACGTTTAGCGGCACTTGACGGGCGGCTCCTGCAGCAATAGTTAAACGTATAACTAAAACTGCAACTGCAACTGCAACTCCATTTCCATTTGCAACTGGCAGCTTCGCATGTAGCAGCTCTCTCTCTCTCTCTCTATCTCTGTCTCTTGCACACTCTCTCTGGCTCTCTCTTTTGGGTTCTCTTTCAGGCGGCAACTTGCCAGCAAAGGTAACAAAAAACAGCAACAGAAAATAACGTTGCTGCTGTTGTTGCTGTTGTTGCTGCTGTACAAAATTTTGATTTATGTCGGCGCTGCTGCTGCTGCAACAGCAGTTGCCGTTGCCATTGCCGTTGCCGTTGCTGCTGTTGTTGTTGTTGTTGTTGTTGTTTTTTTTTAAGGCAACTTTATATGCCATACATATCATTAGCCAAGCGCAGAGCGTGGGTTGTTTAAGTTGTTTGCCATATGTTGCAGTGCTGCAACAGCAACAACAGCCACAAGCAGCAGCAATAAATTTCTTAAACTACTTGTAGAACTGTTCTCTATGGCATTAGCAATTGCTAGTAAGTTGAGCTTAGTATTTAGCTTATTGCCAGGCATAAGTTTAGTGTCAACCCTCGCTAAAACTTAACATAAAGATCCGCTCAGTATAGTCATGATATACCTTCTTAAGCGGACGGTAGCCCAAGTTGCTTTTGTGCTTGTGCCTGTCTATTGTTGTGCCTCGTTGTTGTTGTTCTTTGAGTTGCTGTTGTTGTTGTTGTTGTTGCGCATGAACAGCTTTAGAGTCGGCATCAGACCAAAAATGAATGTGGCAATCGTCCGGGCAATGCCATTCGTGTATTCCCGGTTTCAATTCGATTTCGCGAACATTTCGCATATTATTGACAGTGGAGAGAAAACAGAACTTGGAATTTTAAATTTCAGTAGAATTGTTGTTGTTGCTGCTGCTGTAGCATGGCGCAAGTGCAACAGCTGCTGCTGGTAACCAAAAAGGAGACACAAAATACAACCAAGTTTTGTTCCACAGATGTTGATTCTGAGCTATTTTTATATACAAATTTATTAGCAACAAAATATAATTTAATAGATTCCATGAAAGATGCTACAGACTTTGCGACTTGAGACATCATTTACCTACCCCACACCCTTGCACCACCTCCTCTACATTGCCTCCCCCTTGATAGCTACACCTACAATGCTAGTGTAGACATGTTGAAGTAATGTTCCTTAAGGCATATGTTGACATTTAGCCAGCTGCTTATGCATATTAAATATTTAGCTGTTGTTGCCCAAACGCCAGGGGGTATGCAACAAATCTTTTATGCCGTTTTTATGCTTTGGCCAGAATTTCGCATTCTCAAGATGCAACTCACAATTCGCAACAAGCAAGCATTGCAGGCCAGTAGCCAACTAGGTAGTTGGGCAGTTCGGGCAATTTGGGCTGTTTGGGTAGGTAGTTGAGCAATGTTGAGGGTAGAAAATATGAACTGGACCCTGATCCAATTAACTGCTTACACAAAACACAAATGGCCAGACAAATAGACAGCACAGAGAATGGGTCAGACATGAGCAGACATATGCTATAGCATAATAACAGTAAAAATCAACGCATGGCATTTGTCCTGATGTCCCAACATTCTAATATCCTTACGCCTGCCCTGTGGCTACACTTTAACACACACACATTCAAATAGATAGGAAAAAATGAGGGGAACAGACAGAGGGAAATACACACAGTTAAATACACACAGACAGCAGCAATCTCTAAGTAACCCATTCCTATGCCAGCATTATATATATACCCTTTACTATGGGGTATATGCATTCAATAAAGCTTTTCTTAAATAATAAGTATTCCTATTTATATTAATAAGTTATTAAATTAAATTTTATATAGATCCAAACAAATAAAAAAAAAATAATAATATATAAAATAAATAAAATTTCAAAAATAAAGAAAATAAATAAAATTTCAAAAATAAATAAAAGAAATAAAATAAATAAAATTTCAAAAATAAATAAAATATATAAAATAAATAAAATAAATAAAATGTCAAAAATAAATAAAATGTCAAAAATAAATAAAATAAATAAAATGTCAAAAATTTCAAAAATAAATAAAATAAATAAAATAAATAAAATAAATAAAATAAATAAAATAAATAAAATAAATAAAATAAATAAAATAAATAAAATAAATAAAATAAATAAAATAAATAAAATAAATAAAATAAATAAAATAAATAAAATAAATAAAATAAACAAAATAAATAAAATAAATAAAATAAATAAAATAAATAAAATAAATAAAATAAATAAAATAAACAAAATAAATAAAATAAATAAAATAAATAAAATTTCAAAAATAAATAAAATTTCAAAAATAAATAAAATAAATAAAATAAATAAAATTTCAAAAATAAATAAAATAAATAAAATTTAAAAAATAAATAAAATAAATAAAATAAAAAAAATTTAAAAAATAAATAAAATAAATAAAATAATTAAAATAAATTAAATTAATACAATTTCAAAAATAAATAAAATAAATAAAATGTCAAAAATTTCAAAAATAAATAAAATAAATAAAATAAATAAAATAAATAAAATAAATAAAATAAATAAAATAAATAAAATAAATAAAATAAATAAAATAAATAAAATAAATAAAATAAATAAAATAAATAAAATAAATAAAATAAATAAAATAAATAAAATAAATAAAATAAATAAAATAAATAAAATAAATAAAATAAATAAAATAAATAATATAAATAAAATAAATAAAATAAATAAAATGTCAAAAATAAATAAAATAAATAAAATGTCAAAAATAAATAAAATTTCAAAAATAAATAAAATTTCAAAAATAAATAAAATAAATAAAATAAATAAAATAAATAAAATAAATAAAATAAATAAAATAAATAAAATAAATAAAATAAATAAAATAAATAAAATAAATAAAATAAATAAAATAAATAGAATAAATAAAATAAAGAAAATAAATAATTATTTTAATTTAAAGAGTATTTGAAATTTGTATAATTTTTATTCTTTGAATATGAATAACAAATATGTTGGCCACCAATGCGTTATGTGTGTGTGTGTGAGTGAGTGTGTAAGTGTGTGTTGTGTGCAGTGGCTACACCCAACTGCTGATTGTAACCTGGCTTTGGATCTTTTTGGCTCTCTGGTTGTCAGGCTGCCTTTTGCTTTTGACTTGGCCTGATGAGCCTGATGCTTTTGCTTTGAGTTTGGTTTTGGCTTTGGCTTTGGATTTGGCTTTAGCTTTGGGTTAGCTTGGCTTTAACATTGGGGTTGGCCCGCAGATGTAACGTTATGTGCATAAAATATAATCATAATCACTTGAAAGCCAAAAACAGGCAACAGTCAACAGTCAACAGCCAAGAGCAATGCGAAGGTGGTAAGCAAATAAAGGGTCGTATTTCTATGCTGCTACTAACTTGGCTTGAAGCATTTTAAGCACTTTGCAACAGCAACAATAATAAATAATATATAAATTGCAAGAAAATAAAGCTATAGTCCAAATGATTTATACTCCATTCTTATTCTTTTTTTTGTTTTTTTTTTTTTAGCTGTTTGTCTACTTTTTAAGGACATTGTTTACCAAGTGCTTGCTTATTATAAAATAAAAAAAAAAATAGAAAATAGAAAATATTTTTAAGTGAATTTTGTTGCCAAAAAGAGACAAAAATAACGAAGGACGAAACTGTTTAAAATTCATAAACATTAACAAGCAAGAGTTAAAACAACGCAGAGTTAAGGTAAGCAGAAAAAGGATATGAGTAACATATATATAAATATATATGTATGTGTGTGTGTGTGTGTGTGTGTTTGTGTATGTGTCTGTGGTAGCCAGTAAATCAGAGCGTATGGCAATGACAGCCTCGTCACAGACAGCGGCCACCATGACGAATGGCAACACAGGTCTCCAAGCTGTCCACTGCCCACTGTCACGCCCCTTCTCACTCCTAGTTGGTAGATTCCAGTTACCAGTTACCAATCCCTATATAGTCACAGAGCTGCCAACACAGCTTCAGCTCTAACTAAAGCCTCAGCTTCAACTCCTTGTTGCCCCTCGAGGCTCTGCGCTTTCCTTCTTTCCCTTTGCCTATTGCCCATTGCCCATTGCCCATTGCCCATTGCCCATTGCCCATTGCCCATTTCCCATTTCCCATTTCCCATTTTTCCTTTTGCCTTTTCTTTTTATTTTGCTTTTTGCACTGAAGTGCGCATTTGACAAGCCCAGTAAACAACAATTAAAATGACAACAGGACGAGATAGAAAAGGGCGAAAGGATGATTTCATTTTTTTTTCTTTCTATACTTTTTTATATTCTTCTTTTTTTGCTCGCTTTCTTTGCACGTGTCCTCTTTTGCCCAGAGACGACAAAACGAATAGCCCAAAAAAAATCAAACTGATGAAAACTGAAAATGTACGAGACAAGATGAGATGAGATGAGATGAGATGAGTTGGTTACGTACACGTATCTGTGTTCTGCACAAAATTATAGCCACAGGATATGCCACACACACACACACACATATAGAAACATATACACAAGAGCAACCAAAATCGGCGCATGAACCACAGCCAAAAACAATGTGGCAAACGAGGCCAAAACAACTGCCAATACACAGAAAATAAACTAAAGAAAGCAACAAAAGAAATCCAAAAGAGAAAATAGAGTTAAAATCAAAAAAAAAAAAAGAATGTGAAAAAGAAATCCTTAGCTAACATCCCTTTTCCTGCAGTTTTTCGGAAACTATTCGATGTAAATAACTTGAGGACATGACAATGCAATTTCGTAGCCAATGTTCAAAGCCAATGAAAACTCCATCAACAACATCATCATGAGCATCATCATCGTCAACAACATCATCATGAACATTAACATCATTGAATCACACAGATTTCATTCATTCAATACAAAAAAAAAAGTTGATGGATCTCTCTTTTTTTATACATACCACAAAAGTGCATTAAATCATAACAGAAGTTGCAACAATATGCTGAACTTTCAGAGCAAGAAACCAATGCAAGATTTTTATAGAAAATTTAATATAAATTTTAATATATATTTAAATATATATACACTATATATTATATATAGAAATTTTATACTCCAGTGAAGAACAATCTGCAAATCTTCTGATTGGGAAATGCAACTAAATTTTGACTCACATTTCATGTGAAAGATTTGTTTATAATTTATGATTTATATAGAATTAAAATGGCTAAGAATTGAAAGATCAAGCACAAGCAATTTATATAGAAACAAAGTTGCTTTTTTATAAGGAAACTCAAGAATTTTGTACATTTTTTGAGTTCTTTACATAAAAAACACAAATTTTGCTTGGAATGCAAAATAAAAAAAAAATAAAGGCAAAGAAAACGCTTGATTTTCTACAACTTTTCTTTACATAAATATTATATAAGTCTCTGTGTACTACAATTAATTAATATTAAAGAGAAATTAATACGAATACATACAGTTTTAGGCAGTTAAAAGCAAGCTCTTAGTTAAATTGCGTCCGTTCTTGCATGCAAAACGTGCAAGTTGTGAGCTGCTAGCGGCAATTGTCATTGATATTGCATACGATAAGATAATTATATGAGCTGCTACTTTATGCATTTATAGTTTAAAGTTTTTTAACTTATATAAAGTGTAAATATACATAACTGATATATGTATTGGATATATCTGTAAGATATGTTTACTATAACTATTGTTTAAATCTGTCTAAGGAATGGCAATCAAAATTTCTGTGAGCTCTGACAAAGTTTTTTTTAAGTTAAATCTTGCAGCTGAGCAAATATTGCAAGACAATTGTATATATATAAATAATGCTTAATAAAATCTAAAAAAGAACTGATTTTTAGCATTTATATTTACAGCTAAATCTCATATTAATTGTTTGCTTAAAAATCTAAATAGATTTTATTATTATTATTAATTTTATTATTATTATTATGATATTTGTTATTGTTGATTATAAAGTGGCAAAGCAATAAAAAATTGGCATATTAACACTTGGAGCACTATGAAGATAAACATAATGAACTATATAGGAGCTGGAAGTCGAACCTAGCACCCCTTAATGATGCTTTACAGCCACTTAGTCAAGGCGCATATGGAAAAGGGCGCCAAACGCTTATAATATATATAAAAATATACTAAAAAAACTTTATGACTTTAAAGACAGAGAGCGAGCGAGAGAGCAAGAGAGATTCTTGGAATATGAAAATACATAAATCAGATATAGAATTATGTTTATTTTGCTTTAGCTCTGAATGATGCCTCAATGCTAAATTTATAGAAAACGCAACGCAAAGCAAAATCTTTAATATAGCCTTGAAGCATATGGTTTATGATAGAGCTGACGCATTGTTCATATATTTTATACATATATACATATATATATATACTTAGATATATTTTATATTTATATAGTTTTGGTTTTGGTTGATTTGATGGGACAAATTGCTTGGTTAATTTGCACGGCATTTGTCATGAGGCAAGAACGAAAAGTTGGAGAACTATTTTTGGGTTATGTGCCATACGGACACACGGCGTATGAGTAATGTTTAGATTTTGCCAACGGCTTAAGCATTAAAATTTATTTATTGCCACTGTTGATGCTGCTGCTGCTAATGCTGCTACTAATGCTGCTGCTGTTGTTGTTGCAACTTAATTCAACTCAAAATAAAAATATAAAACAGAAAATAAAAAATAAATCAGACTATTTTAATTTTAGCTGCACGTTTTTTTATAATGCAACAATTGTTGCTGCTGCTATTATAGTTGCTGCTGTTGGTGCTACTCTTCTTATTGTTGCTGGTGTTTCCTTTGCTTTGCTGCATTTGGCGCCTAGTGCCACAAAATGTGGGCAGTAGCTGCTGCATGTTGATAGCCAGCAACTGTCGCTACTTAGGCAAAGCAATTGTACCTGTGTGTGTGTGTGTGCTTGTGTGTGTGTGTGTGTCTTAGTTGTAACTTAGCATAAATTATGTGTTTGCATTTTAATTATGTTCTTGCTAATGTGCATTTGATTGGCTTCACACTGATTTGTGGGTGTTGCAAGGAGAAGAGAGAAAGATTGGCGCCAAATGTTGCGCATTTAGTTAATTATTTTTAATGAGTCGAATTACTTTTGGTCACCAAAGTACAGTGAACACTCGGCAGACACATCACTGAACTAGGAAAAATTACCAAATTGTTGCGCTACCTATAAACAGCTGCCTCAAACTGTGGCAAGTTGTGGTTATTCCTAGCAAATTTATGTTAAAATTGAGCTGTCGAAAGTAAGTTGGTTTATATTACAAATATATATATATATATATATATATATACAAATATATATATAGTTATAGTTGTGTAAGTGTGTTATGGGTCATAAAATGTTGCCGCCTGTCGGCTTTTTGTTGCAAGTAATTGATAATCCTGGCGGGTAATGGCAGTTCCTTTTATCAAGCCTCTCATGCAAATGTTAACAAAACGAGGCGTTAGTTGTTATTAGTTGTTGCTTATGCCAATTACACACACACACACACACACACAGCACACACACACACTACATACACACTCCCTCATTTTATGTGGCATAATTTGTGCCCCTTTTTCATGTGCCTTTCATGTGTGTCGCGAAATTTTTCCAATTTTCTCTGGTTTTTTTTTAGCTGCTGCTGCTGCATGCTGCATGCTGCATGCTGCATGTTGTTGTTGCTGCTGCATGTTGCTGTTGTTGTTGTTGCATATTCTTTACCCTATTGTTGTTGCATGGTTGTAATTGCCGGCAGTTGTTGCTGTTGTTGAGGTCACATTGAATGTCAAAAGCAAAAGTTGCCAGCGTTAATTTCGTTTGTCCATAAACATGCAACATATGTGCGCCTGTGTGTGTGTGTGCTTGTGTGGCAAGAGGAAGGCGAATGTTTTGCCCAAAAAAAAGGGTCGCTCATGTCCTTTTGCCTATGTGTTCTTGTTGTTGCCTGTTTTTGTTGCATTTGCAACCCCTCATAAAGCTACACGTGTGCCTGGTTCTGATAACAAAAACTCAAAAACGCCTTCTGCCTGCCACAGTGTCTGCCACAGCCTGGGCACTGCCTTGCAACAACAATATTATATGCTATGTGCCTACTGTGATTTATGCACTAAGCACAACGATGTGTTCTATCTCTCTCTCTCTCTCTCTCTCTCTCTCGCTCTATGGATTGTGCCTCCACCTTGCACGTTCATCTTTTCGACTTTTTTTTTTGTGGCACGCAAAAAATGCAATGTTTGCTACTGCTGCTGTGGCATGTTTGGCATGTGGCATCCACGCGAGTTGCACAGAGTATATGCCACTTGCAGCAAGTGCCACCAAAAACATTGACACATCGTTTACAAGGCCAACTGACACAAGCGAAATAAACAAAGGAAACAAAGGCACAGAGCGAGAGAGGGAGAGAGGGATAGAGGGAGAAGACTGAGTATAAGTGAAATTTGGAGCCTAAACAAAATGCCACACAATATACGATCTTGCCACCAAAAACCCATCCCCCCTGTGACCCCTGGCATAACCCACAAGTAACCCTCGCCAAAAAGGTTTGGGAAAACCTTTTCTCTTTTTTTTTTTTGAATATCTTTTGAAAATGCTTATCAAATTAATTTCGCTTAAATTCGCGTTTATTGTTCGTATCGAGCGAGTTTAGAGGGTTAATTGCGAGGGCTTATATGTAAGTTATTGCCCTCTCGCTTGCACACAATATGTTGCTTTCTCTTTCTAACTGTTAGACTGTTATTGATATTGATTGCATGTTTGTTTGTTGTTTATTTTAGACCTCCATTGTTGTTGTTGTTGAATTGCAAAGGTAAAAGTCTCGATTACAATATATGCGAGGGTTGTTTCAAGAGTTTTGTTTTTTTTTTTTCTCCACTATAAATGCCGCCATTGGGCTGTTGCGTGCGCTCTACACGTGTCCAGAGTTGTTCAATTATGGCTAAGCCAAATCCTTAACACAAACATTTCCTCCACCTTTCACATTGCCTTTGGCATTCGCATTCGCATTGGCATTGGCATTGGCATCTTTTGCTTTTCCTTGTTCTTTTTCTCTTGCTTCTCCCATTTCCATTTCCATTTCCATTTTTTCTATTCCCTTTCCCTTCTACTGCCTTTAATTTTTGCTGCAGACAAAAAGAGCAACGCTGCTGCTGCCCATACCCTGATATAACTACTACTCCCACAATGTGTCGCCCCCTCTTCCTACTCTCTCTCTCTCTGTCGTCATCACATTTTGTGTGCAACCCCGTCAGAATTGAAATGCCATCACCGATTTTAAGACGAAATC
Source organism: Zygothrica quintamaculata (assembly GCA_037044455.1). Lineage (NCBI taxonomy): Eukaryota > Metazoa > Arthropoda > Insecta > Diptera > Drosophilidae > Zygothrica > Zygothrica quintamaculata. Next base: position 281,631 of record JBAMBS010000350.1, on the reverse strand, counting down.
TAAACACACGCGACACAGCAACGTCGTCAGCATTGAAATTGAGTCGTTTAAGCCGTTCCCCCCGCCACAACCTTCTGCCCCGCCACTGCTTAAAACCCTACCCCAACTCCAATCACAGACGCAACATCTAAACGTTTGTGCCCTGTGTCCTGTGCTCTGCATACTGCCTCCCCCCCAGTCTCATTCCTTTCCTTTACAATCAATCTGCCGTCACTTGGCAAAAGATTTTATTCCCCTTCGTTCTCTCCCACTCTCTCTCGCTCCGTGTGTGACTTAAGCTCAATGCAAACTTTAACTTATTGTAATCTATATGCTAATCGTTTATAGAATCTACTTAGTAATAATTTTGCTCAGTGTACTCACTTTTGCATTCATTGGCATCCCGTGCTGTGGCACGTCCCCAGGGTCGATCAAAGTAAAAGGGTTTACAGCGTTCACAGTCCCGTCCAGCTGTATTGTGTCGGCATTCACATGCCAATTGACCATTGGCATCCAGTGAGCATTTGGATGCATGTCCATTGCACTTGCAACGGCCACCCACCGAGAAATCGGAGACAGCATAATGAAGTCCTGCGGCGGCAACACCAGCAGCCTGTGCATGACTGTTAATGGTTTCGATATTATTGCCAGCCATTTGGACACTATATTTGCCATTGCGTATTTCTGTGGCAGCATCGATGGCCAACAATGCCTGTGGATCGGGTTGTTGTAGGCGATGGAATACAATGCGTATATCGGTGGCTGTTACCCAATCTTGTAGCACGGGTGAGGAGTCCAAATCACGAGCAGAGGGTCGTCCCTCGAGTGTGCTAAAGGCAATGCGTGAGGCAAGACCATCCTGACCAGGACGTGTGGCATCACTGCAGCGTGCATCCTGTTCATTATGCTTGGTAATGATGCTGCCACGTGGACGTCCAAAGAGACGACGACACTGGGAACTGTAGTATTGAAAGGGTTGCCAGCTCTGTCCATAATCGGAGCTCTTGTAGATGATCAATGAATCGGGACGTGGTGCACGTGGACAAAATTGTAGACTAACATAGGTTAATTCATATTTTTTGCCCAAGGATAAAGTTAAGGTGACATTGTCGCCGGCATTTCTAACCCCTGTGGCAGCTTGGGGAATGGGTGCCGATCGCCAACAGGTCACATTATTGGAATTGTTTAGATCGGTGAGTGCGCGCGTTGGATAGCTATTTGCCTCACAGGTGTGGCATTGCAGTTCATTGCCTGTGGCACGCATTTGATCCTGATACTCGCAGTAACGTTGCGGCTGATGTTCACCGCAGGTGCTGCTTGCCACAACTGGTGCATCGTAGGCGGCATTCACAAAGTCCGGTATACAGAGACGCGCCTTGTCATAATCATAGCAGGGATCATTGCACATGCCACATACAAAAATCGCTGCCAAGGTCAATACAAAGTGTTGCAAGCGTTGCATCTTGCACTATTTTTTTTCTTTTTTTTTTACTGTATATATATCTATATATATCTATATATATATATGTAGCACAAACACTTCACAAGTCACCAGAAAAAAAAATCAATTTTTTTTTTATTGTTTTATGATTTCTTAATAAAAATAAAATAAAGAAATTGTTGTTTTTCTTTTATTTTTTTTTGTATGAAAATTCAATGAAAAGCGCCTTTTGAGTAGCGCGCGCAGGCGTTACTTTATTTTCCTCTACTTTTCACACACTCTATGCGGTTTAAGCGTTTTAAATCGCGCGCGAGTCGCGTTTGCCTGCAAAGCATTCGGCGTTTTCGGCGTCGTCGTTTATCTCGGTCTTCGTTACGTCAAGTCGGGCTGCCAGTTAACAGTCGACTGTGCACATCGTTGAGCACGAAGCGCGCGCGCTAGCCACGAACTCAGCAAGCGATATATATATCCAATGTGTCTGTGTGCCTCTGTGAGTGTGTGTGTATGTGTTAGTATGTTTCTGTGCAGCATTTGATCGCAGTCTGCATTCGCTGTTAGCAACAAATGTTGCTAAGAGCGCACAGCATCTCAGCATCCACATTGTTGCAGCTGCTGCTGCTTTCAATTCACCACGATGCTCTCTCTCTCTCTCTATATGCTTACTTACACACACACACGCTCTCTCTTGCTTTTGCTAACTCTTACTCACTAGCTTACTTTATGTCTGTGCGTGTGATGCTGCCTTGCTCTGCTTGCCTTGCGCAGTTGTTGCTGCTTGGCAACATTACTGCTGGCAGGTGGTTGTTGTTGCCTTTGCAACATTTGTTGCCAATACTTTTGCATATCTTTGCAATTATTTTATTATACACTTGGCGACACATTTTCTAGCACAATTCTTTCTTACTTAATGCTGCTGCGAGTTGCTGCTGCTGCTGCTGCCGCTGCTGTTTGTTGATTGTTTGTTTTTGTTTGTTGTTCTTAGTAGACACCAAATTGCGTACAAGCCGTACACACACACACACACAGAGAGAAGAAATCAAAACAAAACCAATATGCAGCCTGTTGAGGGGCACGCGGCAAACACAAGGCGTTCCTTATATCAGTATCTTCCACTCTTTGCCTGGCGATTGCTATCGATAATGAAGTCGCCAAACGGCTGCCAAGGGCTACGGCCTAAGTTATTAACTTGTCGTTAATGAAAATCATCAATTTTCAACAGAAACAGATAGACAGAGAGAGAGAGAGAGACAGAAGAGAAAGAGTGAATGCGAGAAAGGGTAAGAGTTGGAGTAGCGCATAATTACGTGATATGAGTATGCGATGGCTTCATTAATGCTACATCTGCGGTAACTGTGGCTACTCGCACATTGATGCTGCTTTTGTTGTTGCTGCTGCTGCTGCTGCTGCTGCTGCTTTTGTTGTTGCTGCACTGCCTGCGCCTCACTGATAAGCGTTTCACTTTCGGCTACCTCTGCCCCATTCCATTTTACCCATACGAAAATTCCAATCTCTGTACCATATGGCTTTTGTTTGTTTTCGGTTTGTAATTAGCTTTTCGGTTATGGTTTTTGGGCGTGTGGCCAGCGTGGGCGTGGCATTGGCCATAACAAACAAAAAACTGACGGCTAATTGTGTAAGTTCTCACGTTATGCGGCCGTTTTACCTTCTAATCGTAAAATATATTCAATGCATAAATTATATGCATAAATCGATAACAATAACGATAACGGTAACGATAACGATGACGATGAACGTTAGCTAAAAATTTTAGTGAAATTATTAAATTAATGCATAACGCACTGCTTAATTTTAAAGGAATTCATTAAATACGATTTGATATTTATTTCCATAAGATATCAGCATATAAAGCGACCTATCGATATATCTTATCGATTGTTAGCTCTTTCGGTTGAACTTCCGTCAAAACGAGCTGCAATAAACAGTCGAAACGAATAAATTTTTAATTCGTTTTTTCATGTGAGTTTTTGAGCACTTTTAAGCTAAAAATAACGAAATGAATAAAGATATTTAAATTGAATATTTATTTCTTTTATTTTGAATATTTTTTTTATACAAATTTATATATTTTAATTTTTACTTTTTAGCCCCTTTACCTTTTTGTAAAAAAGAAGCAAAGCGGAGCTATTGGAAATGTGCAAAATCGAAAAGTATGTAACACATAGAAATAATCATCGGATACCCCATAGAGTATATATATTCTGAATCAGGACGAAAAGACGAGTTCATTTAGCCCTGTCCGTCTGTCTGTCCGTCCGTCCGTCCGTCCGTATGAACGCCTGTTTCTCAGCGACTATAAGAGCTAGAGCAACCAAACTTAAAATCTAGATTCGTTATGTTCGTAGGTTATACGAGTTTGTTTTAGATTTTCAAATTTCCTCCCCTGACCCCCGCAATTTGAAAAAATCGATTATAAGGTACAATTTTTAAGCGATCAAATTCTTTTACGCACACATATTAAGAGGATAATTCTTCATTTAAGTTGTGAATTTTGTTAAAATTAAACAATAAACACGGAAGTTATACAACATTAAGTACCGCGCTATAGAGCGTAGGGGGCTAAAAGGTGCGCGCAATGGCTAAGTACGTGCAGAACTGTGTGTATGTATGAGTATGTGTGTGTATGGCTGTATATATAGGCAAAGGGGCTCTCGTAGTCGGGTACACTCGACTACAGACTTCTTACTTGTTTTTATATAATTATTTATTATTATTATTTTTTAAACAATGTTTTTTATTTATTGTTTTTTAATATTATTTTTTAATTATTTTTCACTTCCTTTTTTTACATTTTTAATTTTATGTATTAAATTGATTTAGTTAATATGTTTTCTATAACAAAAATATAAAAATGTTATAAAAGGAAAATAAAAATAAATATATATAAAAAAAATATAAATACATATATAATGCCACAAAATTAATTATTCTTTAAAAAATATTAAATTTAATAATAATAACTGGTAAGAAATATACTTAATTCTACAGCGATTAAAGTTCCATAAAACAAACACAATTCCCTATAAAATATATAAAAAGTTAAATGATTATATAGTTTCATGATTATAAACAATTTCTATTATTTTATTTATTATAAAATTTTTATGTATATATTTTTTAAATAATAATTATTTTTTTAAATTTTCATTTTAGTATATATATATAATTTTTTTTTATTAGATATTGCATTATCAATTGCATAAAATTTATATAAATATTTCGTACTTTATTATATTGTGTGCATTATTTTTATAAATTTATATATATTTTTTTTTTTTTTTAAATATAAGTCGTTGTATATTTGTTGTAACAACTGTAATTTCATATTAAAAAATTCTTCAAAATTTTTATAAAATCCAAAAAAGGAATATAAAAATATTTTTCATATTAAAGAAATCAAAAAACTTTTTAAAATAATTTTTTTTAGATTTGTAAGAATTGAATTGGAGCCTTTCTCTTTAAATTTATACAAATTAAAAATGTTTCAATATATAATTAAAAATATAAATAAAATAAAATAAGGAACATATATTCGATATGGAATTAAATTTAAATATTTTTTTAAAAGATAAAAGAAGATTTTACATTGAATTTGCAGGAAAAGTCAGCGCTTTGTGCGGAGCTATTAAAGCCAATCATTAAGCCTTTAAAAGCTTTAACTATTTGATATATTTATGAATAATATATATATATATATAAGGATATTATATATTGCACAATATTATATATTAAAGAATATTATATATCGGAGTGTAAACTATATCCTTTCAGAGTGCAAAAATTAAGCATCATTCGGTTGAACGTTGCTGAAGCTGAAGAGTAAATTTTTGAGCTCCAAGTAGGAGTTTGAGTGGGAGTTGAACTGTGCAATTATCGATGATACTCAATCAACTCTTGCTGCCACTTTGCTACAGTTTCCCCCCCGTCCCCCCCACACTCTTTGTGAGCATTTGCGTATCGCAAAGAAGCGGCCAATTAACCAAAATTGATGCGGCCCATTAGAGAGCTGATTATTTGTGCGGCTTCAGTTGCAATTTCTGTTGCTGCAGAGTTTAACAAGTTAAACAGTCTCTTAAATGAAATCTGCACATATATAAGCCCACACACACACACACACACGTATATATATACATATCAGTTTGTATTTGGGCGTACTCATTTCCGGTTCCTTTGTTGTGTGGCAACTTCCTTGCTGCAAGCTCATTTCAACTCTTTCAGTTTTGGTTTCAGCTCTTGTGCTCATTGAGCTTTTTGTTTATTAACTTTGCCAGTAGACGTGGCAATGCCTACTATGTACTACTATACCAACTCTTTCATGTGGCGCCTAATGAAAATTGCAGTTCGTCGTGTTGCATGAGATTTTGATTTTGATTTTGAGTTTCAGTTCTGAACACAAAGCCAATGTTAGGTCCAAGCGGTTTTCTGTTTGTTTGTTTGTCTCTCGGTTGTCTGTTTGTTTGTTGTTTTTATTGTTTGCCTGGTTGGTCGGTGACAAGATTTTTAGATTATGACGCTTTGCCAGCAATCCAAACCAACTCCAGCTCCAACTCCAACTCCAACTCCAACTCCAACTCCAGTTCCAGCTCCAACTTTAGCTTCAGTTTCGATCCGGTACAAATATTTGATCAGGCTCATTTCAGCTTTTGTCTCGTCTCCATGAACTTTGTTTATCTTTGTGTGTGTTTTGTGTTTGTTTTCTGACTTTTTTCCTTTATCTTTTGTCTATTTTGTTATGTTGTGTTGTATGTTTGTGTGTTGCTTTGTGGCTCTTTTACAGTTTATTGGCGACATCAATAAAATGCAACATTGAACCAGCGAACTTCCTTTTGCCATAGCCTTGTACCGCCGCTTTGATATTCACACGTATCTCCCACTCCACACACACACACACACACACACACACACACACACATACACACACACACACACACATACACACAAGCTAAGCTATTGCCTAGCCCATTTAAGACAACAGGTCAGTTGTTTGGTCAATGTTTATCTGAACATTTTTGTTTGTCTTTTTAGCCAAGCGTTTTGCTCTCTCTCTCTCTCGCCCTCTATCTCTCTGTATGTGTGTGTGTGTGTGATTTTATTGCTGCGAACATGCGAAAGGCATTTTGCAACAACTAAAGGAGAAGGCGGGAAGGTGGTTACTAGCAAGTAAACTCCCCCCCGGCTAAAGGTTTTGCTTTGAATTGGTTTGAAGCCTGGCTAGAGTAGGAGAGAGGCACGGCTGGTAGAGACGAGACGAAGAGCAACTAAAACGCACAGATAGATGACTAGATTCCTATCAGCGTCAATAAATAAAGTTTTTAAATGGAACAAGAAAATAAATATATGTCTCTCAGTGTCTCCCAATGTCTCTCCAATGTCTCCCCAATGTCTCTGCAATGTCTCCGAGTGTCTGCTTGTTGTCACAGTGCATATCCAGACGCGCTGGCAGCATCTATCTATAGCCATTGGACAGTGGTACAAAAGCATATTGTAAACACTTTTGACTCAAATGTATTAAGTTAAACTTAATCAATGTAAAACCTTTACATGTTGTTCCTTAAGCGAGTGGTGTGAAAGGGGGGGGGGGGGGGGAGGAGCACTTTTTCATTTGCAGTTTTATCGATATATTTGTTTGATTTAAAACTTATCGATCTTTGACACTGTGCCACACCAATGCAGACTTACAGTTTGTGTCTCTCTGCGCCAGCTTTTCATATTGAAAAAGTTTTTTTTTTTTTCGACTAACTTTGCTGCTTGCCGCAACCTCCCCTGCTGTACTCCCACTATGCTCCCCCTGTTGGTGGGATCACCCACACTTTGCGCTCGTATCGTTTACTCTTGCTCCTCTATAGGCTACCGCTCCCACGGCATTCTATCTCTTTGTCTCTTTGTCTGTTTGTCTGTCTGTCTGTTGGTCTGTCTGTCTGTTGGTCTGTTTGTTGTATGTTGCTCTTGCTGTTGCTTGTTGCTGTTGCTGTTGCTGCAACGCTTTGTCTCTTGTCTTGTGCAATATGCGTTGCGTCTTGGCTGCCTGCGCTGAAGCTGAAGTTGGAGTGGTTTTTGGGAGGATTGGCAATGAATACAATGCTGGAACTACAGCTGGTTGTCTGCTGCATAAACAAACAAACAAACACACACACACACATACACACACACTCACACATGCAGCTACTTGCATTGATTTTATAATTAGCAATGTCAGCAATGAAAAGCGTGTTGCAAGTTGCTTGTGTTATGTGTCACAGAAAGGCGGGCGAAAATTTTTCCTACTTCCCCAACGGAGAGGCAGCATGAAACGTAGAAAGAAAGGTAGCACGAAAGGAAGAACGGAAGGAAGGAAGGAATTCAAAGTCAACTTGTGGCCATTAAAAACAGCCAATTACCTTCAAGACTCATTAAGTACAACAAGCAGTTAGCAACATGTTGCAATATATTGTGTCTCTCTTTTTGGCTTAGATGTTTAACACAGAGTGTGGTGTGTCTTGGGGAGGGGAGCTGGGTGGTTGGGGGGGGGGGTGTATGCTGGTAAAGCTGCCAAAGGGCTGTTGCCACTGTTGTTAGCTGACCGGTTACAATCGAATTAGGCGTCGCTCGTAACGTTAAATGCAATTAAAGCAAGAAGATGTTGATTACATTAGAAGTGCAGGCAGCTGCCGCAGGACAACCTCAAAATGTAACCCACTCGCCAGCACCCCTTGTTTGCCCCCTCCTCTGCTCCAGGGAATTCCCAGCATTTTCCTATATTGTTGTTCTTCTTATTTTCACGTTCCTTTCTGCTCTTGTGTTGCCATTTTGCAGAGTATCCTTACTGTCCTTACTGCTCCTGTTGTTGCTCATAATTTATCCTTTTTTTTTTTCTTTTTTTTGGTATGTGAAAGTTTCCGCTTTGGTTTTTTTTTGTCACGTGCGAGGTGAACACGAAAAAACCGCCTGAAAATTGTTGCGGTTGACCAGAAATATTCTTCTTCTCTTTTCACCACACACATACATCATACACACAGCACACACACACACATAACAAGCAACGCAAAATGGCAGTGAAAACTTTGTCAACATTTTCGATGGGTTAAAAAGTGGGAGGCAGGCGCAAGGCGCAAGGATACGGCAAAGGTCTGATTATGTCAGCAAAACAAGGCACTCATCACTCATGTGTATATGTATGTGTATGTGTGAGTGTGTGTGTGTGTGTGTGTGTGTGTATTGTTCGCTGGGCATAAATCTAAAATCCGCACGCTAATTTGTGCATGATAAATTATTAATGCCAAAATGGAAGTCAACAACAGCAGCCAAAACAGCAGCAACTTGGCCAAAAGCGTATAAAGACATATAAAAGAGAGAGAAAGGAAGAGAGAGAGAAAAAGAGAAAGAGAGTACAATATATGCTTATGCGTAAGCTAATCCCTTGAAGTTTTCACCCAACACGAAACATTCATAAAAATGTTGCAAATTGAGCAAACCATTTGGATTTTTGGTCGCAACTTGCCAAGCTGCAGGTATGCATTATGTCGGAAGGGGTTTTTGGGGGATAGAGCAGGAGAGTGGAGAGGGGGGGGAGGGGTGGTAGCATTAATGTCGATGGGGGAGTTAAGCTGTAAAAGCAAAAGAGATTTCATGAATATTTGATAAGTTTATAGAGTGAAAGTTTTATATGCATAATCCGAATTTTTAGCTTTTATTTTCAAGGTTTTCCTTTATTTTTTCCCTCATTTTTCCCTCGCATTTATTTTGAGCCAATTTTCATTTTTGAGGTTAAATCAGTTTGATTTAATGCATGCCATTTGATTTATCCACAATATATATTTTACTCTTATAACTAGTTAATTATATTAAGAGAAATATCATCTTTAAACTATATGCTTGCACTTTCTTAACAAAGTCTTTCCCTTCACAAAGAATCTTTTACTTTTCCTCCCATTTTTAACTGCTTTCAATTTATATTTAGCTGATCCTAAAGTTAAGATTTGATATTATAAAAACTCAATTTATTAAGAGTTTTATATATATCAAGGAATTTGTAAAATAAATGCTCAGAATAATAGTCTTATCTCTGATGCTTTCTCTCCTCTCAACTTTCTTGTTTTATTTGTATAAAATTATATTATATTATATCTTAAAGCATAATAAAAAAGTCTTCTTCTATAGTGACAAATGCATTAGGTATACACTGGTTGGGAATCGAACTCTGTACCCCCGGACGAGCTGTCTAAATAAAACTCCTCATTCGCTTAGTTACATTTTGCAGTTTGAATAGGATACGGAAGGAGAGGATAGGATAGGTACGGATAAGATCGGATAGGATAGAATAGGAAAGGATAGGATAGGATATGAGGGAATACTTTAGGATAGGATAGAACTGCAAAGGATAAGATAAAATTGGATAGGTTACGATAGGATAGCATAGAAAAGAAAAAGATAAAAGACGATTTATTAGTGTAGAAAAAGATACGATAGGATAGGATTAGTATGAATAGGAATTGATAGGATAGAATAGAATAGAGCAGAATAGTATAGGATAGTATAGAAGAGGATAGAATGGACTAGGATAGGACTCGAAATGATGGAGTAGCAATGGAAAGGATAAGTAAGAGCTAAGATAGAGTAGGAAGGTATGAGATAAAGGTTAGAGTAGAGAAGTAAAGGATAGTATAAGGTTGAATACTCTGCTATATATTAATCGAGGATGGTATAAACCACGTTTATATAGGATAGTATACAGGACTGTAATCAGAAATAATATAATAGAAAGAATGTAAATAATGAAAATAGTAGAGCATAAGATGGGATACAAGATATAATTGATAAAATGATGCTAAAGAAAAGTATAATCAAGGATAAAATAGAATAGGGATAAATTGGATAAAGTCGGAAAAACTTAAGATAATATTTTAAATAGGATTGTATATGGAAGAATAGTGTAGAAAAGAGAATGGTATAGAGAATAGTATGGAAAAGGATACAAGCGGATACATTTTGCAAATGGAACCAGGATCTTAATATCAAGACAGCGGAATAGGGCTGAAAGTGGATAAAGTAATGGAATTATTTTCTTCGTTTCCTTCTTTATTTCTTCTTCTGCTTTATATCTTTTTATTATATAGATAATCAGCAGATTTTGTAATATATTTGAAAAAGTCGAAAAAGGGTTTTCCCTACTTATGTTACTCCTTCATTCATTCACACACAACTCACACACTTGGACTCGCATCAAGAGCTACTCGAAAAGTTTATTTGATTTCCTTCCCCAATCGCGTTATGCGCTGCAATGTAAATTTTAACTTAATTAAACTGATTAGTGTACTAATTATACTATTAAAGATAAACAGTTTTTAATCCAAAATTTAATATGCAACATATTTACTTATGATAAATTGCAACTGCAACAAGTTGAAGCAGAAGTAATCAACATATAAAAAGCAGGCTAAGTTGCATGTAAACTTAAGTTCTAATCGCAAGATTTAATAATGTGGCATTGAGATTGACTTATGAGGCAGTTAGTGCTGCTTGTGCTGCTGGTTATATCCATTAGTGGCACTTTAAGGACTTAAGGATGCTGTGCTGAAAGGGACAAAGTCTAGAGCTAATTGATTCAGGATTTTGGCGCACACACAAATGCATTTAGCTTGTAGCATTTGCTGTGCCAACTTATTGACCAAAATCCTTGGCCATAATCAGCTTCTGTTGCACTCAAAGTCATTTGTTTGCAAGCTGTGCAACGTTCATCTGTCTCTGCCTTACATTTGCTGTGGTTGTGTGTCTGTCTGTGTGTATATATATATGTTAGCCATTTTGCAGCAGCTCTACTACTGCAGCTATGGTAAACACTTGGCGCCAGCTGCTGCTTTTCATTTAGTGCTCATCAAATGTTGGCCACTTTGCTGCAAGCATTTGTTGTCTCTGCTGCAGTCAACTCCACTCTCTCTCCCCCTACCCCTCTTACTGAACAGCCTCTTGATCAACCTTTTATTTCACACTGCCACCTGAGCTTGCCACACTTCTACATTTCATCAGCATAAGGTGTGTCTCGCTCAGGTGTTTGCTATTGTGAATTGTGTATCGCCTGGGTGCTGCTCTTTCAATTAGTGCACTGCCAATACAACCTACCAACGTACCTACTCCTCAACACCACCACCACTCCCCTTCCCAACCCCACTCGTATTCTCTATCCATTGGATACTCATTAGCAGCGCTTGCAGCTGCGGTCTGCGGTGCACAGTATACAATCCTGGCTGCTATTTTCATTCAGCATTTAGCTGCACAATCCCCTAACTGGCAATTGGTGCACGCTTTGTCACCTTCATGCTCTGCCACCCGCCTCCATCACGCAACCCATACATACAACCATTCGTTAACCTGTCTGACAGACAGTCTGTGGTAGTATCTGGTTGGCTAGCAGGCAGACTTTTGTAAGCCTTTGGCTCACCTTTTGCTTTCATTTTTGCTCATTTTGTTGGCCAACCCGTCAAATGTTTAATTATTTGCCACTTTTTTGTAGCATACTTTTGTGCGCTTGGCATTCAAATTGCGTCGCTTTCTTTCTCTCTCTTTTTACCACACTTCTTACTTCCATATAGTATATATAAAACATAACTATCTCTCTCTCTCTTTGCATGCTTTGTGCATTTATAATCATTTTTCATAAATGTCCGACCGTTGGTCAGCGCTCCAAGCACATTTACTGTGACAGCTCTCAAAGGATTAGACGTGTTTCACATTTTAAAAGCGTGCAGCAGGCGCTTCGCCCACGTGTACAATGATTACGCTTCTACCTGATGATGAACTTAATACTGATGATGATGATGATGATGATGATGCTAATGATAATGATAATGTTAATGATGTTGATGATGATAATGTCTACTGTTGGTTTTGTCTACAATATAACACAAGCGACGATTGCTCAGCTCGTTAGTGACAGAACTTAGTCATAGTCCTTATAGCTCTACCCTTTTCCAACTTATACTACATATTGTTAATGCTATCTTCTTCTTTTTAACACCGAATATAACTCGTACTCTCTTTTAACTTATTTTTCATATAATGCTGTAGAAATTAAACTCTCTTTCTCTCTCTCTCTCTCTCTTTAGCACCCAAACTAACTGTTGTTGTTGCATTTCATTTTTAACTGTTCGCTGGTTTTTTGACTTCTTGCACAAACTGATTTAAGCCGCTTACTTAACAACAGCAATAACCACAGCAACAGCAACAACAATAACAGCCATATGGCATGCCACGCCCTCAAACACAAATGCCAAATTCTGCCTGTTGCCAGCCATTCAATGTGTAGTTTGGGTAATTGACGTTCAAGGAGATTATGCAGAGCGCCAATGCCAATGCCAATGGCAACTTCAATGCCAACTTCAATGGGAACTTCAAAAACAGTTTACATTGGGCGTTATGAATATCACCGGCTAATAGTAACAGCAACAAACATAGCAGCAACATCAACGCTGCTAAACGAAAGGAATTTGATTTAAAGCAACATTAAAAATGTGTTTTCCTCATTAAAAACTAATTAAAGTTTTTACTTTATTAATTTAATTTATTTACTTCGACAATTTTTTATAGTTTTATACATTTTTGTAGGATTTGCCATTTTTTGTTTAAAAAATTAATTAATTAATATTTTAGTTTTTATAATTTTTTATAAATTTTTAATTTTTTTTTATAATTTCTTTAATTCTTTCTTTCTTTTAATTCGAAAAAAACGATTTTTAAGCATATTTTTAACCGATCAAATTTTATTTTGGCACACATCATAATTAGACCATTCATAATCTATCTTGTAAATCTGGGTAAGATTGATAAAGAAAACTCGGAAGTTATACATCATTAAAAGTGGTGCGCGCGAAATAAGAGCTAGAGCAACCAAATTTGGAATCAAGATTCTTAATGTTTGTACGTTGGTTTTAGATTTTCGAATTTCCTCCCCTGACCACCACAATTCGAAAAAATCGATTATAAGGCACAATTTTCAATTAATCAAATTTCTTTTTGGCACATATATTACTTAAAGCATTATTAATTCACGTTGTGAATTTCGTTAAGATTGAACCAATAAACACGGAAGTAACAGAGCATATCCGCAATAGGATCGCGGGGGCTAAAAAGGCACGCACAGTGGCTAAAAGTACGTGAAATCCTGTGTGTATGTGTGAGTATAGCTATATAAGTAGGCAAAGGAACTCTCATAGTCGGGTACACTCGACTACAGACTGACTTCCTATTTGTTTTTATTATTTATTTATTTTACTCAGCGAAGAAGTTTTTACACTTCTCCGCCTTGAGTACTTTCAAAAAGTCAATTACTCGCCTTGACGGGAGTAAAAGGACTCTGCTTAACAAAGGTTCTTGTAAACCATGACAGGTATGTAAGCGATGCGAGATGTTATACCGTGGAATTACTGCAAAATAAAACCTATCAAGGTAAACCAAAGTAATCTTGAACTCTATGCAAAGACAGAATTCAAAAATATATAAACGTACCGCAACAATAAACCTGAAGGTAAACCAAAGTAACCTTGAGATATTAGTGTGAAATTTTAGTTAAGTATACATATTCTAGCTTAAACTAATTGAGAATTCTAAAACTTGCTCATATCGATATGCAATATAAATTTGAAAATTACAAATTTGTTTGATACCCTAGAAAGCGAAACCTCTAGGCTTATGTTGCCACACTATGCAAACTTGACGCTGTGGTGTAGGGTTAAGCATAATCTCCTCATATGTGTTTATAAACGAGTTCAAATTGCAGTCGTGGATATAATTTATTTTATTATTTTTTTTTATTAGCCCCGTTGCCTTTTTGTAAAAAAGAAGTAAGGCGGAGCTATTGGAAATGTGCAAAATCCAAAAGTATGTAACACATAGAAATAATCATCGGAGACACATAAAGTATATATATTCTGAATCAGGACGACAAGACGAGTTCATCTAGCCCTGTCCATCCGTCCGTCCGTCCGTCCGTCCGTCCATCCGTCCGTCCGTCCGTCCGTATGAACGTCTGTTTCTCAGACACTATAAGAGCTAGAGCAACCAAATTCTAAACCTAGATTTATCATTTTCGTACGCTGTACAAGGTTGTTTCTGATTTTTCAATTTCCTCCCCTGACCCCCGCAGTTCGAAAAAATTGATTATGAGGCATAATTTTCAACCGATTAAATTTATTTTGGCACACATCATAATTAGACCACTCTTGATCCATGTTGTGAATCTGGGTAAGATTGATGAAAAATCTCGGAAGTTATACATCATCAAAAGTGGTGTTATGGGCCCCGGGGGGTTATGGTAGTGCGCGCAAAATAAGAAGAATAAGCAACGAAATTCGGAACGTAAATTTGACCCCCCCAATTTGAAAAAATCGATTATAAGGTACAATTTTTAACCAATCAAATTTCTTTTACGCACACATATTAAGTAGATCATTCTTCATCTACGTTGTGAATTTCGTTAAAATTCAACAATAAACACGGAAGTTATACAACATTAAGTACCGCGCCATAGAGCGTGAGGGGCTAAAAGGTGCGCGCAATGGCTAAGTACGTGCAGAACTGTGTGTATGTATGAGTATGTGTGTGTTTGGATGTATATGTAAGCAAAGGGGTACACTCGACTACAGATTGCTTACTTGTTTTTTTTGGTACGAGCTTATAAGTAAACTTATAAGCTTGAGTGAGGAGCTTTGGCTGCAAAGGCCTTGAGCTACATTTTTCAGTTTTGTCTATATACATTGTCACCTTTCCTGGGCCCAATTATGGTAGGTTCTCTTAATCTACACAGCCATAGTCAGACCCAGTCAAAGTGTTACCAAATCTGTAGTATAAATGACTATAGACAACCTTGAGGGAATTACCCTAAGGAAAATCAAGAACCGCAAGTCCTATCTGAATGGCATTCCGCTTAAACAAGTTGGGAATTTAAAGTATTAATAAATTTGTAATATCAGGAGCATATTTTAAGGGAATCATACTAAAAGAAGTAAGTCGTAGTCGTGTGTATCCGACTTTATGGAGTCTCAGCTGATTATTTCTATTAAATATTTTTCAATTTCGCACAAAGTCAATAGCTCCCTTTTTACTATTTTTCAAAAGAAAGGGATTGTCAAGAAAGCGAAATGTGACATTGAAAGCAATGACAACATGAAAAAGCAATTCATAGCTTATAATTCTCAATTAGTTATATCAAAATGTTTTCCAATTGACTGTTGTTTTTCAGTTTAATGTTAAGGTTACTTTGGTTTACCTTTAACCTTCTTTTTATCTTTCCTTGTTCAATTTATTCTTTGACGGATACATGTAAGAATTACTTACCATTTGAGTCTTAGAAAACAAATGATAAGATTCCAACTTGATTGGCAATGATCATACTTATTCATCTCCCTTTGAATCAAACAGACGTACCATAAGCTGGTAGCCTTTTTATTAATTTTTCAGGAGTTTAATAAAATGCTCAACTGAAAAATTAAAAGAAATTTCAAAAATTTAAACGAAAAAAATTTTCAAAAAAAAAGAAATCTAACAAGAAAATATAGAAAATAAATTAAACGAAAAAAATAAATAAAACAATATTGAAATATTTATATTTTGTTTATATATATATATATATATATATATATATATATAATGAAAATAGTTTCAAAAACTTTTAAAATTTATATAAAAATGCATTTACTGTATGGCAACAAAATTTCTTTTCTCCATACAAAATACATGTAAAGGCAAAGGGGCTAAAGACGTTGGCAACTCTGCAATTTCTCTCTTGAAATTCCACAACATATAGTACATTCCTTATCATTAAATTATATCCTTATGCCTCTGAGTACTCTACATATTTATCAATAGTTCTGCAACTGCAGTTTGTTGTCACTTTGGCAATGCTTTGATTGGGGTACGATTAATCGCAATGAGCCTAAGGCAAATTGATTTTTTGACGTTCCAATAAGCCAAATAATTTCAGTTCTCTCTATTTTTAGCCCCTTTGCCTTTTTATAAAAAAGAAGCAAAGCGGAGCTATTGGAAATGTGCAAAATCCAAAAGTATGTAACACATAGAAATAATCATCGGAGACACATAAAGTATATATATTCTGAATCAGGACGACAAGACGAGTTCATCTAGCCCTGTCCATCCGTCCGTCCGTCCGTCCGTCCGTCCGTCCGTCCGTCCGTCCGTCCGTCCGTCCGTCCGTCCGTCCGTCCGTCCGTCCGTCCGTCCGTCCATCCGTCCGTCCGTCCGTCCGTATGAACGTCTGTTTCTCAGACACTATAAGAGCTAGAGCAACCAAATTCTAAACCTAGATTAAGCATTTTCGTACGCTGTACACGTTTGTTTCTGATTTTTCAATTTCCTCCCCTGACTCCCGCAATTCGAAAAAATCGATTATTAAGCAGAATTTTCAACCAATAAAATTTATTTTTGGCACACATCATAATTAGACCACTCTTGATCCATGTTGTGAATCTGGGTAAGATTGATGAAAAATCTCGGAAGTTATACATCATCAAAAGTGGTGTTATGGGCCCCGGGGGGTTATAGTAGTGCGCGCAAAATAAGAAGAATAAGCAACGAAATTCGGAACGTAAATTTGACCCCCGCAATTTGAAAAAATCGATTATAAGGTACAATTTTTAACCAATCAAATTTCTTTTACGCACACATATTAAGTAGATCATTCTTCATCTACGTTGTGAATTTCGTTAAAATTCAACAATAAACACGGAAGTTATACAACATTAAGTACCGCGCCATAGAGCGTGGGGGGCTAAAAGGTGCGCGCAATGGCTAAGTACGTGAAAAACTGTGTGTATGTATGAGTATGTGTGTGTTTGGATGTATATGTAAGCAAAGGGGCTCTCGTAGTCGGGTACACTCGACTACAGACTTCTTACTTGTTTTATATTTAAATATATATTTTATATATTATTTTATATTATTATATTTCTTATTATTATATTATTATATATTTTTTATATTATATTTTACAACTATTATATTTTATTTTCCTTCTTGCTCTGACTGCAATTCAATGCAGACTCCCATTGTATAAACTTAACGAGCGCCGATGAACGAAGCATTATTTTCGTGTTCTGGCAAGTTCTTTGAGACCCTTTGCTTTAAAAAAGAGCAAAACGGAACTAATGGATTTGTGCAAAATCGAATAAATCGCGCAATATATTATTTATAATTAAATAAAAGCTTTTAATTATTATTTATACTTTTGAAACAAATAATTTAAAATAAATATTTTCTATGATTTTCTTTCTTTGTTAAAGTTACGTTATTAATCTATATATAATCCTTAATATATTATTCTTAGAAGGACTTCAATTGAAATCAAATTAAAATCCAGTTAATGAAAAAATTAAATTAATTATATATATATATATCTATTTTATACTATTTGTGTGTATTTTGTGATGCTTATTAGCCCCTTTGCCTTTTTGTAAAAAAGAAGCAAAGCGGAGCTATTGGAAATGTGCAAAATCCAAAAGTATGTAACACTTAGAAATAATAATCGGAGACCCCTAGCCCTGTCCGTCTGTCTGTCTGTCCGTCTGTCACTCTGTATGAACGCCTGTTTCTCAGAGACTATAAGAACTAGAGCAACCAAATTTAAAATCTAGATTCGTTATGTTCGTAGGTTATACGAGTTTGTTTTTGATTTTTGAATTTCCTCCCCTGACCCCCGCAAATCGAAAAAAACGATTATTAAGCACAATTTTCAACCGATCAAATTTTATTTTGGCACACATCATAATTAGACCATTCATAATCTATCTTGTAAATCTGGGTAAGATTGATAAAGAAAATTTGGAAGTTATACATCATTAAAAGTGGTGCGCGCGAAATAAGAGCTAGAGCAACCAAATTTGGAATCAAGATTCTTAATGTTTGTACGTTGGTTTTAGATTTTCGAATTTCCTCCCCTGACCACCACAATTCGAAAAAATCGATTATAAGGCACAATTTTCAATTAATCAAATTTCTTTTTGGCACATATATTACTTAAAGCATTATTAATTCACGTTGTGAATTTCGTTAAGATTGAACCAATAAACACGGAAGTAACAGAGCATATCCGCAATAGGATCGCGGGGGCTAAAAAGGCACGCACAGTGGCTAAAAGTACGTGAAATCCTGTGTGTATGTGTGAGTATAGCTATATAAGTAGGCAAAGGAACTCTCATAGTCGGGTACACTCGACTACAGACTGACTTCCTATTTGTTTTTATTATTTATTTATTTTACTCAGCGAAGAAGTTTTTACACTTCTCCGCCTTGAGTACTTTCAAAAAGTCAATTACTCGCCTTGACGGGAGTAAAAGGACTCTGCTTAACAAAGGTTCTTGTAAACCATGACAGGTATGTAAGCGATGCGAGATGTTATACCGTGGAATTACTGCAAAATAAAACCTATCAAGGTAAACCAAAGTAATCTTGAACTCTATGCAAAGACAGAATTCAAAAATATATAAACGTACCGCAACAATAAACCTGAAGGTAAACCAAAGTAACCTTGAGATATTAGTGTGAAATTTTAGTTAAGTATACATATTCTAGCTTAAACTAATTGAGAATTCTAAAACTTGCTCATATCGATATGCAATATAAATTTGAAAATTACAAATTTGTTTGATACCCTAGAAAGCGAAACCTCTAGGCTTATGTTGCCACACTATGCAAACTTGACGCTGTGGTGTAGGGTTTAGCATAATCTCCTCATATGTGTTTATAAACGAGTTCAAATTGCAGTCGTGGATATAATTTATTTTATTATTTTTTTTTATTAGCCCCGTTGCCTTTTTGTAAAAAAGAAGCAAGGCGGAGCTATTGGAAATGTGCAAAATCCAAAAGTATGTAACACATAGAAATAATCATCGGAGACACATAAAGTATATATATTCTGAATCAGGACGACAAGACGAGTTCATCTAGCCCTGTCCATCCGTCCGTCCGTCCGTCCATCCGTCCGTCCGTCCGTCCATCCGTCCATCCGTCCGTCCGTCCGTCCGTATGAACGTCTGTTTCTCAGACACTATAAGAGCTAGAGCAACCAAATTCTAAACCTAGATTTATCATTTTCGTACGCTGTACAAGGTTGTTTCTGATTTTTCAATTTCCTCCCCTGACCCCCGCAGCTCGAAAAAATTGATTATGAGGCATAACTTTCAACCGATCAAATTTATTTTGGCACACATCATAATTAGACCACTCTTGATCCATGTTGTGAATCTGGGTAAGATTGATGAAAAATCTCGGAAGTTATACATCATCAAATGTGGCATTATGGGCTCCGGGAGGGTGGGGAGGGGGGGGTTATAGTAGTGCGCGCAAAATAAGAAGAATAAGCAACGAAATTCGGAACGTAAATTTGACCCCCCCAATTTGAAAAAATCGATTATAAGGTACAATTTTTAACCAATCAAATTTCTTTTACGCACACATATTAAGTAGATCATTCTTCATCTACGTTGTGAATTTCGTTAAAATTCAACAATAAACACGGAAGTTATACAACATTAAGTACCGCGCCATAGAGCGTGAGGGGCTAAAAGGTGCGCGCAATGGCTAAGTACGTGCAGAACTGTGTGTATGTATGAGTATGTGTGTGTTTGGATGTATATGTAAGCAAAGGGGTACACTCGACTACAGATTGCTTACTTGTTTTTTTTTGGTACGAGCTTATAAGTAAACTTATAAGCTTGAGTGAGGAGCTTTGGCTGCAAAGGCCTTGAGCTACATTTTTCAGTTTTGTCTATATACATTGTCACCTTTCCTGGGCCCAATTATGGTAGGTTCTCTTAATCTACACAGCCATAGTCAGACCCAGTCAAAGTATTACCAAATCTGTAGTAGAAATGACTATAGACAACCTTGAGGGAATTACCCTAAGGAAAATC
This sequence comes from Zygothrica quintamaculata, assembly GCA_037044455.1. Taxonomy (NCBI): domain Eukaryota; kingdom Metazoa; phylum Arthropoda; class Insecta; order Diptera; family Drosophilidae; genus Zygothrica; species Zygothrica quintamaculata. The sequence continues at coordinate 261,300 of JBAMBS010000350.1, read as the reverse complement.
AAGAACCACAAGTCCTATCTGAATGGCATTCCGCTTAAACAAGTTGGGAATTCAAAGTATTAATAAATTTGTAATATCAGGAGCATATTTTAAGGGAATACTAAAAGAAGTAAGTCGAAGTCGTGTGTATCCGACTTTATGGAGTCTCAGCTGATTATTTCTATTAAATATTTTTCAATTTCGCACAAAGTCAATAGCTCCCTTTTTACTATTTTTCAAAAGAAAGGGATTGTCAAGAAAGCGAAATGTGACATTGAAAGCAATGACAACATGAAAAAGCAATTCATAGCTTATAATTCTCAATTAGTTATATCAAAATGTTTTCCAATTGACTGTTGTTTTTCAGTTTAATGTTAAGGTTACTTTGGTTTACCTTTAACCTTCTTTTTATCTTTCCTTGTTCAATTTATTCTTTGACGGATACATGTAAGAGTTACTTACCATTCAGTCTTAGAGAACAAATGGTGAGAATCCAACTTGATTGGGAGTAATGATACTTATTCATCTCTCTTTGAATCAAACAGACGTACCATAAGCTGGTAGCCTTTTTATTAATTTTTCAGGAGCTTAAATAAAATGCTCAACTGAAAAATGAAAAGAAATTTCAAAAGTATAACGAAAAAAATTTTCAAAAATAAAGAAATCTAACAAAAAAATATAGAAAATAAATTAAACGAAAAAAATAAATAAAACAATATTGAAATATTTATATTTTGTTTATATATATATATATATATATATATATATATAATGAAAATAGTTTCAAAAACTTTTAAAATTTATATAAAAATGCATTTACTGTATGGCAACAAAATTTCTTTTCTCCATACAAAATACATGTAAAGGCAAAGGGGCTAAAGACGTTGGCAACTCTGCAATTTCTCTCTTGAAATTCCACAACATATAGTACATTCCTTATCATTAAATTATATCCTTATGCCTCTGAGTACTCTACATATTTATCAATAGTTCTGCAACTGCAGTTTGTTGTCACTTTGGCAATGCTTTGATTGGGGTACGATTAATCGCAATGAGCCTAAGGCAAATTGATTTTTTGACGTTCCAATAAGCCAAATAATTTCAGTTCTCTCTATTTTTAGCCCCTTTGCCTTTTTGTAAAATTGACCTAATTGGGAAATTTAAATTTATTTTTGGCACACCATTTATAAATTTGTTGATCTACGTTTCTTTAAGATCGAATTAAAAACATGGAGGATATACAACATTAAAAACCGCGCAATATATTATTTATAATTAAATAGAAGCTTTTAATTATTATTTATTCTTTGGAAACAAATAATTTAAAATAAATATTTTCGATGATTTTCTTTTTTTGTTAAAGTTACGCTTTTAATCTATATATAATCCTTAATATATTATTCTTAGAAGGACTTCAAATGAAATTAAATTAAAATCCAGTTATTTAAAAATTTAAATTAATATGCAAACCTGGTTACAACAATTATATATATATATCTATTTCATACTATTTGTGTGTATTTTGTGATGCTTATTTTTGGTCTCTTTTAATGGGCTCAAGGCAAAAAGTGGTAAAAGCAGCATAGAACCATTTGTAGGTCTGACAATGAACCCGCATTAAAATGCTGAAAATTATATGACATGTGATTAAAAATGAAACCAAATTCGATTTGTAATTAGGGGGAACGTTTTAAAAGCAATCCAATTACAGTTGGGAAACTTTGCCAAATTATTTTGTCATGTCCTTGCAATTAAAACTGCTCGTATTATTTTTTTATTTATTTTATATTTATTTCTTTTTTTGATTTGTTTTGGCAATGGACCATGAATGGGCCAGAAGTCAGCAGACAGCAGCCGGCAGACAGCGGCAGACAGCAGCAGACACCTCAGAGAGTGTGTGAAGGAAGGAGAAAGAAAGAGAGAGAGATAGAGTGGAATAGAGAGGCAACTCGCTGTTGAGACTTGGTTTTTATGCGTGTCTAATGATGCGTCAACCAAATGCTGGCAAGCAGCAGCATCTACTGCGTTAACTTCTTCGACTTTTGGCCGCATCATCAAATGAGGCGTCATTAAGTAATAAGTCTTTCAGGCGTTTCCAACTTTAACTAAAGTCCAAGTCGGATCCGCGTGCAAAAAGTTAAGCCAAAAGCTATTAAAACTAAGCCGCCCACCAATCCCAACCAACCACCCAACGCGCCGCACGCAATACGCACCACCCGCCGCCCACCGCCCACCGCACATTTAACTGCGTGAGGCGAAAAGCGTTTAACATTTTCATTAAGTGAGTTTCGGTTGCACTGAGAGACATTTAAGTTAGAGGCAAAGCTGACTAAGCCAAATGCCAACTGCATTTGCTATGTGGCAGTAAACAGTTGCAACTGGCAACTTGCAACTTGCAAGTAACCAGTTGCAAGTTAACAGTTACTCTGACTGCCCAAGCAGTCAATCAGTTGTTTCCTCTGGCTCTGCCTCGGCCTCAACTGCTGCTACTGTCTTTACCGCTGCCTTTGCCTTTGCCTTTGTCTGTCTGCTGCCTTTCGCGTTCTTAAGACGTGGCATTTCCGTTTCCGCTTCAAGTACCACTAACGCTTCAAGCCCTTCATTCTACACTGCAACCCTCTACCGAAAAATAAGAAAAGCAAGAACTATGAAAGAAGATGAAGAAAAATGAGCATTGCACCAAACTGACAACACTTCTTCAATACCCATAAAATGCCTGCCACAAAATGGGGTATGCTCAACGCTGACGTTTGCTAGTTTCTTGCAAGTCTTAAGTATATAGTTAAAGCTATATATTTGCATAATATAACTGATATCTGATATATACATATATATAGTTTATAGCTAATTCGCTTTAAGTCAAGTAACTATTATAACTACTGTGAATACGCGTATATTCACTATATATCTAAATACTTTCCAGCAGCTGATCAGGTCGAAACGATTGATATTTGCAGCAAATTCTATGCGTATTTTGCATACCATTGAGTCGAATATATTTATATACATATTGTTTTATATATATATACTGCATACTGAGTCAGCTTATATATATATGCTTATTTATCATATATATGTCATATCATATCATATATTAACATTTTGTATATCTACAAGCGATTGAAAGTCTGTTTTCTGGCCAGCTTTATTTGGATTTCGGCTTACAATGGATCGAAAGTATATCATCATATATATTCTACTGTATTTAAATATTTTGTTTTATTATTATATATAATATGTAGGGTATCTTATGGTGTAATACATTTGACTAGCAAATACAGAGTTGTATTTTTTTTATTGTTTGAAGTGTTGCTTGTGCTTGGGCGCTGCTTTTGATTTCATTTCGCAATTTCGCATTTTCGCTTTCGGCTTTTGTGAATTTTTTGCCGCACAATAGAACGACACGCCCTTAAAGCAACCTCAGCCCCAGCCAACCGAACACTGCCACATCCTTATACAAGAAGCGACTGTCTGAGATCCTGTTGTTGTGTACAGATCTGTTGAGTTGCCTACAGTTTGGGTTCCTTTGGCTTTGGGGTTTTTGTTTGTGATTTCCGCCTGGGCGCGAAAAGTGCTTTCTATTTATTTATTTATATTTTCATTGTTGCAGTTGTATTTGCAGTTGGTGTTGCTGTTGGTGTTGCTGTTGCTGTTGCAGTTGTCGATGCATTTTGCCAAGCGAAAGGAAAAGCAAACTAAAGCAATGCAAAGGGATATGTACAAGGACAAGGACAAGGACAACAAGGATGAGCATCTAAATGGAATCTTCAGCTCTTTTATGGGGCGTGTCCAGGCAATAAGGTGAAGCATTAGTTGTGAACGATTTGGCAGCTAAGCGTGTGCTAAGCATAAAACTAGCAGAGGGATTAGCTTAGGAAACCTAATAGAACCTTTCAGGCTTAAGCAGAGCTTTTAGCAGCACAATAAAATGGATAATTGACAAAGCATTTGGGGTAAGCTTTAAAGGTATGCAATAAGTGTTGTTCCTTATGTAAAACGATAAGCAAAACAAGGACTTAAGCAACTACTTATGATAGCTTTTAGGCATGTACTTTTACCTGAAGAATATACACACATACACACACACACACACTCAAACACACAGAGACAAACTCTAATGTAATATTTATAACAACTTCTTAAATAATTGTATGTTAGACTTAAGCTTGTGTAAGTTGCAGCCATTGTTCAAAGACATTTCAAGGCTGAAGGATTACACACAACATTTTTATGGAAATATCCTGTTCACACATACTAAGGCCAAGCAACTGGCTGAGTGTATTAGACAAGTAACTCAGTAAACATCCTAGATAAACAGGCTTAATTCTATGATAAAATAGTTTGCTTATTTACAAAGGATATTCAGCTGCTCTAATGGCATCCTTTAAGTTTTAACAGTATAAAGGCGACACATAATGCAGAACAGCTAAATAACGATCGATCGACAAAGAATTCGTAAATTTCAACTGTCTTTTGGTTCCTACACACTTTTTTTAACTCCTTTCCCTGAAGTGTCAAGGATAAAATTTAAAATGGAATGTAAAGGATATAAAACTGTAGCAGTTTTTGGCTCTGAATTTCGCAAGTTTTGTGTTGGAAAATTGCTTGAAATTAATGAGTTTCGATAGGTTTTATATAGTAAACTGAAAAACTTATGTTATCACACACACACACACACACACAGTAACACACATTTAGCCACACACACATACACATGCATAGAGCACTTATACAATTTAAGGCTGTTGTCAAACTTAGCGGCAACTTCTTCAAGACATAATGTCAATTTGTTGAGCGGCCAAGTTTCAGTTTCTTCTTAGACTTGTGACATTTTGATGCACACACACACAAACACACATACTAATATATACACATGTAAACAGTTTTATAGAGGATATGTGTAACTATATGTATATATAGATGTATTTATATAGTTTTGTGTGTGTGTGTGTGTGTGTGTATACAGCGAAAGTTTATAATCCTTTACGGAGCTGAGAACTAATTGCAATGTAAATAAATTACAGGCGACATCAGAAGCAGCAGCATCAGCATCAGCAGCTTCTTCCTCTTTACAATCCTTTGCGTATATCCTGACAGAGCCCGACCCACAATATTTCACTCAATATTCAAAAGCAGACAAAATGCAACTCTTTCTCTATCGCTCTCCATCTCTCTGCTTATCTCTGTGTGTCTCTTTCTGTTGAAAAACGCATTCAACTCGACTTAACTAACTATTAAGCACTACTTCAAGTTTTACACAGGATATATGCATGTATTTGCACTCGTTGTCCTTCCAGCCTCTTGCAGCAGTGACTTTGTCCAAATACACTGCAATTAATTGGCACTTACAACTATTATAAAAGCCCTAAATAATTGGCACTTAAATTAATAACTTAATTATAATAATATATTAATTTAATTATTTTATTTATTTTATTTATTTTATTTATTTTATTTATTTTATTTATTTTATTTATTTTATTTATTTTATTTATTTTATTTATTTTATTTATTTTATTTATTTTATTTATTTTATTTATTTTATTTATTTTATTTATTTTATTTATTTTATTTATTTTATTTATTTTATTTATTTTATTTATTTTATTTATTTTATTTATTTTATTTATTTTATTTATTTTATTTATTTTATTTATTTAATTTATTTTATTTATTTTATTTATTTTATTTATTTTATTTATTTTATTTATTTTATTTATTTTATTTATTTTTGACATTTTATTTATTTTATTTATTTTATTTATTTTATTTATTTTATTTATTTTTGACATTTTATTTATTTTATTTATTTTATTTATATTATTTATTTTATTTATTTTATTTATTTTATTTATTTTATTTATTTTATTTATTTTATTTATTTTATTTATTTTATTTATTTTATTTATTTTATTTATTTTATTTATTTTATTTATTTTATTTATTTTTGAAATTTTATTTATTTTATTTATTTTATTTATTTTTGAAATTTTATTTATTTTATTTATTTTATTTATTTTTGAATCTTTGAAATGTTGTTTATTTCATTTATTTTATTAATAATATTTATTTTTAAATGTTTACTTATTTTATTTAATTCTTAGTTATAAATTCGTTTTGCTTTTCCTTTACTATATCCTTTGCTATTAATTAAAATTTCAAGTGTATTTTCTTCTTTGGTGTTAAAGATATATGTAGCTGATTTGGCTATTACTTGTTTTTACTTCAAGTTTGTTGGCGTTGTTCAACAGCTCGTCCTTGTCGTTGGCATTATGACTCTGTGTATGTGTCTCTGTGCCTTTGTCTGTGTTTGTATGCCTTGTGCGTCGTTGTCCTTGTCGATTTACATGAGTTGCAATTAGTGTGCTCTACTGCAAATCTCTTGTAGCTTTGGCAACACTTTTCGGCCCACGTCCACGCCCAACATTGCTTTCCATAAAGGGAAAGTGCGGCTTGTTGCACGACTTGTCCATTGTTTGCGGTTTGCTTTTGTGTTCCCCAAATGTCCCGGAAAGTGTTGGGCTCGTGTGATCCCAGCTGAGTGTATGTTAGTATTTGCATATGTGTGTGTTTATTCCTCTTTCTCTCCGTGTGTGTGTGTGTGTTTGTGCAACTCTTGCCTATCAACTGCATCCGGCTGGCACATCCGTTGGGCAACAGCTTTCAGCTTTTATGGCTTTTAAATAGTTCCAAGCAACCGCTATTCAACAGCCCCGCCCAATGCTTTATATACACAACCTACTACCCCCACCACTGTTTGGCTTAAGCTATGCAGCAACTTATTCGTACAGCTGGCCACACTTTTGACAGGCCCTTCACAGGCGCCAAATTTATGACTGTATTAAAGAGTTTGCCGACTTTTTGCCGCACATAATTTTTGCATAGTTTTTGGCGCCTGGCAAACTGACAATGTCCTTTATCCAGCTGGCTGCTAGATGCTGGGATTTAAAATATGAAAGTTTATGTTAAAAACTGCCATCTTTAAGCACACAAAATGGCAACAACAGCAAAAAAAAAACAATTTAAAGTTTGGCCGACAATCAGAGTCAATGTCCAGTTGCAACAAAGACAATGTCAATCAGAAGATGTTACTGTTGCAACACGTTACATTTATACTGCCCAAAGTGGGCGTGGTAATGCGTGTGGGTGTGTGTGACTATTTAAATGTTAGTTTAAGCCTCATTGTTGTGGGAGGTGTGTGTGTGTGTGTGAGATAGAGTGTGTGGGGAGTAGGAAACAAAGAAACTGATGTTCTACAGTTTGCCTCATGTTGTTGATTTCCTGTTGCAGGATGTGTTGAAGGATATGGTTGTTGTGGCTTAAGGGAACATTTTGCCTGGACATTGGAGTCAAGTGCAAAGTGTTGCAACTGTTTATACACACATATATATATATATGTTGTTGTTGTTAAACATTGTGTTTGCTGTTGCTGTGGCAACAACAGCAATCCTTGAGTGCCACAATGATACTTAAGGCAACCGCGCAACGTCTCGTCACCTCACCTTGTCCTGCCACTTATTTCATTTGCTTCTTGACGAGCGCTGATAATGCAAGCGCTTAATGTTGCCATTTTACTCTAACCAACAGTTACAGCAACAGCAACAATTGTTATGGCAGCAACTTTGTTGTATATATTTATACTATGTATAGCATTAAGGACACGTGAGGCACTGATCCAGCCATTGTTAGGGCTTAGTCAACTTCAAGTCTAGTGTTAGTTATGGCCAGCTCAGCAACTTGTTGTTGTTGTTGTTGTTGTTGTTGTTGTTGTTGTTGTTGCTGCTGCTTCTGTTGCTGCCTTTGCTATTACAGAGGCTGCTGATGCTGCTGCTGCTGCTGTCGTCTCGAGTTCTTATGTGAAGTGCACTCTTTATGTTAATAGTTGACACTAATTAGGTATGTTTGCACAACAAAGCGCTTCAACACAACGAATTAGTGTGATTGTGTTTGTGTGTAAATTTTCTATGTATTTGTGTAAGTAGACATGGCGTATACGTATTATGTTAAGTCCAACAAACAACACAAAGACTTTGTTAGTGGCGCCGTTAGAGGCATACCAAAGCGACTAACTAACTACAGTAAGCACTGCCTATAACTCTCCATATATATATTCACATACAATTTGTTTTTAACTCAGTTAACACCCAACACATAAAGAAAACCCAACACAAATATTATACATATTTAAAAGCCCACCTGATATTTTAAATATATTAATTTTTTTTGTATTGATCAAATTTTTAGTATAGTTTTTTTGTTTGATTTTTGTTTTTATTTTTATTATTATTTATTTTTACATGACTTTTACGTTATTTATAATTTTTATATTTTTATTAAAATTTTTACTACGTTGAATTTAATTTTCTTATTTTTATAATTTTTTTTTCAAATTTTTTTTTTACTATTATTTTTATTATTAATACTATAAATATTTATTATTACTTATATCGTTCCCATTATTATTTAATAACCATTTTTAATATTAATTATATTTTATTTATCAATATTTTTATAATTAAAACTATTTTTTTTTAAACCAATTTAAATTTTGTTAGTATTATTTATATATATATATATATATATATATATATATATTTAAATTATTATTATTATTTTTTTAAATTTGTTTTTATTTTACTGTGAATATTTTTTAGCTTTTTTATATATTACATATTTATTATTTTATTTGATTATTTTTTTTTTTTTATAAGATTTTTTTTTAAAAATTAAATTTTTATTATTATTATTATAAAAAAATTAATGTTTATTTTGATTTTTTATTATTTTCTTTATTTAATTTTTTTTTATCTTTTTTAATTTTTTTTTTCTAAATTTTCATTATTTTTTGCACATATTTTGATTTTATTCAAATATTATTCTTGTCTCAATATTAATTTTTATTATTTAATTTTAATTATTTTTATTATTATAATAATATATTTTATTATTTCTATAATTATAATTACTATTAATATTAATTTTATTATTATTATATTGGATTCAAAATTATAAATCGAATTAAAACTTATCTGAAATTTCTCTTGTTTTAAGTACTAAATTGCAACTTTTAATTGTCAGCTTATAAGTAATTACTACTGTATAGTTGCAAGCGGTGTATTTACAAGAGAGAAATAGCAACAATAACAACAACTACAACAACAACAACAACAACAACTGCAACAGTAACAGTAACAACTTCTACAATGTTGTCGTTGCCATAGTTCTTGAGTTTGTTTTCATTGTGTTTGTTGTTGCTCCACATAATGCGGTGTTAAGCATAGAGCACAACTATTACTTAATCATTTTAACCTGTTTAAGCGGCTTAATGTGACACAAGTATACATATGTATGCACATGGATTTCTATGTGTATGTGTCTGTGTGTGTGTGTCTGTTCATGTGTCTATTTACTGTATTACACTGACAGCTAGCAACATGCACAAAGCTGCGCTGAAGCACCACACAAACATCTTAAAAGTCACTCGAAAGTTTAGGCATCCTCCCAAACATCTTCCCATCTGCCCCCTGTTCTTTATAGCTTTTGTAACTGTCTCTCTTTCTCTCTATTTCTCTTTCTGCTAACACTTCAACTCATCAACTCATTTGCTTGCCACACTGTGTCGTTTTTGTTGCTGAAAGTGTAAAACTAGCCGAAGCATTGTCTAAAAATTTGTGGCACATTCAGTTCGCCTATGCAGATGTTTTGCTGCTTGTTCTCTCTGTATGTGTGAGAGTGTGAATGTGTGTGTGTGTGTGCGTCATACATGTAGCTCTCCTTAATCCTAACAATCATGCATCCGTTTTTGTTGCTTTTAATGAAATTTTAATTTGCTGCGGATATGCGCAGTCAGTGAGTTTGCGAACTTGAACAGAAGCAGAAGTAGAATCAGCAGCAGCAGCAGCAACAGCATCAGCTCAAACAGCTGCCACAGTAATAGTTGTTGTTAATACTACCCCCTTCTGCTCTGCCTCTCTCAACTCCATCTCTATATACATATATATAAAGTGAGCTCCATGCGCCACACAATTACTTAGACTTATGTATGATTTATGCCTATGCTTCTATAGAATCGCAGCTAGTTCTCTCAGTGAGTGAATCATTGTGGCATGAAGTTTAGTGGCACCACAAATTGTGTGTGTGTGTTTTTACACAATACGTTGCAACGTTGAGGTATACAAGTATTTCTGATGTTTAGCCTAATTTGTGGCACACATGGAATGGGTTTATGTTAAACTATCATTGAAACATTTTCTTTCTTTCTTTCTATTTCTTTTTTCCGCATTTTTTTTCTTTAAATTTTCTCATATATATCTATATATATATATTTACATATATATATATTTTTTTTTGTTTTTTATGTGAGATGCATGCGGCTTTGATGTGTTGCACAGTGTTGATTGATAGGCAATGCAAAGTTTGATTGAACACTGGCAGCAACAAGCCAGCTGCTTTTAAACTCTTTTCTCAATACCCCCTCTCCCTCCGACACTACCACTCTCACCCAAATACATACTCCTTTCAAAGCAATTGCCACGTTTGCCACATCAGGCAGTAAATCTTGAGGTAAATCTAATTTTGAAAGCACTTTATGACCATCTAATGTGTGAGTTTCAATTGAAAAAGGAAATAAAAAGTATGAAAAGAAATATGATAAAAAAAGTACAATAAATCTTTTATATATCATATTTGATATTTGATTGGATTCATAGATATTTCAGCTTGCCACAAATGTTGCACTTACTCAACCTAAATGATTGCCAAACACTTTAAAATCAATTTTTAATTATCATTTAATTTCTCTTTCAATCTTTTTTTTATTATTGAAAATAACAAAAAATTAATTTAATAATAAATTTGCTCTGTAATAGTTAATATAATAATTTAAATGATCAAAATTAATTTCAAAATAATATTTAGTTATTTTTAAATTATTATATTTATTATTTTAAAAATAATATTAATATAAAAGTTTATTAACTTAATTTTTAACCCCTTTGCATTTGTAAAAGGCTAAAAGGGAGTTAATGGAAATGTGCAAAATTTAAAAATATGTAACATATAGATATAATTATCTGAGACTCTATAAAGTCGGATACACTTGGCTACTGGTTTCTTACTGATTTTAGTATGATTCCCTTGAAGTATGCTCCTAATACTTTAAAGTTATTAATACTTAGAATTCTCAACTTGTTTAAGCGGAATGTCATTCAGTTACGCCTTTTTATTCTATACTTTTCTTAGGGTTATTCCTCATAACAGTTCTATAATCATTTGAATTAAAGCTATGATTCCACCTTGCCTGGGTCTGACTATGGCGGTGTGGACTGAAAGAAACTACCATTCTTTGACCTGGGCAAGGTGGTAATCTCTATAGGCGAAAATAAAAATAAAAAAAAAATAAAATTTAATTAAATAATAACAAAACAAATAAGGAAAACAAATAAATAAAAATAAATAAATTATATATATAGCTAACTTTAAGCTTATAACTGTTACGGTTTAACCCTAAAATTAAGCTAAAACCAAGATCTCCTACTAAACGGCTTGGCGCAAATAGGCTTTCGTAGTTGGGTACAGCCGAATAAATCTTTCTTACTTGTTTTTAAATTTAAATTCAAAAACGTATTAAAGGTTATGTTAAATTGTCTAACTAATTGAACAAAAAATTTAAATTATTATTATTACTAATCCAATTATTTAAAATTATATTCTTCATTTTCAGATACCATTTGAAAGTTTTTTTTATAAATTTAATTTAATTAGTTTTATATTTCTGAAAATATTTGATATGAGCAATGATTATATTTGTTTTTATTATTAATATTTATATTTATAACTAGAATTATTTATTATATTTTAAAGTTAGTGCAGAAAATATATAATATTTATTTGTATTTCATAGCTTTTGCCTTTGCAGTATCTTAAATATATTTCTAAATAAATAATAAATATAAAATAAATAATAAGTTGAATAAGATATTTGTACGCCTAAAAAATAATTAGTATATTATATGATAAAAATTAATTGATATAAAATTAAATTAGTTATATTTTTTTATATAATTCCATTGCAATATAAAAATAGCCAAAATTCTCTATAAATTAATTTTATTTATTTAAACAGCATTTGTAGTTAAAGTAGTAATTATTTAAATAAGGTTAATTATTTTTTTTTATTATTTTTATTTATTATTAATAATTATATTTTTAAATATTTTATATTTTTTATTTATAGTCAATTTAGTTATATATTTTTTTTTTCATTTTCTACTGCATTACTTTTTTTTATTAATTATTATTATTTATTTAATAATATTTTAAATGTAAAAGCAAAATATAAATTTATGTTTTTAAATAGTTTAAGTTAAGTTGATATAAATCGTGATAATATAAATAAAGGAAATGTGTGTAATAAATAAAATTGTGTTTTATATTGATGACTTTGCAATATATTTGACATTATTTCGCCTGAGCTCATCTGCTGCTGTTGCTGCTGTCATATAATCAACATTCAGCATTTCCATATGCATTTTTTATTATATAAATATTTTTTATTTCATTTTCTGCCTTAGTTCAGATGAGCAGCGAAATTTTGTGCAATGTAACGGCAAATGAAACACATAAACAATTTAGAAAACGTGAATTATCAGGGAAGAAAAAAACGAAAAAAAAATGTTCAAATGATAAGGCGAAAAAAAGAAAAAAAATGGAAGCAGATTCATTGCGTCTAAGCCAGTCAGTTCTGATTGTCCTGGCTTTGCTCGTTGTCCTGGTAGACAGCAGGCAGCAGGCAGGCAGCAAGAGGCAGGCAATGAAGACAGCGACACTCAAGGCATGACAAGCTGACATGGATTCTAGATGTGGCATTAATGTGGATGTATATGTGTGTGAATGTGTATGTGGCTGATGATGAGAAGCTCAAGCTGAACCTGAAGCTGACTGCCAGCGATTTGTATAAAGTTGACTGCGTTCTTCTACCTTCCCCCCTACCCAACCAGCAGCAGCTGAAGAAGCATCAGCGTCAGGTAAAATTTGGAATTGTAGCTAAAGGAAGGCGTTTGCGTTACAAGACAATAATTGTAGCTAGCAACAGTAACAGTAGCAGCAACAACACACAGCAGCAACTGTTGTGGCAGCTTTCAGTTTCGAGTGTCACAAATAAATGTGATTACATCGTACGCAGAGGGTGGCAGCTGCTGCTTTAAGGCCCAAGGCTTAAGGAATCAGCCAGGAGTAAAGTCCAGTTCAGTCTAGTCTAGTCTAGTCAACTCAACTCAACTCAACTGAAGTCAAGTCAAGTCCTGGCAGTGATTTGTCACTCTGTTGCTACTCCTTGTTGTCTTACATCCATAAATAATCATCTGCAGTTAAAGATTTCTCTTACAACCATCAAGTACTTTGTCCATATATATATCTCTATATATATACATATCTGACTGCAACTAAGTCAAATGAATATGTTTATAATTATGAACGACTTGAAAATACTCTATACAATATGTATACTTAAGGATATTCCTCCTAGAATAATATGCTAGAATTGTTTCTTAGGAGAAACCCAAGGAATGAGTTCACAACCTTAGGAGAAACCCAAGGAATGAGTTCACAACCTTAGGAGAAACCCAAGGAAAACTTTAACAACCTTTGAAGAAATCAATGGAAAGTTTTACTATGTATCATATATTGATGTAACTCATACTGCTGCATATAAAATCTATAATATGAATCCTTAAGAATATCTATATTAAGGTGATACATATTTTAAGTGATTATTTGTTCTTTAATTGATCCTTAAAGCAAGTCTTTCTATATCCTTTTGCTGCAGTCTGCTGCCTCTTTAATTATTTGAAAGCTATTGCAATTGCATCAATTTCCTTTCAATTCAACTGCTTTGATTGATTTGATTCCTATTCTTTGTCCTGGCTTTTAATGAGTGTTGCATGATACTGAAATATTATGTTTCGATATCCTTCAAGGCATCCAATCAAAGTATATTTATACGCTACAAAAAATTTAACTTCCCCAATGCAAATGGAAAACAACGTTAAATTGTCTCAATTCAGGCAACAAATTTTTGTCTATAATTCTCTGTTGTGTTTATAGAAGCTGCTTAACAGACTCGTTATGCCCCATGCCACATACTGCATGCCCCATTGTGCAGGGTATTAAATATCACTTTTTGGCCCGCCGGCTGAAATATATCTGTTCATAAATTTCGCGCCCGTGAAATCTGTAATATAAAAATTGTCTACTGTTGGTTTTTCCAGCTCCTTTTCCACCGTTTTTCTTTTTTTCCTCCATTGCTTTGTTTTTTTTTTTTTGTTCTTGTATTTTTGTTTTATGATGAGCTTTGTTGTTGTTGTAGGTTTTGTCGTTGTTCTACTTTGGGGGCTGGGTGCAAAACTTCTGCTTAATAGAACAAATATTGAAACGACTTGATACCCGCACACACACACACACACACACACACATATATACACAGATAGGGATGTTGTTGTGTTGTCTGTGTAAAGTAGGCTGGATTGCTGTCATAGAGGGTGGTTTGGGGGGTGGTTTGGTTGGGTGGTTAGTCAAACGCTCTTATGCAATATCTTATGCTAGATGAGAGTTTCAATACAAACCGCCAGCCGCTTGTCTCCCCCAAGCCTTCCCCCCCCCTTCTACACGCTATCAATACTCGCTAGCTGATTGTTTGAATTTGTGTGTGTGTGTGTGTGTGTGTTTGGGTATGTGTTGTGTAATGGGCATTTCATAGACCATTGACCAGTGTATGGGTATGGGATAACAGCGGTCTACAGCTGATTAATTGGGTTCCATGATGCTTCAGCCTCTTAGCAATGCGTCTGTCCACTCAGTAGCGGATACGGATGTTGCTGTTGCTGCTGCTGTTGATGTTGTTGCTGATGTTGATGTTGATGTTGATGTTGATGTTGCTGTTGCTGTTGCTCACTTGCATGCGTTTAATACGTTTATTAATTACATTCCGGCCAACATTGTCGCTGGACATTGGCCAAGGCACAAAAATGTTTTGCGAAAGGTTCAACAATGTGTAAGTAATTGACACACACACATACGTACACTATGTGTGTAAATGAGATGGTGAAAAAAGGACGGCATGCTACGGCGACAATTTAAGTTAATGTCTCGTTTCCATCCTCACCCCCTTGCCAATGCTCCCCCTATACAACATACCCCCTTATAACCCTGAACTCTCACATATTTGCGCCAATTAATTTGTTAAATAAACGCATTTGTTCGCCGTTGCTGTGTGCTTTAATTATCAATGTATGCGTGTTGGTCTGTCTCAGTGTGTGTGTCTGGCTATATGTATGTTTGTCTGTGTGTGTGTGTGTGTGTACTGGCATTCATGTTAGTTACGGCTGCGTAATTGCATAACAGCTCACATTAAGCAACGCTTCTGATCCCCACCTGACCAATTGCCATACGCACACACTTCCCTATCCCCTCTCTACCTTACCTGCCTTCCCCTTTACCTTAACATTGGTTCTACGCCAGAATATTTCTTATTAATTGATTGAACATTGGCTCAACTGCTGCACTATTGGCAGCTGTTCAGCTGCTGTGGCAACTCCTTTTTTAATTGAATTCCATACATTGCTTTCACCCACTTCCCCTCTTGCCTCTCGTTCCCTCTACGCACCTATACCTTATGCCACATTTTCATAAATCAATTTTTATTGTTGGTAATTATTGGTTAAACTTTTATTTCAACATTTTCCCACAGAAGCGAAGCTCAGCGCCAATTTGTGTGCCTTCATTAATTGTGCTTAAATTATTATCATAATCGCCTCATTAAATAAATACATTGTCCTTTAAGGCAGTTCAGTATCTCTACAAAATTTTTATATTTATTTTTTAAAAATAATTTCCATATTCTACAATAGTTTGCAATCTCAATTTCTTTCAGTGTATAGTTGTTATCTTAATAGCAAAATAGCATAGACAAATTCTATGCAAGTATTTGGAACGCTTTTTGAGACTCAAAATACTAGGCATAATTGCATAAGGATCAAGGATAATCAAGAGGCAAAATTGCTAGGAGAGTTAAATTCAATTGAAAACTAATACTTTAAGAACATAAAAACTAAGATTAACTAACTAAATAAAGTTGTTAAGTTAATTACTAAACTCAAAGCAAAGCGCCTAGAATGATAACAACTTCTATCACGTGCAACATTTGGCACTGGTTTTTGCAGCAAATTGCGACGTGCTGCAAAAGAATTAAGCACAACGAAATCAGTTGAGAAATGCTATATGCTAAGTAGAAAGATTATATGCAGCTATAGCTTTAGTATCTAGAACTCATTTCAGTATAAATAAACAATAATTGCAAACAGTTTTCAAACACACAATTGCTGCCAGAGCGAAAACTGCTTGCAACAGTGCAATCCATGAACACATGCCACTAAAGTTATACAGCATAATTCTGTTGCACTGCTAACAGTTAACTAAAATACTTTAAACATAATTGTATAAGATGAGGCTCTAAATAGTTAATATTTTTAACGTCTTTTGAACCTAGTCAAGCTATGAGAATTGAGCCAAAATATGCCTTAAATTATTGCACTAAAATATAACATAAATATAATTAGTTCAAAATGTTATATATTCTATACATAAAGCCATAAAATTTCCACCCCTTTGCCCCTTTGTTAACCTAAAATTGCTGTGCAATAAAAGATGTTCAACTTAAACTTGCACGTAAAACATGCAACACTTAAACAGCACTTGCGTAAAAAAGTTTAAGCGAAACTCAAAGAGCTTTTATGTATTTGCTGTAAACATGATTTCAGTGATTTATATACTATATTATATTTGTATATATATATATATAGCACAAGTCTTATTTGTATATATATATATATATATATATATATATATCTGTAGAGTATATGAAACTGAAGTTTCATCAAAGTTTCTGAAGTACTTTGCAGACTTTTAGCATGTAAATGTTGCATGAGAAATCAATGGGCATAACCAATATATTAACTTAAAATTTAGTAACAAATTTAATTTGTTATTATTAATTAATTATTTATGAGATTCATTTATAAATTTATTATATTTATTATAACAATTTTTAATAAAAATAAATTGTGTTAAATTTTTATTACACAACTTTTGCGGTCGCTGCTGAAAGGCAATTGAAATTCATATGAACTTTCACTTATGCAGAGAGAAGGAGAGAGAGAGAAAGTTAGGGATAAAATTGCAATAACTGTTTCATCATATAAATTATGTTACTGTACTATATATATACTCCATATACTATATATATATAAGTATATAATGGTAAATGTTGAAATGTCTTTGGGGTTATTTCATTTTGGACTTTACCTTCAACAGACACTCAAGTGCCACTTGACTAAATGACTACTTGGGTGGTAAGTTGTTGTTGTTGGTGGTTACTATTGAAACCCTAAACCCTTACAAGTCTATATATATATATATACATATACTATTAAACTCTGCCTCCATCTGGTTCCATCTGCTTCATGTGGCACATTTTATATTTCATATTTGCGGCAATTGCCAACGCCATTTGTCGTTGGTTTTGGGTCTCCATTTTTTTTGTTTTTTTTTTTTTTTGTTTCTGCTTATGGACAGCGAATACAAATGGCCAAGTTTATGGCCTGGCCATTTCAATTTCATGCAACTTGACCAGCACCATACAGAAAGGCAACTTCTTACCAAGATACTTGAGCATGAACTTTTTTTTTTATGCTCCTTACTTTCTCAATTTCCACAAGGCACTCGAACACTTGCTTTTCTATTGCCCCTCCAGTAGCCCCTTACAGACCCTATCTGTATAGTTGTTCAAACTTTAAGTATCATTGACCTTTTTGGTGGGCGTTCTTGGGCATGGCCGAGGCAGCCAATAGGCGCAACAGTTGCCAACAGTTGAGTTAAGCGACGGCAGGCTAAAAAAAAAAAAAAAACAAAATAAAAAAAACAACAAAAAAAATTAACTTAAAATATAAACAAACGGCAATGAACTGGAGTGGAGCACAACAATTTTTTTTGGATCTATAGAGTATAGTGAGAAGGAGGTTGGGGTAGTAGGGGAAGGGTAGCCAGAGCGTGCCAAGCAACGTGTGAAAATAATGAGCAGGCATGCTTAATACAAAGGTGAAAAGCCGTGGTACAAAAGGGCTAGGGTCGGGGCTGGGGTCGGTGTCGGTGTCGGAGAGGCGGGGGCATATGAAAAGAAAGAAAATTTTTGTGATTGTGTGTGAGAGGGAGGGGCAGAGAGAAAGAGAGTGAGCGAGTGAGAGAAGTGCAATCGAAATCCCTGGAAAGTCATTTAAAAAAAATAAAAAAAAATATACTCATTGTGTGTGTGTGTATGAGTGTGTGTGTGTGTGTGTGATCCATCATTCAGTTGCTAAACAAACAAAACAACAGCAGCACCAACAGCAACAGCAGCAGCAGAAACTTCAACGCTAATTTGCTGCCTCCGCGTTGAAAATAAAAACTAATATATGCCGCAACACGTTTCTGCTACCCCATGAATGAGATAGCAACGGGTTGAAACTGAGCTGAAAATTAAAGAAAAATACCAAAAGAGAGCAAAGGAAAGCGAGAGAATTAGAGTAAGAGTGAGAGAGAGAGAGAGAGAGAGGGAGAAGCTGCAGTCTGTGAGTGTTTGTTGATTTTAAGACATGGCAAAGGGATGCCTATTGAAGGTGGGTAATGAGTTGTCCGCATGGAAAGAGAGTGCTGTGCGGGGGGGGGGGGGAGAGAGGTTACCTATTACGCGGCTTCAGTTGAAAATAGTTTCCGTTGAACAACAAGAGCTTGCCACGCATTCACGCTAACAACAATAGCTGCTGCTGCTGCCCCACCCCCCCTAACAGCGTTTGCTTCTACATGACACAACTTCCAGGTATTATGGCACTGGCAGTAGCAGTAGCAGTGGCAATGGCAGTGGCACTGGCAGTGGCAATGGCAGAGGAAGTAAATGTTAAAGTGGAAATGCATGATTCAGCTGGTCACTCAATTGCCACGCCCACTAATTAAGTGCAGTGTAAAAAGGCAACACAACAAAGAAGAACTTAATTTGATTTGTATTCCTGCCACTTGCCAGCAGCAGCAAACTGCATTAAGCTGCAAGTTCGTCCTCGTTTCTCTTTTGCTGCTACTTTATTTTTTCTTTCTGCTTTCTTTGTACATTTTCTACCAAAAAAGGACAAGCAGTTGCCTCCTTTATTCTACTTCTACTTCTACTTCTACTTCTGCTTCTGCTTTCTTGATACATAAACGAAATGCCAATTCATAGCCAAAACTAGATATATGTATACTTATATATAATATATATATATACAAATACTTATATATAAATATATATATATATATATATATATATATTTATACATGAAATCAAATGCTCAGACTGTATTTTTATTTTCTTTGTTTCGCTTTGAGTCGCCTTCATTGTGTGCAAGTTTATTTTATTTAAGGACCAAAGTATTTGAATAACAGTTTAATGAAGTGAAACCTTTTTATACTACATATAACACACACACACACACACACACACGCACATACATATTTATATATATATTTAGATTTATGTATATATTTTTACCTATTCTTATATATATAAACAGAGAACAGAGTTTTCCTTTGCTTGCTGCAAATAGAGAGAGAGACAGAAAGGCAGAGAAAAGAGGAAAAACTTAAATCACTTGAAAATAATATTTGTGCATTCTGTAAAATCCCTTTTGTAGTTTTCCTTTTTTTCTTGCAATTTTCCTTTTACATTGTTTATTTTTTTTTTAATATATTTTCCCTTGGATTTTCGATTCTTATTTTTAATTAAAGAAAAGTGCTGCAAAAACTTATTTACTAAAATATAAAAATATTATTTTCTTAACAGAAAGAAAATAATTGCATACAAATTATTGCATAGAAAGATTGACTTAGAGTTGGATCAGAAATGATTTTAAATAAAAATAATTTTATTTTTGTTAAAAATAATAATAATTATATTACAAAATAAATACAATAATATTATTTCATAGTTTAAAAATTTTTTTTTAACAGAATTTTATACAATGTGAAGAATATGCTTAAGTCCTCAACTTAAAGTCGGCGGCCTTCTTAAAGAAAAATTTAAATTTTTATATTTCATATATAATATTAATTTTAAATTAATAAAAATTATTTACTATTTTATGTATAATAAAAAATTTAAATTTTAGGAATGAAATTTGTAATAATATAATAA
Organism: Zygothrica quintamaculata; assembly: GCA_037044455.1. Taxonomy (NCBI): domain Eukaryota; kingdom Metazoa; phylum Arthropoda; class Insecta; order Diptera; family Drosophilidae; genus Zygothrica; species Zygothrica quintamaculata. Next base: position 241,070 of record JBAMBS010000350.1, on the reverse strand, counting down.
TATATATTTATTTGCTTCTTCTTTCACTCTTAATTTGCCGATTTTATTTATTTGTTTTTCATTTAACAATTTTGTTTTTCAATATTGTTTCAACTTTTAGCAAAATTTTTTAAAATAATTTAAAAATGTTAATTAAATATCGTTTAATATTAATAATATGAAAAAGTTTGTTAATAATTTTATTATTTTTCATTTTTGAATATCCATTTTTTGAATAGACTATTTACTTTTAGCCCCTTTGCCTTTTTGTAAAAAAAGAGCAAAGCGGAGCTATTGGAAATGTGCAAAATCCAAAAGTATGTAACACATAGAAATAATCATCGGAGACCCCATAAAGTATATATATTCTGAATCAGGACGACAAGACGAGTTCATCTAGCCCTGTCCGTCTGTCTGTCTGTCCGTCTGTATGAACGCCTTTTTCTCAGAGACTATAATAGCTAGAGCAACTAAACTCGAAATCTAGATTTGTTATGTGCGTACGCTATACGAGTTTGTTTTAGATTTTCAAATTTCCTCCCCTGACCACCGCAATTTGAAAAAATCGATTTTCAGAAACAATTTTTAACCGATCAAATTTCTTTTACGCACACATATTAACTAGACCATTTTTCGTCTACGCTGTGAATTTCGTTAAAATTGAACAATAAACACGGAAGTTATACAACATTAAGTACCGCGCCATAGAGCGTGGGGGGCTAAAAGGTGCGCTCAATGGCTAAGTACGTGCAGAACTGCGTGTATGTATGAGTATGTGTGCGTCTGGGCGTATATGTAAGCAAAGGGGTACACTCGACTACAGATTGCTTACTTGTTTTTTTTGGTACGAGCTTATAAGTAAACTTATAAGCTTGAGTGAGGAGCTTTGGCTGCAAAGGCCTTGAGCTACATTTTTCAGTTTTGTCTATAGACATTGTCACCTTTCCTGGGCCCAATTATGGTAGGTTCTCTTAATCTACACAGCCATAGTCAGAACCAGTCAAAGTGTTACCAAATCTGTAGTAGAAATGACTATAGACAACCTTGAGGGAATTACCCTAAGGAAAATCAAGAACCACAAGTTCTAAGTGTATGGCATTCCGCTTAAACAAGTTGGGAATTCAAAGTATTAATAAATTTGTAATATCAGGAGCATATTTTAAGGGAATCATACTAAAAGAAGTAAGTCGTAGTCGTGTGTATCCGACTTTATGGAGTCTCAGCTGATTATTTCTATTAAATATTTTTCAATTTTGCACAAAGTCAATAGCTCCCTTTTTACTATTTTTCAAAAGAAAGGGATTGTCAAGAAAGCGAAATATGACATTGAAAGCAATGACAACATGAAAAAGCAATTCATAGCTTATAATTCTCAATTAGTTATATCAAAATGTTTTCCAATTGACTGTTGTTTTCAGTTTAATGTTAAGGTTACTTTGGTTTACCTTTAACCTTATTTTTATTTTTCCTTGTTCAATTTATTCTTTGACGGATACATGTAAGAATTACTTACCATGAAGTCTTAGAGAACAAATGGTGAGAATCCAACTTGATTGGCAATGATCATAGTTATTCATCTCCCTTTGAATCAAACAGACGTACCATAAGCTGGTAGCCTTTTTATTAATTTTTCAGGAGTTTAAATAAAATGCTCAACTGAAAAATGAAAAGAAATTTCAAAAATTTAAACGAAAAACATTTTCAAAAATAAGAAATGTAACAAAAAAATATAGAAAATAAATTAAACGAAAAAAATAAATAAAACAATATTGAAATATTAATATTTTGTTATATATATATATATATATATATATATATATATAATATATATATAACGAAAATACTTTCAAAAATATCATCAAAAGTGGTGTTATGGGCCCCGGGGGGGTATAGTAGTGCGCGCAAAATAAGAGCTAGAGCAACGAAATTTGGAACGTAGATTTGTAATGTTCGTACACTATACGAATTTGTTTTAGATTTTCGAATTTCCTCCCCTGACCTGACCCCCGCAATTTGAATAAGGTACAATATTTAGCCGATCAAATTTCTTTTTCCCACACATATTAAGTAGATCATTCTTCATCTACGTTGTGAATTTAGTTAAAATTGAACAATAAACACGGAAGTAATACAACATTAAGTACCGCGAAATAGAGCGTGGGGGGCTAAAAGGTGCGCGCAATGGCTAAGTACGTGCAGAACTGTGTGTATGTATGAGTATGTGTGATTATGGCTGCATTTGTAGGCAAAGGGGCTCTCGTAGTCGGGTACACTCGACTACATACTTCTTACTTGTTTTATTAGTTAAAATTATATTTTACTTTTTTTTTTTATTTATATTTTACTTTTTGTGTTGTGTTGATATAAAATTGATTGCTATATATTAAAATTTTAGATTTAGTTACATATTTTATCAATTATTTAAATTTTTTTTTAATAATATAAAAAAAAAAAAATTTTATTCTAACCTTTAGAATTTTTTTTTTAATAATATATTATTTTTGAATTTTATAAAAATATTTATAATTTTTTTTTTTAATTATGCTTTACTATAATTTTTTTTTTTTATTAATTTTATTAATAAATTTTGAGATTTGAGCTTTATATCGGCATGATTGTTTGCTCGTGTCATGAGAGAAGTACATCTCTAGCATATGGGATAGTAAGTAGTTGCCAGCGAATCGTAAATAGACAGCAAACAGCTCGAAGAGTGTCACACGAAATGAGCTGTCGGAGATGTCCAGCAAGTTGTATATTTCGACGTGGCTTACTGAAAGCTCAGCTCGTGTTCGCAGGACAGCAATGAAAGGATATGCTGGGCGAGACAATGTGTAAACTAGTGTACAACAGATGACAGTGTATACCAGCACAGTGGAGCAAGGTGAAAGAAAAGCAAAGGAAATCTGATATCTAATAAAATTATTCTTCAGCTGATAAGCAACTCTAGTGAAGCTTTGGTGTATATCCTTGAAAGGATATAGTTGTGTGCTAAGTTTGTGCCAAGGTACGGTCATTCATATTTGGTTTTATCCCTTTTAGAATAGTTTTTATTATTACTTTCTGGCCATATTGTGTATGACAGGTGTGAACAGAACTTATGATTTGGTCCTCCTCACTTGAGAGTTGAGTACGCCTTGTGCAATGAATTGCATTTCTTTTCCAGGACGCTTTTGTAATGAAGACAAGTTCCAAAAAAAAAGAAAATATATATATATATGTAAGGAATATAATAATAATAAGAAAGAAAAAGATGGAAAAGGGAAGAAAGAGAAGAAAGGAAAACTAAAACTAGTAGTAGCTGCGACAAGGACATGGCCTAGAGAGACAACCAGGCAGCATTGGCTGGATGATTGTTTGTTTGTCTGTTTGTATGTTTGTGTTTTTGTTTGTTTGTCTGTTTGTTTGCCAACTGTCTGGGGCCAGCAAACAGGCCAGGCAATAAAATAAGCAACAAAATGAAATGGCTGCAGACATTGGCAGCCGGCGACGGCATCTTAGAGACTTGGCCATTTGCCACCGCTGCAGCACCTGAACACTTTAAGATATATGAAGCTAGTTGTAGTTGTTGGCCAAAAAAAAAAATAAAAACAAATTCGTAGATGCGGTCTCACTGAGGGTGCATTCAGTATTTTCCTCTATTTTTTTCCCCATTCTTTTCTTTTTTATTTTCTTTTATTTTATTTTTTGGGCTGTCGCAAATAGTAAAAATATTTACCAGATGATGCTGACTCAACTATCCCACTCAATCTATATCTATTTTGTTATCTCAATCTCTGTCTTGCTTCAACCTCATATACTCATCTCACTTACACATGCATATACATTATATATATGTATATATATGTGTGTTGGTGTGTGTGTATTCAAACTCTGGGCAGGCGCCAGCTAACGAGTGGCCTTTGAGCGGCACGTTCGTGTTTAGACTCTTAACACATTTTTGGGTTCGCTTTCGTTTTGACTCAAGTGCAATCAGCAGAAGGAGGCGGACAAAGGACAAAGGAGTAAGGACAATTGGACAAACGACAACAGACAACAGGCAACAACTAGCATACTATGAACGTTGTTACTTACTAAGGACAACAGCAGCACGTACTTTTCTCGTCTCGCCCAGACAGTTTGCAAACAGAGAATCATCCATGGCATTGCCTTGGCCAAAAAGCTTTCACATGCTCATCCCGGCCAGGCAACCAACACTAATATCCTTTCTACCTAACCTACATGCTACATGCTGCATATACATATACATCCTTCCGTTTGGACTCTTCAAGATAAAAACTAGTGGATCAGCAGCACTTAATTACATGAAACGTAAACTGTTAACATTTTGGCTGAGTTTCAGACTCAAACTGGAACTGGAAGTGGAACTGGGCGTGAGGCAACGACTGGTGCCAGGACTGGGTCTAGTGCCAAAAGTAGTAGGGTTGAGTTTGAGTATAGCTCATCTACTACATAGTAGTATCGCCAGCGTAAGTGGGCCGGCTATTGTTATAGCCTTGGCTAGGCTCATAAAGTGCCATTGAGTGATGGCATGTGACATGATAATCATCGACAACTTTCCAAGCAGCCTTGAGATTGAGATTCCTTAACGGAACGAACAAGGACGATAAGTAGTAATAGGATGATAAAGTCTAGGAGTTAAACGTTGGCGCGTGCAGCCATAAAACTATATGCTTCCGGTTTCAAAGTGTGTGTTTGTGTGTGTTAATTGACCTAATTGCTATTGGGCGTTTTGTGTACTTGCCAATAATTGAAAAGTGTGAATTTTATCAACAATAAATATTGCCATATTTATTGGCCAACAGGATATAGTAGTGGTTGCCAGGATGTGCAGGATCTACCGATTGTGTCTAACCCTATGTGACCCACAAAGGCTATAGCCAAAATGGGTGGTCGATGGTTGGCCAGTGGGCGGGAGTAGCGGGAGGCGGAAGCCTGGTTTGTGCCGGATCGCAAAGTTGTATAATCTGATGCGATTTTGCGATTTGTAAAGCGAACAAACAGAGAAAAGCCGCTTTTAAAAATGCAACAGCAACAGTAGCAACAACAGCAGAAGGCGTATAAGGATGAGCAGAAGAGCTGGGGGGGGGGGGGGAGAATGAAGAGGGTGTAGAGGTTGAAAGCATAAGGCAGTTGCCATAAAAGGAGCTAAAGTACAAATCGTTGTCACATGTGAGCCGCATTTTTATGGCCGCCGGCTTGGGAATTTCTGCTGCTGTTACTGCTGCTGCTGTTGCTGTTGTTGATGTTTTGTTGTTGCAGCATTGGTAAAAGCCTGCGGCATAAGGAATTTATTGTGAACGCTGTAAATGGTCAGTGGCAGGCAGTGTTTGGGCATTCAGGCAGTGGCCACTGCATTCACCAACTTCAACTTCAACTTCAACTCCACCCTCAGACTCAGACCCCAGCCCCTGCTTCAGCTACTGTTGATGCTACTTCTGCTGCTGCTGCTTGCTCCCATTCAAATGTGCAACAGGTCAACAGTTTGCAACTGAACAAAACTTGCTGCAGGCGCTGCAATTTTTATTGCTTTCACAAGAAACGCTCATCCAGGCCCTTAAATGGCACCACGCACTGTGGCCAATAGCCAATGGCCTTTTTCTGTGGCAACCTGGAATGCATTGGGAATCAAGCCAGAGGCAGTTGAGGAAGAGACAAAGATGATTCAATTGATTGATTGATTGATTGATCGCTGCACATTTTCAACCACAAGCAACGAATGCATCAACTTATTTTCAACTTATTTTTAGGCACAGTGGAGCAGACATTCATAATATAAACAGCAAATACCACTGTGCGTTCCACTGAGTGAACGATGAAAACTATTCAATTTCAATTCAATTTGTTTGATTTATAAAAATTATTTCATAACTAAATGTTCTAATTTTAAGTTGCGAACTAGTTTATTTACATTATTTAGCTCTTGGAATGGATAATTAATTAAGTGAACTAGTTATACGGACTTTTTAGTTTCATAGGAATTTGAACTAGTTTAATATTTAGGTATAAATATAAAATGAGAATTTTGAACTAATTTTTATTTTATGAACTAGTTCTTTAGCAGTACATAGCTGTTTATTTATGGTGTTTATTAGCTTCAACTTATTTATGAACCAGTTGCAAAACATATTTTCAAACAATTAAGCCGTAAACTAAATGTTCACTCAAATGAACTAGATCATTGAGAATTTTAACGTTGCAAAAAAGTTATATATATATATTTATATATATATATATATATATATATATATATATATTGCACACTTTAAAAATATGAACTAGTTCATGAATAATTCTATTTTTTTTTTTAGAATTTGAACTAGTACTTAATGTCATATTTAAGTGTATTTTAATATTAAATTTTAGTTCATTATACTGGTGAACTTGTTCATATGAACTAGTTCATCGATCCAATTCTTAATTCCTTCAAAATTGATTAATTTATGTCTTTTGTATTAAAATATTATTCATATTTTAAAATTTTGATTGAATTCGAACCAGCTTGAGTTCAGTCAATGAAATATTCATGAATGAATCGAACCAGTTTCAAAGTTTTTAAATATTATTAAATAAAATGATTATAAACGTTTTATGATTTTCTGAATGTAAATGAATACAATTTGAATAATTGAACAGTTGAACCAGCTATGAACCAGTTCAGCATATGGAACAAGCAAAAGTTAAATAAAAATATAAACACATAATACCGGCTTGGAATCGAAGAAACTCTTATCAATCGACTAAGAGCTAATAATGAGCTGGCAGGCAAAGTCCAAATGAGAATCTCAAAATAATCTCAGAGATAAGGCAGAAGCGCCAATCGGTTCCGTTCACTTTCAACATGTTTTGTTGCGGATCGACAGATACATTTCATAGCTCGATCGCAGCGGATCGTCGAGTTTATTTATATATATAATATAAGTATGTGGTCACACAGTTTGAGACGTGTTGTGAGACAAGTGAAGCCTACATGGTGTCGCAGATTGAGTGCACGCATTGTTGATGCCACATATATTGAGGTGCAACCAGGCAAGGTAGAGAGTGTTGCTGCAGCATTGAAGTTTCCTGCGGTTTGGCTGCGTGACAATTGCCGCTGTGAGGCATGTTTCCATAGCAATTCGCAGTCGCGGCAATTGGATTGGAATAAGTTTGATTCAAGTGTGCATCCACTGGCGTTGCATGTGGATGTGGATACACAAGAGTTGCATGTGCGTTGGAGTGATAAGCATGAAAGCAGCTATGAGCTGGATTGGCTAACCAAACGCAGCTTTGTTGCACATACTCAAAGCGCCTATTTGGATGAGTTTTATAGACCGCGCACAAAGCATTGGGCCGGTGCAGAGTTCGATAGTGTTGCACAGAGATTCAATTATGAGCAGGTAATGTCAGAGGATGGTGCACTGCTGCAATGGCTGCAAGCGTTGGCTGTTTATGGTGTGGCACTGTTGCATGGTGCACCCTTGGACGAGGGTGTGGTGCGGCGTCTGGCCGAACGTGTAGGCTTCATACGACGCACCACATATGGCGAGGAGTTTGTGGTGCAGGCTAAGCCGGGAGCACAGAACTATGCCTATCTATCGCTGCCATTGCCCTTGCATACAGATCTGCCCTACTATGAGTACAAGCCCAGCGTCAATATACTACATTGTGTGGTGCAAACCAAATCGGAGGGCGGCAGTAATCTGCTGGTAGATGCCTATCACATTGCGGATCGTCTGCGTCAGGAGCATCCGGAAGATTTTGCACGCTTGAGCCGCACAACTGTAGACTGGAATGATATAGGCAGTGAGCAAGGTCATGAGTTCCATAATATATGGCGTGCTCCAGTCATATGGTAAAGCATTACCCCATGCAGTTCCTAACTTGCGACTTCACTCAATTGTTGCCTTTCTGCTTTCCACAGCTTGGATGCCAATGGCCAGTATACACGCATCAATCATAGTGTACCACAACGGGACAGTCATTTCAATATACCTTTGGAACAGGTATTACCCTGGTATCAATCCTATGAACGTTTCGTCAAATTGGCACGTGACGATGCACATTCCTTTAAGACGCAGCCGGGCGATGTGTTGACCTTTAACAATATACGTTTGCTGCATGGACGCGCTGGCTATGATGATACACAGGATAATTCACGTTATATTGTTGGTGCCTATTTGGATTGGGATATTATCTATTCGCGTCTGCGCGTGCTTAAAAAACGTTTGTCTCCAGCTACAGCTACAGCTCCAGCTCCAGTGCATAGCTAATCCTCGGACTAAATGGTTCAATAAAAGTCAGCGACATATTTTCCAAGCCATTTACGGTGAGCTCATTTGAATAGTTGCCCAGTAAACAGGCTCAGCATTGCCACACACACACACACACACACACACACACACACTGCATATGTCCTCAGCTAATCCTGTGCCACTTTGTGAGTTAGGCAAAAAAAAAAAAAACAAAATTTCAAATAAAAAAAGAAAATGAAAATTGTAAGCCAAAAATCTGACGTCGTCATTGGCAGTTAAAGCAGCTCAAGCGCGAAAATGAAAAGTTGTAAAAAATCATGATGATCCTGGGCGCGTTGTTGCGGATTATTAGCGTCAGGATGCTGACAAATCGCTTGTGAAGATGATTGACAGTAAGCCGGAATCAGTGTTAGCAGTGTTTGGGTTGATGCAGCAGTAGCAGTAGCAATAGCAGCAGCTACTACCAGAAGGACAACATAGAGCCAACAAATTGGCCAAGATGCCAAGTCGCATTTGCTTTTCATACACACACATACATTATTATATATATTTATTCATACTTATCCATATCCTTTAGAGTTGAACTCAAAACTCAATGGCATTCTCAGTGGCTGTGGCAGTGGCCGTAGCAGTGGCTGTGGCAGTGGCAGTGGCATTCAGTAAAGATGTAAATTCGCTTGGTTTCTAAAGTGTCAAATGTTGTCAAGTTGTGACAACACTCAAGCTGGAAGTGTACCTGCCACAGTGTACTCAAGGTGACAGCATTGGCTAAAACACACACTTCAACACTCGACACACACACACACACACACGTATACACTCATATACATACACCATTTCATGAACTTATATCTATAGTAGACAGCATTCAAGTTTGGAGTGCATTAACCTTTGGCAAGTGCTCAATGAAAATGCCATTAATCGCTTAACACGCGCCAACTCCAATGGCTCCATATACTTACAATCTTAAGACCAATCCCCAAACAGTATCCAACTGGCAATGTAACCAAGTGCTTCAGGCATCTGTTGGCATCGTATATGTATATACACACACCTACACACACACATAAAGAGAGAGAGAGAGAGAGAGAGACTATAACCCACACACGTTGGGCACAGCCTGCGGCCTGTGAAAAACTTTCTTTGGCAATTTCTTTTGAATATTTTATAGAGCTCCATTATGCCTACTTATGTCTTGTTATAGTAATAAAATAAAATTTAAAAATTGCGCGCCAACAGCGCCCAAGGGGGGAGTGCTTGACAGTAGTGTACCATTGGTGGGAGGGGGGGGGGGGGTGACCCTTGAAATTGTTAAGAAAAATATATATAAATACATAAATAAATGTACTCATAACAGTTGCACAAGCAGAACCCAGAACTCAAGCCAAACGACCAACTCGTAAGGTCTGAAAACATTTCATTTTCTTTTACTTTTCCCACAACAACAGCATCATCTGCAACAACAACAGCAGCAATATTTGCTACAACAACAACAACGATGGCGACGACAACTCCAAAAAGGAGTCAGGGCAAAAGTGAAGTAGCAAAATAAAGGCCCAGGAGGTAAAAAGCGTTTTGCAGCGCATTATGTCTATTGGGGTATATCGACTATTAAATGCACTGCAACGAATATAACATTTACAGCTACTACTAAAGCATAAATTTTAATACTATTTCTACTACTATTTGCACAAAAATAAATATTCGACAATCGCAACAAATCAAGTGTAGTTATATATCCTTTAATAAAAACAGCCGATAGCAAAATCCCAAGTCAAAATTTCAAGTAAAAAGGATAAACTTTTAAATTTTAATAAAATTATTTATAAAAATCCTTAATATACTGAAATCCTTGAAATATATACTTTGTATAAGTAGTAATTATAAATTCAATATAATTATAATTTTCATTTTTTTATAATAAAACTATAACTAATATAAACGAACTGAATGAGTCTTTTAAATTATATCTAATGTTTCGCTTTTCAATTGATTTTTTAGTAAATATATAATAGTGAATATTTTTAGATTAATTATTGAACTTCAAAATGAAAGTATAGAAAGCATAGTAGAAACTAAATATTTTAATTTTTATGTGTAGATATTATTAAATAATATTAATTTCGAAAATTATGTTCTGTTTTATTTATATCAAATAAATAAAAGAAATGATAATAAAAAACTAAAAATAAAAAACTAGAAAATAAAAATAAAAAAATTAAGTAAATTAAATAGTAAAATATTCAAAATTAAATAATAAAAAATAAGTAAATTAAATAAATAATAAATCAATTAATAAAAACCAAATTAACCAATTAAAATATAAACTAAAACTAATAATATAAAAATTAATAAAATATAATAATAATAATTAAATAAAAAGGGAAAACAACAGCTAAAAAAATAATTAAAATAAATGAATAAAAATATATCTATACATATAAAAATTAAAAATAAATTAATAACAAAAAATAAATAAATTAAAATATATACAAGAAATCAAATATTAAATATATTAACGCATATCAAAACAAAATAAAAAAAAAGCAAATGAAAAGTAGTCCTTAAAAATAAGATATAAGAACATTAAAAAAAATTTGTCATCAAAAATTTCTATATTAAATATAAGAAAATCGTGAAAAAAAGTGAATTGATACACACATAAATTAATAAAATAAATTTATTTTTAAGAAAAGTATTAATAATTATTTAAATAAATAATAAATATTATTATAAAAATTAATATTGAATTTGAATGAATAACCTAATATATATATATTTAAAAAATAAAATAAAAACATTATTTACTAACAGATATAAATATCAATAAATGAATAAGAAGATAAATATAAAAGTATCAACAAATAAATAAAATAAATTTGGTTTAGTTTATGTGTATTTCCTTGATAATTAAACATTAATACTTTAACTAATAACTAATAATATACATATGTATATCGGTTCATATATCCATGATCCTTATTTAAACTATATATAGTTTGTTGTAGTGAATATAGAAAAAGTATGCCACAATCTTTGTCTACGAAACGCTATTCTTTGCTGGTAAAACTATTTAAGATACTTTACTGCAGATTGCATACTTTTGGGAGATCGCAAATAGATTTGCTGCACTCAAAATATATGTATATACTATTTATAAATATGTTTATCTCATATTAGCAAGCTGATTAACTCTGAGAGTTTTCTGTAGAGCATCGGAAGTTTGCTTTCTTGTGGCTTTCATTGCGATTCAAGGAGCACTTCCGCATAGCCAGCGACTATGTGTGTTGAATGGAGTAATGGCAGCTGATCCTGTGCTAGCTTACTTTTGTGTGTGGTTATTTGTGTACGTGTGTGTGTGTGTGTGTGTGTGTGTGTGTATTCCCAAAACACGCATCATGACGCCCAGACGAATAGCGTAAAAGTTCCTTTTGCACAACGAAACGAACGAAATGAAAAGTCTATAAAAAGTTTACTTTTTTAATACTTTTCACATTTATATGTAATAAAAATCTTGTAAAATGCGCCATTTTTGCACTTCACAATATGACCTGTGTGTATGCATGTTTGTGTGTGTGTGTGTGTGTATTTCACTCCCGTTAAGGGTTCAGTGCAAAATTCTGTTATACTCGAGTGCCGCTGGCAACAACAACTATGACTCAGGCTTAAGCTTTGCTTTTGAATTTCAGTTTGAGTTTGAGTTTAGTCTCTACTCGAATGGCTGGCAACATTATGTTGTAGCATTTGCTGCAACTACAATAATAACAGTAACAACAACAACAACAACAGAAACAACAACAACAACTTGTGGCAGGCAACACTTGATATCCAAGCGGCAAACATTGACGATGCCAATGAGAATGACGAGGATGCTTCTTAGCCAGGCTAAGCATCTCCTGGGGCTAAAAAACGCAGCTACAGCAAATACAACAAAAAAAAAAAAAAAATAATAAATAGAAACCTTTGAGAGCAGCTTTTAGTCAGGCAGGATAAAGTGGCAGAAGGCAGCTAGTATGTAGAGCACGGAATCATAACAAAAAAAACATTATTGAAGCACAAGAAAAAAATAGCAAAAAAAAAGGTTTAATGCGGCCTAAGCTGCCCCGGCAACGGAAATGCCAATCGGCCGACATATCCATGGGCATTGGTATTTGGACTTTTAGCCATGGCAACCGACTGAAACGGCAGCTCAATGGAAAGCAATGGAATTGTGTAAGGCAGCAAACCAAATGAAATCTAACTAATGCCAAAAGCTATGTGCAACAACATGCTGCACGTTTGAAGCTGCCACAAATCCAGAACGCCTGGCCAGCGCTTGATTGGCCAGCTAATCCTATGCATATCTCAAACGTGTGTTCTGCCACTTGCCAACACTCCCTGCTCCCTTTCGATCCCTCCCCCATTCCTCCCAAACCCACACACATACCACACAACACAAATGGGGTATACACAATCCTACCCCCCTCCCCCCAGCAAGTAACTCAAACCATCAATATCTACACCTAGATGGCAGTGCGTAGCGAATTCAAATTTGCCACTCTTTGCCGCAACTTTGATACAACATTTAATACACTAAAAGCTTAGTGGGGTATACGCCAGATATATAAGTCAGTGGCATGTTGAGTTGAGTTCTGGGTGGTTGAGGGTTGTATTGTGTGTGTGCGTGTGTGTGTGTTTCATGGCGAAGGTTTTTCAGCATTTTTCAATTTTTCACTTTAATCAAATTAAAATTCATTCGTCGCGCTTATGAAGCGTGCAAATGGAGCTGCCAGTTTGGGGCATGGAGACCGTGATTTTTGTTTCCTGCCGCTGACAGAAATGTTGTGCTGCTTTGTCCTTGCTTATGCAGCATTGCCTGGCAACCAGTCGGGCAGTCGAGCATTCGAGCAGTTCAACAGACGCGTAGTCGAGCCGTTGAGCAGTTGAGCAGTCAGAGTCAGAGTCAGCCTATCGAGCAGGAACAACCACTCAGCCAAGTGGTTACCCAACGAAGCGCCGCTTTTTGTTAAGTTTCAGCTGAGGGCCAAAACTTTGTCTGTCGCTTTGCATTGCGGTCTGCCTATTGCCAGTTTCTTCACTGCCATTGCCACTACCACTGCCACCGCATACCGCATAGCTTCTCATCTCTTCTGATCTTAAAGCATAACATTGAAATGCTGCAAGGCATCTTTTGGGCAACTACAATGAATATACATTTTGGGTGTTTGACTACATAAACTTGGAGTTGGATATATGAGGAAACAAATGCAGCAGCAGAATCAGCAGCAACAGCAACAGCAGCAACAGCAGTAACAACAGTAGCATCTCTTTTTTGCAACCCTTGAGGCGCTGAAATTTGATAAATATGCGTATTAGTTTCAGTTGCCGGCACAGCACAGCCACCGGAAAGGACAAATTAATAGAGGTGGGGGAAGGGGGTTGGGAGAGAGTCAGCGCAACAAAGCTAAAGGCAACATCACATACTAAATGGCCCTTGGGCTAGAATATTACTTAAATTGCGCTTTAAATTAATTTGCGTTTCTCTTCCGTTTATTTTTTTTTTCATTTCTCTGCAAACTTATTGAAAATTCGCTGACCTCCGCTCAAAAGTATGCAACATTAATTTGTAGACCAAAGAGGATTTCATTTTAATGCTCTGTACAAGTTGAAATACTTACGGATATGTGTACAAAATTAAATAAGGATAATAAATAAATGATTTTTATTAGTATATAAAGGTTAATTATATATAAATAAAATTAACTATTTTTGAAATATTATTTTTATTTACCCAAGATTAAATCCATTAATAAACAGCATCTCATTTTGAAGCTCATAGGAAACCAAGGCATTATCTGGTTTATGGCTTGCCTGACTTTGATACATATAAACATTTAGATTTATATATATATATATAGGATAACCATACTGAAAGTACTATACATAAGTTTTACATAGTAGGCTATTATATATAGATTTCCCAATTTACAACTAGCTTCAATTCGAGTCCTTTGCAAGGCTAAAGAAATTAAGCATGGCGCACTTATTTCAAAGATATAGAATTTAAAACAAATTGCATATATATACTTATGTTTTTTATATAAATATTATTTTAACTTTTATTAAATTAAATTATTTTTTATTTAATATATATATTTATAAAATTATATTTTAGTTAATTTATAATATCATGTACCTTATTCTATATTATATTATAAATTAAATATTTTTTCAGCACCTTTACCTTTAAAAAAAAAGGATAAAAGAGACCTAATGGAAATGTCCTGTCCGTCCGTCCGTCTGCAACTGCGTGTAGGAACTGTGTGCATGTGTGTGCATTTGTGTGTATGTGTGTGTATGTGACTGTATGTAGGCAAAGAATTTCTCGCCGTCGGAAACATTCGGCTACAAATTTTTTAGTTGTTATTGACATTTTATTATCTTTTTTTAAATATTTCATTATTTTATTTAATAATAAAATTTAAATTTTTATTTTTATTTTTGAAATTTTATCTATTTTTTTTCTTTTTTATTTTTGAAACTTTTTTTTAATTTTTTTATTGCTTTTTATTTAATCTTCTCGGTAAATCTCTAGAAGATTAATAAAGAGCAAACATCTTACGAAACTTATGCCTTGTTCTACATGAAATGAAAAGTAAGTACTCCCACAATTAAGTTGGATTCTCACCATTTGTTCTCTAAGACTGAATGGTAAGTAATTCTTACATGTATCCGTCAAAGAATAAATTGAACAAGGAAAGATAAAAAAAATGTTGAAGGTAAACCAAAGTAACCTTAACATTAAACTGAAAAACAACAGTCAATTGGAAAACATTTTGATATAACTAATTGAGAATTATAAGCTATGAATTGCTTTTTCATGTTGGCATTGCTTTCAATGTCATATTTCGCTTTCTTGACAATCCCTTTCTTTTGAAAAATAGTAAAAAGGGAGCTATTGACTTTGTGCAAAATTGAAAAATATTTAATAGAAATAATCAGCTGAGACTCCATAAAGTCGGATACACACGACTACGACTTACTTCTTTTAGTATGATTCCCTTAAAATATGCTCCTGATATTACAAATTTATTAATACTATGAATTCCCAACTTGTTTAAGCGGAATTCCATACACTTAGAACTTGTAGTTCTTGATTTTCCTTAGGGTAATTCCCTCAAGATTGTCTATAGTCATTTCTACTATAGATTTGGTAACACTTTGACTGGGTCTGTCTATGGCTGTGTAGATTAAGAGAACCTACCATAATTGGGCCCAGGAAAGGTGACAATGTCTATAGACTAAACTGAAAAATGTAGCTCAAGGCCTTTGCAGCCAAAGCTCCTCACTCAAGCTTATAATTTTACTTATAAGCTCGTACCAAAAAAAAAAAAAAAAAAAAAAAAAAAAAATATGAATAAAAAATTTAAAAGATAAACAAATTGATAAAATTAAAAAAAAAAACAAAAAACAAAAATAAATAAAACAAATTAATAATAAATGTAACCTACTTTTGTCTTGTAACTATTGAGTGTAATTCCTAACATGAAGCTTAGACCAATTTTTATTATTATTATTTTACCCTTACCTTTTAAGAACAAGAAAAAAGGCTAATAACAAATAAATGCAACAACAGCAGTAAATACCTTTGATAAGCATAGAATATATATATATTAAATAGCTTCATTAACTTATTAGCACTAGTTCTGTTCATTTATCTGTGGCTGCCTCTATCCATCTGTATACTGCAATCTATGTCTAATCGCTTTTTTCTATTGAATTTCTAACTGTTTTTTTTTTCTTTTATCAGCTTTTTTTATCAAATATTTGTTCTATGATTTCTCTTCTTTTTCTATGTTAAAAATTTTATTAAATTTACTCAATAAACACGAAAGTTATTCAACAAAAAGTATGACACCTAAGCAGCGTAAAGACCTCGAAGCAACCAGCAGCAGTTTACAGTGCTTGCCAAACTGTAAGTATGCCTATATGTACGGCTGAGTATTTCTGTACAGAGATAAGCATCTACGGATAATCAACTACAATGGAAACTGCAGTGTTCTCTCACTTAATAAATTAGTTGATAATATTGAAATGTCGAGAATCCTTGCAGGCAGACAGAGAAAAGTCACAGGACTCCTTCAGACTACAGCTCTAACAAGTGTTTCGCTGCACAAAGTGTTCCATATACAAATAATCATAATAATAATCCAAAGTCTTTTTCTTGTTAAACTTCGTATATTTTTCGAATAATATCTACACTCTTATTTTATTAGCTTTCCGAAAGAAATAACTTTACATTCGAAAACTTTAGAAATGCCTCAACAGCAACGAAGAAGCGCGATTCATCCATCATTGCATAAGACGCACCGAATATTGCTCTTGTTTCGGAACAAAAATAATTATAAACAGTATGCTGAATCAAAATCTAAAGAAAAACAAGTAAGAAGTCTGTAGTCGAGTGTACCCGACTACGAGAGCCCCTTTGCCTACATATACAGCCATACACTCACATACTCAAACATACACACAGTTCTGCACGTACTTAGCCATTGCGCGCACCTTTTAACCCCCCACGCTCTATATCGCGGTACTTAATGTTGTATAACTTCCGTGTTTATTGTTCAATTTTAACGAAATTCACAACGTAGATGATAATATACGTGCGAAAAAGAAATTTGATCGGTTAAAAATTGTACCTTATAATGGATTTTTTCAAATTGCGGGGGTCAGGAGAGGAAATTTGAAAATCTTAAACAAACTTGTATAACCTACGAACATAACGAATCTAGATTTTAAGTTTGGTTGCTCTAGCTCTTATAGTCTCTGAGAAACAGGCGTTCATACAGACGGACAGACGGTCAGACGGTCAGACGGACAGACAGACAGACGGAGAGGGCTAGATAAACTCGTCTTATCGTCCTGATTCAGAATATATATACTTTTTGGGGTCTCCGATGATTATTTCTATGTGTTACATACTTTTCGATTTTGCACATTTCCAATAGCTCCGCTTTGCTTCTTTTTTACAAAAAGGCAAAGGGGCTAAAAATAGAGAGAACTGAAATTATTTGGCTTATTGGAACGTCAAAAAATCAACTTGCTTTAGGCTCATTGCGGTTAATCGTACCCCTATCAAAGCATTGCCAAAGTGACAAACTGCAGTTGCAGAACTATTGATAAATATGTAGAGTACTCAGAGGCATAAGGATATAATTTAATGATAAGGAATGTACTATATGTTGTGGAATTTCAAGAGAGAAATTGCAGAGTTGCCAACGTCTTTAGCCCCTTTGCTTTTACATGTATTTTGTATGGAGAAAAGAAATGTTGTTGCCATACAGTAAATCCATTTTTATATAAATTTTAAGAGTTTTTGAAACTATTTTCGTTATATATATATATTATATATATATATATATTTTTTTTTCGTTTAATTTATTTTCTATATTTTTTTGTTAGATTTCTTTATTTTTGAAAATTTTTTCGTTATACTTTTGAAATTTCTTTTCATTTTTCAGTTGAGCATTTTATTTAAACTCCTGAAAAATTAATAAAAAGGCTACCAGCTTATGGTACGTCTGTTTGATTCAAAGGGAGATGAATAAGTATGATTATTCCCAATCAAGTTGGATTCTCACCATTTGTTCTCTAAGACTTCATGGTAAGTAATTCTTACATGTATCCGTCAAAGAATAAATTGAACAAGGAAAAATAAAAAGAAGGTTAAAGGTAAACCAAAGTAACCTTAACATTAAACTGAAAAACAACAGTCAATTGGAAAACATTTTGATATAACTAATTGAGAATTATAAGCTATGAATTGCTTTTTCATGTTGTCATTGCTTTAAATGCCATTTTTTACTTTACATTCTCTGTCAATCCCTTTCCTTTTAAAAGAGTTTAAAAGGGGTATTGACTTTGTGCATAATCGAAAACTACAGGTTGGAATAATCATTTAAGACCCTAAAGTATATATATTCTTGACAACGAGAACCATGTCTATTTACCATATCCCTTTATTCAGTATCGTGGTATACACCATAGACTGTCATACGTCTGTTTATGCTGCAAGAGGGTTTTCGCAGTCGGGTACACATTTCTTACTTGTTTTAGTATGATTCCCTCAAAGTATGCTCGTAATATAACAAACTTATTCATACTTAGAATTCCCAACTTGTTTAAGCGGAATGCCATTCAGTTAGGACTTGTGGTTCTTGATTTTCCTTAGGGTAATTCCCTCAAGGTTGTCTATAGTCATTTCTACTGCAGATTTGGTAGCACTTTGACTGGGTCTGACTATGGCTGTGTAGTATGAGAACCTACCATATATAGGCCCAGGAAAGGTGGTTGTGTCTATAGGCAAATATGAAAAATGCAGCTCAAGGCCTTTGCGGCCAAAGCTCCTAAATCGAGTTTGTAAGCTCGTACCATAAAAAAAAAAATAAAAAAAACAAAAAAAAAAACAAAAAAAAAACAAAAAAAAATAAATAAAAAATGAATAATACATATAACCTAACTAAAGCTTATTACTAAAGAAACTTTAAAGGGTTATCCTTTAAATGAAGCTTAGTCCAAAGGCTTCTACTGATCGGCCAGCATTGGAAAACCAATTAGAAATTTCAAATTTCTGTTGGCACACATAATAATAAGACCATTCTTGATCTACGTAACAGCTTACAGTGCGTATGGAACCATGTATGTGTGTGTATGTGTGTGTGTGTATGTGACTGTATATAAGCAAAGGCATTTCAGACTTCTGATGATTTCTTACTTGTTTTTTTTTTTAAGTTTATGGAGCATGTAGTTACATTATTTTTTTTTTATTTGCTGTAAAATAAAATTAAGAAAGATATTTTTTTTATATTTTCTTTTGGTAAACACAATTTATATATGATTTTATATATAAGCAATAATATCAAATATTGCACAAAAGATGCTTTTATTTATTAGTTTTTTATTATCCTTTCAATGACTTTGTCATAAAATTGTGAGTAATTTCGAACAATAAAATAATGTGCTAAAATATCCTTCAATAGCTTCGAAAGTGTCAGCTTATTGTGTCTAAATAATTACTTTTGCTTTTGAAGAATTTGGAACATTGCGGCAGATATGGAATTTCATGTGTCCATAATGGAACAGAACAAGAATGCATTCCAGTCGATTCATTAGATTCTTTATATGCTTCACTTAGTCACAAAGTCAAAGTCACAGAGCATAAGTTTGTTTTATTGGTAGAATTGTGTTACTCAGCCAGATTTAAGGAAATTTCTTTGTCCGAGTGGTAAAGGCCACCTTAACAAACTTTGCTGCATTTGATAGTCCATTTGCCTAGACCAACACTCCAGTTGCTATAGGTACTTACATCATGATAAAATGGGGACATGGTCTTTATTGGAAAAACCACTCTATAGCCTTAAAAGTGACTTATTATATATAAGTTTTTTCTATATTACTATGACTATGGTGACTGGCGATGAAAAGTGGGTCACTTACGACAACGTAGGGCGCAAACGGTCGTGGTCATAAAGCGGTGAAGCGGTCCAGACGGTGGCCAAGACTGGATTGACGGCCAGCAAGGTTCTTCTGCGTGTTTGGTGAGATTGGCAGGGAATCATCTACTATGAGCTGCTACCCTATGGTCAAACGCTCAATTCGGACCTGTACTGCCAACAACTGGACCGCTTGAAGGCAGCACTCATGCAGAAGAGGCCATCTTTGATCAACAGAGGCCATATTTGATCAACAGAGGCCATCTTTGATCAACAGAGGCCATATTGTCATTCATCAGGACAACGCCAGGTTACACACATCTTTGGTGACGCGCCAGAAACTCCGGGAGCTCAGATGGGAGATTCTTTGGATCCACCCTATAGTCCGCATCTCGCACCAAGTGATTACCACCTTTTTCTGTCTATGGCGAACTCGCTTGATATAATCTGTTGGCATTTCTTTTAATTTGACTATTAATAATCAGAGCATAGATCTGATTTTAATACGTCTAGAAAGAATTTCCTAGGAAATTTCCTATTTTGCTGATATTCTTTGGACTGCCAAATGAATTATTATTATATTCATTATATTTATGATAATATTTCATTTAATATAATTATGATTATTGAACTACTCAATGTAATGCTATATTTTTGAGATACTAGCTGAAACTTAAGCCAAGGAAACCTTAAGAAAAGTTGCCTTAAGGTAGCAACTGCTGTTAACATAATTTGCTATAATTTTTATGAATTAATATTTAAGTATAATCTTCAAAGGATTAAGCATACTTACCAAAAAGTTATTAATAAACTCATTTAAGGCGCAAAAAAATAAAAGAAAATTCTTCTCACCCATTTAATTTCGTTAATATATATTAGAAATTTTCATTTTTTGTTTTTCTTAATTCGATTAAACTTTGTGTTTTATTTGCTTTGCTTTTTGTTTTATGTTTTCATTTGTTTTTCAGTTGATTTTTATACTTCTTTTTTTACTCTTTCAAGTACACATATGAATATGTATATATACATACATATACGTATATGTATATATATATATATATATATATGTATTTATTTTTATATAACTTGTTAGAACTTGTTCGGCTTGTCTTTAATATATAAGTATATATTTATGTATATATATAATTTTCTTTTGTTTTTCGTTTGCCACAAAAATTGCATATTATCTTATGTGTGTGTATGTGTGTGAGTGAGTGTGTTTATTTATTTATTATTTATTAAATAATAATAATAATAATAATAAAAATAAGTACATAATGCTATATTATGCATCTGTCTAAATACCAACTACAATACTTTATTATCAGACAAGTGTTTTTACCATTTAGGAGACTGGGATGGGGATCCTTTTAGATCCTTTCGTTTTTACTATGTTTCTTTTAACCAATTACAACATAATTATTGGCAATAAGTATGGGGTTATATACCAGCCGGTAAGTGTGTGTGTGTGTGTGTGTGTGTGAGAATTTCTATTGTGGCTTTTGCTTTTCGAGTATTTACAGAAAATCTAAGAAAAAAATTTGCTGCCATTTTTGTATTGTGAATTTTTTTTTTTCAATTTTAATTTGAATTATTTTTATTTTTTCTTTTTGATTATATATATTTAATATATATATATATATATATGTATATATATAGTATGTATATATGCATTTAAATAGTTGTTTGAATTATTATAATTATATATTTTTGTTTTGTTTTTTTTATTTGTTATTAACTTGCGTTTCGCGACACACAAAGATAATAATTATAAGTATTAGTGATAAAAAGTTTTCTTAAAAAAAATACAAAAAAAAATATAATTATATATGTATGTATTTATATTTATATATATATATATATATATAATGTATTACTATTAAACTTGGCAAGTGTGTATACATATATATGTGTTTGTCTGTGTGTGTGTGTTTGTGTGTGTGTGTGTTTGTGTAGGATATGTGTTTAGTTATATTTGTTCTTGTCGCACTTAAACTACATAAATAGTTCTAAGTACAATATGCACAAGGCCCTTAAGCACCTTAAGCCAGCTCACAGTAACTGGCCAAAATGTATGCACAACTTGGCCAAAATGTGTTAAGCTTTAAGCTGCAGTTGCTTCCGCTTGTTCTTTAATTCAATTCTAATTGGAGTTCTGTGAGCTGCACTGCGCCTTTGGCTGCCTTTTACTTTCATAACATGCATACATATATATATATATATATATATGTATATATGTTTAGGAGGCATGGTAGAAATATAATATATATATATATATATATATATATATATATATATATATATATATATATATAGTTTATAATAATAATAATAATAATTGAAAATAAATAAACGGCTTGACATATCAACTAATGACTAATTTGGTTATGTTTTGTGTCTCAGTTTTAAGTACTTGAATTTTCATTTTCATTTTTAATTGTATTTTTTTCTCCATTATTTATTTTTTATCTTTTTTGTTATTATTTATTTTTTATTATTTTCGTTCTTTTCTCTTGTCTATTTTTTTTTTTTTGATTTTCTTATGATTTTTTTTTTGGTTTTTTTTTTCATTTAGTTTTTCATTGTAGTTTTCATTTATATTGTTAAACGCGGAAACGGAAGTCAATTTGTCAGCTTTTGGGGCATAGAAATCTTAACTGCATGTGTGTGTGTCTGTGTCTGTGTGTGTGTGCGTGTGTGCCAAATGCTTATTTACTATTGCTACAAGACAATGTGTGTGTGTGTGTGTGTATGTGTGTGTGTGGAGTATGTCTGAGCCTGACTTTTCGCGCTCAACTGGCGCACATCAATTTATATGCTAATGGCGGCTGCAAGTTATTTAAAATACATATGCCACGCCCACTAGCCAGCAACATCCTGCTACCACCCAGCGCCTCATGTGCAACATTAAGTTAAATGAAAAGACCGCAACAACAGCAACAGCAGCAACAACAAAGAAAAAAAATACAAAACAAAAATAAAATTTGCAAATGAAAATGAAAATTTTCAAAAAAAAAAAAAAAGAAAATAAATAAAAGGAGAAAAAATGAATCCAATTTATATAAATATATATAAATGGTTTATATATATAAAGGTATATATATATTTATATATAAATTAATACGGTTTTTCATGGTCGACCACATTGGCCGGCCACGCCCACTACGTTCATCATGTTGACAAAATTCAGTTAACGCAAAATCTCATTTAAATATGTATGAAGCCCGTCGCCGTCGTCGTCGCAATTGAATTTTTTTGCAGCAGAAAAAAAAGGGAAATTTTTTTTTTTTGCTTTTGTTTTGCATTTAACTTGATGCAGAATACAACAATATGTATATGTGTGGGAGTGTATTTTTTATGGCTACATATATATAGTTTGAATGCCACAAGCAGTGCTAATTATGCGTACGAGGCTCACACAAATCTCAGCTTAAAGGCCGCAACATGTTGGCCACGTCCATTTGTTCACTTGTTAGCCATACATATAAATATATATATATATATATGGAGTTGTTGCAATTGTTGCAATTGCTGCAGTTGTCAAGTTTTACAGCTGATCAGCTGTAACTGAGTTGGTGTTACCATTGCCCCATTTTGATTTATAATATATATCATGGTCACGGCCGCCAACTGTGACTGTGACTGTGACTGTGACTGTTGCATGAGCGACGGCCAGTGGTAATGACAAATAAAAACAAAAAAAAATAAAGCCCACACGAAAGAGGCAGCATGCAGCAACTACTGGCAGGGTGATAACTGAGAGGGTTGGGAAGGGGTTTCAACTCTTGTGGCAGAACATGAAAATAAATTCATTAAAGCATTTATCAAGTTCGACACTTGCTGTCATATATCATGTTACATTTTGAGCTCGAACATGTTTAATCCGCGTCCCCCAGTCAAATAAATGTGTATAAAAATGTATAAAAAACAGCAACAGCAACAGCAACAGCAACAGCAACAGCAACAATAATAAATGTATATAATGTAACTGTGTAAATACAAAGGGCTGTAGCTGTAGCTGTAGCTGGAGTTGGAGTTGGAGTTGATGCTGAAGCTGGAGCAGCGGCAGGTGACACTGTGGGGGTAGGGGCAAAACATATCAATGGTCAACCCACGAAGCTTTTATATATGTTTACCTTTTGTCTCTTTCTATCATATCTTTCGCTTTATTCTTTTGTTGTTGTATTTTATTGTTGTTGTTTAATTTGTGTAGCGTGTTTCATGTTGTTGTTTCATGCTGTTTGTTTGTTTGTTTGTTTGTCTGTGCAATGCGATGCATGTCAAGTTTTTTTTTTTTTTTTTTAATAAGATCATGTGTACAGTGACAACTGGCTGTCACGCACCAAATCATGTGCGACTACAGTGTGACACAGCTAAAGGCAAATTGAATTCATCTAAAATTAGAAATTAAATTTAATAATTGCAGACAGTTCACTTTCTACCAATATCAACAACGAGTTGCCATCGATAGCAGGGTTCCAAAAACACGCACAAAACTTATCGATAGCAGAGAATTTTATGAGCTAAGCTTAGAAGTTACATTGTAAGTTGGAAGATAATGAAAATTATTTTAAATATTTAAAAAAAAAACAACTAATTTCATGGCTTTTTAATTAATTATGTAGTACATATAACTGTTGCATTTATCGATGGTATTATTGAGTTTAAAAGCTCGACCGAAATTTTACTGAAGCTCGACTGAAACTTGACTGAAAATTATCTGCTACTTATCAGAAAATCAAAAAAAAAATAGGTTGCAACTCTTCATTTATCGATTATGGTATAAATTAAGCAATTTATCGGATCAAAACGGAGACTGAAACTCGACTGAAACTTGACTGAAAACTATCTGTAGCCATACAGAAAAACAAATCCAAAAGTAGTTTATATATAGGTGCAAATCTTCACTTAGCAATAGCATTAGAAATTGCGCAATTTATCGATAGTATTTTTGAATTTCAATTCGAAGATTGAAACACGACTGAAAAAGTGTGTGTTGCTTTCCAGAGAAACAAACCAAAACTTGTTTATATATATGTGCACTTTTTAGGTTATCCACAGTATTAGAAACTGCTCAATTTATCGATAGTATCGGTAGCAATAATAAGTGAATTATGTTTAATACAAACTGCTATGCCCACTGACAAAAACCTAAAATATTGCCAAGCCTAAGTGAATGTATGCGCTTTTTGATAGTTTCTGTCCGAGTGTTCACTGTACTTGCGCTGTTTGTATGAGATTTATAGATAATGTCTATAAACAAGTTTCATGCTGTTATTTCTACAGTCTACCCTAAGCTCTATACAACTTAAATGCCCTTTTCATTAAATTTGTTACACATTTTTATGTGCTGCGATTTGCATGCAAAAGTCAAATTGAAATTGAAATTGAAAATTAAATTTAAATAAATATATATTTGATATTAATTTTTACTGCTGCTGTCACACTATATATCTTTACATATATATATATATATTTAAATACTGTTTAAATATATGTATACTAATATATATATATTTTATGATTTAACCTGAAGCAAATTGTTATGCAAAAGCGCGTGAAAATCTACCAACAAATGGATAAAAAAAAAAAAAAATCATTTGCATAATCAACAGCTAACTGTTGGCATATATTAAGGGGAGGAAAAAATTAAAAAAAAAATAAAAAAAAATAAAACAAAAGGAAAACAATATGAAAAAATATGTAAACAAAATATTGACATATATTGAGCAGCAGAAAAAAATAGAAAAAAGTCAAGAAAAGCAAATTGAAATGCGTTAAAAAAACATAAAAATAATAATAATATTAAAAAGCATTTTGAAAAATGAAAACACTTCATGAATAAACCACAGAAAAATAAAGAAAGCGCTTAACAAATGCAAAATATACACAAGTATAAATAATATATATATACACACATATATATCTGTATGTATATATATAAATATATATATATACATACATTGAAAATACAATTTGCCATAGCGCTAAAAAGGAGTTTTTTATGCAATATGCAAAGCAGTTTGCAGTTGGTCACAGGCTGTAGAGTTGCAGCCTGCAGCTGGCATTAAGGGTAGTCAATATTTATTAAAAAAAAAATATATATATATATAAATATATTTATATTAGATAATAACAGTTATTGACTGTAGTTTTAGACTTGAATTTCCATTGAAAAAAATATAGAAAATTATTGAGTTTAGTTTTGCCTCGAATACCCATAATTTTATATGAAGTTGCTTTGAGCTGTTGCTGTTGACTGTTGCTGTTGCTTTTGAGTGTTGCCTATCGCTTTTATGTAGTATGTTGAGTATGGCATGTTTGGCTATCCATAAACATATAAGCATGCCAACACCTATCCCTCCTCAGCCTACTACTCCTCCCTCTGCCTTTGAGCATACTGTTTTGGTCCATTATGCCCGAATCTGCCTTGTCTGCTGCTCATCTGTTGTTTGTCTGTCTGGACATGCGACACGCGACATGAGACACGCGACGCTCATCCACATACAACATTTATACATATAGCATTCAACACTTTTTTGCACTTGCCACAAATTTATAACTGTTTTTTATGGCCAGCATAACTGCAAAACTGTTATGGACACACACACAAACACACACACACACACACAGACGCTTATATATATGTTAAACTGAAATTAGCATTTGGCTGTTTGTTGCTTTTACTTGTTGTTGTTGTTGTTGTAGTAGAGTGTAGAGTGTATGTTGTTTAGTGTAGTTTTAGACTAGAATGCCGCTGAGTAGCTTAACTAGAGGATTTCGAACGTTTTGTATTGTGTTTCTTCTTCTTATTTTTCTTCCATTTTGTTTTCTGCTTTTTAGATAAAGGTAAATACTATATATTTTTGGGGATAAGGTAAGCAGGATGTTAATGTGTAAGGGTCGAGGGGGGGATGGGTTACTCCGCTTTTAGTGTATAGAGGGACAGAGAGAGAGATAGATAGAGATAGTCAGTGAGAGAGAGAGAGTTTGAGTTAGAGTGAGTGTATGTGTGTGTGTGTGTGTATAATTATAGCATAATGCCGAAAAAGGTCAGAAACTTGAGTAAACTGTACAATTTATACAAAAACCGATACCTAGCCAAGTGTATGAAATTGAAATCCGCTCTGACATATTCCGTTTCCGGTTCGATTCAACTGCATTTGCGGGCACGCCGCTGGAAGCGTTTCATGCGCAGCGACCACTCATCCTTCCACTCCAATACCACAGAGCTGGGACCAATGGCCAGATAGCCAGGCGCTGCCTCCGAATCGCGTCCAAGTATAAGATATGATCTAGTGCAAAGAAAGATATAGAAATGATTTCAATATAATTACCACTCGTCTATATATTTATATATACAGTATATATCGGTTATAAGAAGCACTGCTTATATGCAAATATTGCTTAAATGCAAAATTATGTTATTTGTAAACATCATAAAACTATTTAGAACTAAATTTAGCCTCATAAATGCAAAAAATTGCTTATAACAAAAAATATTGTTTATATACAAATAAAAAATCGTTTATTTGGAATCAGTTCATATAAATTTAATCGCTTTTAAGCAAATTATAAGCTGTACGACAGCAATATTAAAATTCTTGATCTCATTTTATATTTAATATTCTGTTTAATATTCTGTTTTTTTTTTATTTATAGCTATAAAATAAAATATAAATTTAAGTAAACTTCTAAACCTATGGTTTATTTTATATTTATCATTTAAATGCAACGTATTTGCATATAAATCAAGATTGCTTAAAAGGAAATATCGTATATATGCAAATATAATATATAGTTTTGCATATAAGCGGTATATACTGTATATAGCAATGGTACAGTTATACTCACTTGTTCAATTTGATTTTGGGACACTGGCATTCAATGCTTTTACGTGGCACCAACAGCATCATATTGCCACGCCCCAGCAATGAGCTAGTCGTACCCGACATCGAATTCCTTTTGAATATTGTTTGTATATTAATTTCGTATTTATATATCTCGTTTTGTCGCTCGATCGAGAACTTTTCGGTGCTTATATCCTGTGAGGCGCGATCGTGTCCAATAACCTTGGCCAAGAGAGCTATATATAAACGATTTACCAATTCAGTTTATGCCATATATATATATATATATATATTTATATATAAAAGAATATTAAGTATACGCACCATAATCCTCCAAGCAAAATTTATTCAAATTCAATTTCTTTGGACTCGCCTTGCACTTGCCGCAATCTGTTTGTGGAATGCAAGAAAAAAGAAGAAACTTGCATCAAATTTTAATACTCATTGCATGTAATGTTTAACTAGCAACTCGTTGCAACTTCAAGCTCCAACTTGCCACATGCAACAACTTCCTTTTACACTACTTACTTGTAACTAATTTCATTTATTTGCAATTTGCAGCTTGCAACAAATGACGCGCATTACATTTAACTACTTGCTGATGACTCAACAATACATGCAACATGTTATTTGTTACTTGCCACTTCATTTTGCCACAACTAGCAGCAGTTAGTCACGAATTATATACACATATGCCATAGTTGAACTTACATTTTTTCATTTCTTCCGCCTGAGAGCCGCCGCCATCTTTGTAGTCACCATTGCCGCCCCCACCGCCTCCTCCTCCACCACCGCCGCCGCCGGCACTTTCTGCTTGGATCATATTCGCATTTGTGGGCACTTCTGTTAATTGCAAGGGTAAATGCATAACATAAATGGGGTCAGTCAGTTAGATAGAGTGAAAGAGAGAGAGAGAGAGAGGGAGAGGTAGGGAGAGATAGAAGTATGAACACTTACTTATGCAGGGCGCCACATGGGAGCGTGTCTGTTGATAGCCACGTGCACAGCGGTTGCAGGTCAAACCGGTGACACCCTCCTTACAGGGGCATTGGCCACTCAGATGATTGCAGGTTTTGCCAGTTGAGCCCACAGGATGACAGTCACAGCCTGTTACAAAGAGAAAGAGAAAGATACAGAGGGATAGAGAGCAATTGCTCATTAGAGACATCTGTCCACAGTTGACAGTTAACTAGGCCACTGATTGATGACCAAGAAACTAGTAGAAATAGCAACAGTAGAAGCAACAGCAGGAGTCCTGCCACAGCTCACTATAATATCACTTACGTTTACAAACTTTACGATGATTGGGCGGCTTGGTGGCATCCCTATAATATCCTTCACGGCAATAATGACAATAGCGTCCAGTTGTATCATGCTGACAATTGTAACAGACTCCGCCAGAGACACGTCCTGACAGCTTATATAGCTCCAGATTGAAACGGCAGCGACGTGCGTGTCCATTGCATTGGCAAACTGCAAAATGCCGCAAGAACAGAGAGAGAAAGAGAGAGAATAGAATTTTTAGTATAAGATTAAGATTAAGTGTAAGCTTAATTAGTTTTGCTATGACATAGATAATAATAATAATAATAAATCTTATGATTTTAGTAATTAAGTTTAAATTAAATTTACCCCATCTCCCTCTCTGTGCTCACTGGTTATCCTTGCTGCTGTCTGTTACAGCATAGAAATCTAATCAATTAATGGCTGCCTTTATTTTCTTTATTTTTCTCACATTCTCTATGCTTTGCTCTCTCTCCTGCCACTCACATTTCATAAATAATTAATAATCATAGATATTTTTTTTTTATTTTCTTTTATTTTACTTTTTTTTTTGGGTGGAAGCAAAGTCCTCTACAACAGCTATGATTGATTGTTAGCTTGTGCGTTTGATTGATGAAAGGTACAGGTTTGCCTTTAACAATAACTCCTCACTTACCGCTTACCACTTACTACTTGCCACTTGCCACTTGCCATTGGCTACTTGCCACCTGCCGACTAACATGCCAAGCTGACTATCAGGCATTTTTATTGATTTTCAAGCAGCTTCAGCTACTGATTTTAACTTCAATTTCTTCTACTACTTTCCCCCATTTGCTGCTGCTTCCTCTTCTTTCACTTCTTTTGCTGCTTCTTCTGCCAATTGTTGTTGTTATTATGTTCGTTTTAATTAGTTGGCCAATAACATAAAATTATTTTAGCAACTAATTGGCAGCACTTGACTGCAATTTATGTTTACAACATTTGCTCAAGCTTCGCTTGCCCCCGTTTGATGAGGCATTAAGCATGATTTACTCATATACTACATATATATATATATATATATATATATATATATATGTATGTATGTATGTGTGTATGTATATATAGACAAAGGATGGACACTAGCTATATATCTATAGCCTGTTATATATGAGCATAAATATAAGCTTGAAGCCCACGCAGCGCGCACACATAGAGCGTGGAGAGCGAGGGAGGGAATGCAGAGCAACTTCAACCTCGACTTGCACACGCATCAGCGCCTGCTTTGTGCGTTGGCAGGACAAGCTGTAGGTGGTGGGGGTGGGGGAATAGCAGTGTGGTAGGGTCAGCGGTTGGGTAAGAGTCTCGAGTCTCTCTTGGCTGATTGTGTGTGGTTCAGCTTGGTCTCTGGCTATGGCTCTGGCTCTGGCTATAGCTATGGCTCTGGCTTCGGCTAGGGCTCTGGGTTTGGAACTGGTGTGACTATTGTGATGGCTGTTGCTTCATATTTTTCATATCTTATGTCTGCATCATCGACGATGACGACGACAACGACCAGGACGACTACAATGTGCATATTGTCGAGCAGATGGCAGAGGGGCAAGCAGACTGACAACACAATGCTGCTGCTACGTCCATTCAAGTAATGTGAAGCGAGAGAGAGAGAGAGAGAGAGAGAGAGAGAGAGATGCAGTGACTACGGCCGTTTACTTATTTGCCAAATAACAACAATAGACAACGACAATGGACAATGTGGCAGGCAATGTTGATGGTTATGTTGATGCCACCGTTGCTGAACGAATACTTATCGAACTGCTGTTATCCTTGCAGCAGGCATGGAACATGTGCCCAAACTCTCGTTCTCTACAATAACAAAAACAACAATAAACCATTTTCATACAACTTGCCCCTCTTTTCTGATAGCTACACCTTGCCACACTGCCACACACATCATACAGTCAGCCAGTCATACATTTAGTCAGTCATTCATTCATTTATTCAGTTAGTTCTACAGTCATTGTTATCATTGTGTGTTTGTGTGTGTGTGGTGACGGGGGAGGGGGGGTTTTGCAGAAATTAAAATGAATTTTCTATCTACTTGACACTCTGCACTCTGCAGCTTGGCCAGAAACTAACCTCTGAACCCTGCCTCACCCTTTAATCTTTGGGGCAGCGCATAAAAACTGGAGAAAGTTCAAGCGAAAGCTGAGAAATTTTGCTACAAGAACTGATGATGCAATGCAATGTTTAACTCATGTTATATATATATATAGATATATATATATATTAAGATATAG
>JBAMBS010000350.1:160000-205000 GCA_037044455.1 Zygothrica quintamaculata | reverse complement strand
CAGTTTATTATTGGGAATTGACTTCAACAACATACAGTGTACGCTCGATAAATGCAACAAATTTAAAGTCAATAAAAATTTCTCAAATACTCAAACTGAAATTATTTTTAAATAAATAATTCTTTAAAATTAAAAATACATTAATAATATAAATTAATTATAGATTATTATTAAATATATTTAAAAGAAAAAATTGAGAATATATTTAAGTTATTCTTCGATTTTAATGTTATTAAAAATAAAAAAGAAAGTTGTTGGCACTTATAATATTAATAATATTTTTATTATACTAATAAATAATAATTAATAAATTATATTTAATAATATTAAATATTAATTAAAAATAATAAAATAAGTATATAAAAAAATAAATTTTAAAAACAATTTTGATGTAACATAATAATATATAATATTAATATATATAATATTAATATATATATAATTAAAACTAATAATTAAAAAAGATAATTTAAGAAATTAAAATAAAATATATAAAGTTATATTAATATAAAAAAATAGTAAAATAATTAAATTTTAAATATTTAAGAATATAATAGAAAATTTTAATTTTTTAATTTAGAATAATAAAGAAATGATTAGATAAAACTATAGTTCAAAATTAAAATATAAATCTAAAGAAATTTAGTGAATAATATGAATAAAAATATTTAAATAATATAATAAAAAAAGAGTTAATTTTAATTAATAATTAAAATTAATTAAAAAAATTCTATAGAAATAAAC
Source organism: Zygothrica quintamaculata (assembly GCA_037044455.1). Taxonomy (NCBI): domain Eukaryota; kingdom Metazoa; phylum Arthropoda; class Insecta; order Diptera; family Drosophilidae; genus Zygothrica; species Zygothrica quintamaculata. The sequence continues at coordinate 204,256 of JBAMBS010000350.1, read as the reverse complement.
AAGTTTTGAATATAAAAAATAAAAATATTAAAATAAAATATATTTCTTATTTATTAAAAAATAATATTAAATAAAAATACAAAATTATATTCCGAAAAAATTACATAAAATAATAAACATATACAAATTTTAATTTAATTCTAATTTAAAATACTAAACTAAAAAATAGTATTAATAAAAATGTAAATAATAATAATAAAAAATATATATTGAGCTATTTCTATATAAATATTTAAATTGAATATTAAATATATAATTATTTAATTTAAATAAAAAAGTAAATAAAAATAAAAAGATCTCTGCCATCATAAAGCACTTCTTGTTTTGTGTATAATTTGTCTCTATTATAAAAATATTCCAAATAACTGTAGCGTATACTGAGTGTGTACTGTACTAGTTAATAAACAATATTGAGTTCTTGTTTATGCAGTAAAATAATTCAAAGGATAAACATTTCAATGCGAAAATGGTAACTAAATTGTAGGGCATTCAATTGTCGTTTCATTATTGCCTCGTACATTAGCATTGGCAATGTCACTTGGTTGCAGCTTGAGACTGCAGACTGTAGACTCTAGACTGTAGACTGTAGACAGTGACTATAAGTGTGATTGTAAGTGTGACTGTGACTTGGTCTCAGTTTCTGGCCAAGCAAGGAATGAATTGTAGTTGTAGCTGTAGTTGTAGTTGTAGTTGTAGTTGTAGCTGTAGCTATAGTTGCTGGAGCATTTTCATAAGACATAAATTCTGCGATTTAGCTAAATGCGCTCTACGGACTTGCCTGGGTAATTTGTGGCATGCCACCAAGATATGGAGCGGTCTGAGGCGGCGGCGTCGGCTGTGAAACGCAACGCAAGGCAACGTAAGGCAAGGCAACTCTGCATGCAAAACAAAAAAAAACAAAAAAAACGATACGAAAACCAACAAAAAAAAGGAAAGAAAGAGGAAGAAAAAGAAATGAAATAAGGCTGCATTGGCATTAAATTACACTCTCTCACATGATGGCAAGAGGCGTGGCAGCGGGAGACAGTGAAACGTAGGAGAAGGAACCCAGACAAGGCGACGCTTCGACTGCGACAAGCTCATATTGCTTTATGTCCGTCTTCAAGCAAGCACTCTTTCTTCCTCCCTCTCTCTCTCTCTATCTCTCTCTCTCGCACACACTCTTTGGGTCTTTCTGTGTGTCATATGTCTTGCTCTTTCACACATTTTACAGCCTGGTTATGCGCTTTTAATGGCACATTTTGTAAGTAAATTGCATTAATTTTACGTCTAAGGCGCGCACGCTTCCCAAAAATGAAATAAAATGAAAGAAAAAGACAAAAAAAAAAACGTATAAAAAACACAAAATAGACATGCTGCAAGTGGACAACAAAGGGAGGCGGGTGTAGCCAGAGGGGGGGTGTGTAGCGGATGCAGCTGTCTGCTATAACATACAAATAGCTAGATAGCAGAGATGCTGTGAGTAGGTCTAAAGGCTGTGGTGACACAGAGTGAAAGAGGGTGATAGGGGGAGGGGGAAGGGGGCAGAGAGGGAGGGGGTTAGTGTATAGTGGAGTAGGGTAAGGGGCTTAGAGTAGAAATTGCATCTCTTTCATATGACATACGAACCAGCGGCAGCCAGCAGCCAGCAGCCAACAGCCAGCAGCCAACGGCCAATGGCGTTGTCAATGTGCCACTGATGATTGAACGATTTATGAGCCATTGCAACTGCAACTGCAACTGCAACAGCGCTGCAAGGGGGAGTTAAAGCATATAGAAGAAGAAGAAGTCATAGTAGTAATAGTAGTCGTAGTAGTAATAGATTCAGATTCAGACTGGGGTTGGGTTGCAACCGGTTCATAGCCAAGTTTCGATTTGTTGGCTCATATCGCAATGCAATTAAAAGCAGATGCATCACAAACAACAACAACAACAACAACAACAACAAGAACAACAACTATTCAGCTCAGATACAGTTTTGCTGACTGAGCGTTAATGTTGGACCTAAGATTTACTAGATGATAGAATCGATTGGCAAGCAGTAAATAAGCCAACAAATGCAACACAAAAAGAAAAGGTTGCCGCAATCAGGCCAAGGTACTTAAAGATGCGACCAAGCCAGACACAACTCTGACATGCCAACATTAAAAGAGACTGTCAAAAAAAAAAAAAAAAAACAGAAGAAAAAAAAGAAAAATCAGTTAAAATACTCGTATACATATCCAAGCTGTAACTCAACCTGTTCAGAAAAGATCATCAGTCGGAAGGCTGAGTTCATACTATAATGAGAGAAATCGCATCGCATCGCAACGCATCGATCGCTTGTCTAGTTTTAACTTGTCCATAAAAAAGTGATTTTAGTCGAACTTTTATTCTTTTTTCATTTCATTTGACCTTTCACCAAGTAAACAACTAAATACAATAACAATTTTTGCATTCAATTTATATAAAGTATATATCCTTTCCATATAGTAACTTATAAATTGATAAAAAAATCTCTGCTGACTTTGCCTCTTGACTTTGTAAATATATTTTTAATTAACTTTAAAAAATAATATTAAATTTAATTTTAATTAACTTATATTGACTTCAACATATAAAAGAAAATTATTAATATTTAAAAATAAATTTAATTATTTAAAAAATTTTTTTTATATATAATTTTAATAAATAAAATCAAACGCATAAATTAATGTTAAATGCACTTTCCGCAAATGTCAGTAAAATAAACTAAAAAAAATTGTTTAAGTCATATTCAATTTATATTTAATTTAAAGTTATATTAAGTGATTATTAATAAACAATATAAACAATAAAAATTGTTGAAAATTTATATTTTTTATTATAGTTTTTTTTATCAAAACAATAAAATGAAAAATTTCATATAAAAAGCGCTGGCATTTAATATATATAAAAAAAATTAAAAAACAAAAAATTTATAATATTTATATTTTGTTTTTGCCAATTAATAAACATAAACAGTAATATTTATTCATTAAAAAAAATGAATTTTTTTCAAATTTAAAGAGGAATAAATTTATTGCAAAGAGATTCATAAAAAGCGCCTCATTAAACTGGTTGTCTTTAAAGCCATTTAATAAATCTATGTAAAAGTAATTTAAACAAAAAACTTTTACAAATTTATTGACTTTAAAACATAAGCAAACATACCAAATAAATATTTATTTAAAAAAAGTATATTGTTAATATAATTTTAAATTGGTAAAATTTAGTGCAAAGAAATAATCAGACAAGTTTTATAAAATTGAAACTATATTAGAAATTTTCTTTGAAATTTTATAATCATTTTAAACTAAAAGTTATTTATTTATTTTTAATAATTTACTGTTATTAATATTAAAAATATTTAATTAAAATAAAAATATTTTTTTTTTTTAATATTTTTTCTATATTTTAAATATAATATAATAAATAAATATCCAATGCAGAAATAATCATAAAAAACGTTTCCTTAAGTTGATACTTTTTAGAACTATATTAAATACTTTATTGAGCAATTTAAAATTTAAAATAATATTTAAATTATATTTATATATTTTGCGTAATATTTACATTAATAATATTTATTTTAAATAAAATATATTTTTTATTATTACATTTTTGAATAAGATAAATTAAGTGTAAAAATCAAGAAAAATATGCTTAAAGAATTGTCTGAAACTCATATTGCAATTGTGTATCTTGATATGTGTGTGCTGGTTTTGTCTTTGACATTTCCATGTAACATACACACAAACACACACACACACACATACATATGCATTGTATACTATATATACAGTAAATAACGAAGAGATTTGTATATATTTTGTTCAATGATTTTGCGTGTTGTGAAAAATGCAAAGCCAAATGCTTCACATGCAAAACTAAAAGCTCTCGTTCTCATTTTAAATGGATGTGCGTGTGTGTGTGTTAAGCGACAAACAAAAGCTGTTGGAAAACATAGAAAATCCCTTTGGAAAACAAAGTGCAATGCAAAGGACATTTACACACACATATATATATATGTGCCACTTGGTATTTGCTGAAGATCTGAAAAATATCTGCATAGTTGCATAACTGACAAAGACACAAAGAACTGGGAATTGTTATGGGCCATTTATGACTATGTATATAGCGTATACACACACATATATATATATATGCTAAAATACATATAGTTATCAGTTCTCGGCGGAATCCTTTGCACTTTCAATTGGATCCAGTTTTAACCCAGAAACATAAATATTGCAATTTATTGCTAAATCCGCACGGGCAAAGCATAAAGGAAACAAATGCATAAGAGAAACAACAAACACAAATACACACACACACACACACACACACACACACACACACACATGCAGCGAGTGTGTATTTTGTCGCTTGCTTTGGCTGCTGGCAGCGCATAATGAAGCGCAACGCTAAGCTGCATCCTGCTGCTGTTATCCTTTGCTTAAAGCTTTTACAATGCCACACAGAGTCTACAACTAAGAGCAACAAATGTTGCACTATATAATGCACATATATATAATATATCTGAACTATATATAGTTCTGGTTAACATTATATATCTAATCATAAATTGAGAATTTATTGAGCATTTCTTGGAGCAGCTTAATCCTGGCTTGAAGGTTTCAATTTGAATGTAACTCCTTTAAGAAGAAGGTCCTTAAATATATTTAGCACGCACGACAACATGAAATGTGTTTAACTTAATTTAGTTGGAGTTACTTAAAAAAGCTTTTAAAAGTAACATACAATAATACAAAAAAAAATAAACAAACAAAAAAAAAATACCGTCAAAAAAAGAAACCCAAAGCAAAACGCAAACACAAACAAAAAAGCAAAAAAAAATAAAAATAAAATGTAAGTAGAAAGAAGAAAAAAAGTTATAAAAAAAAACACTCACACACGCACACACGAGCAAACATACACACACACACACACACACACACACACACACTGCGTGCTCGAGTGAAAAGCAAAACTTTCATTCAGCCAATTCAAGAGCCCCACCCACAGCCATTTGGCCAGGTCCTAACCAGCCTTTGCACAGCCCTCGCAGCAATGGAAAATACCATGAGAAAAAAAATAACACTGCAAATGGGCGTATGTGCTGTAAATGGGCGTGGCTCAATGCTCAACGAAATTCATTAATATGCACATATGTAGATTATATGATTAAAAGTATAACAAACACAGCAACTTAGTTCTACGTTGTTGTTGTTGTTGGTGTTGTTGTTGCTGTCAGTGTTGGTGTTGCTGCTGTTGATGTTTTGTTTGAGTTGTTTGTTGTAGATTTTTACGTTTTCATTTGTTTGATTTACCCAGGGAAGCACTTGATATGAAGTGCGAACTGCTGCTCTTCCTGTTGGTGATGTTGTTGTTGCTGTTGCTGTTGCTGTTGCTGTTGGTTCATGGCTAATGGAAGACAACAGCAACAGCAACATCAACAACAAGAGCAACAACAAGAGCAACACCGTAAAGTTTGAGCAACAAACAAACAAGCAAAACAAAACCGAATCAAAATAAATAAATAAACAAAGGAAATAAATGAAAGTATAGATGCTAAGTGAAAGACAAGTTGAGTTATAATACTACAATCCATCCAAATACTATATATTGAAGCCATGGTAACAGTGAAAAGTTTTTGGCCTAAACATGTGATTAGGCAGCAGCAGCAGCAACAGCAGAAGGAACAGCAGCAGCATCAAATGCAGCTAACTAATGAGGGAATAATGGAATGAGGGTTGCGGTTTGGACTCAACCCAAAAGGATCAAACGAACTGTAAAAAGGGATGAATAATTATAAGTACAAAAGGGAAACGAGAAGAGTGTATAAAGAATAAATGAATGAATGAATGATTGAATGAATGAATGTTGTTGTTGTTGTTGTTTGCCTGGGCTAAACTATCTGCTAATGAAAAACAAGAAAGGATATAACAAGCATACGCTTGTTACCATTAAACACACCACCATTACACACCATACCACACCATGCCACACCACAGTATGCCATACCACAGTATACAGCGACAAACACTCAACACCCACCGCCCACCGCCCAATGCCCAACGCCCAGTGGCAACCCTCTGGCATGTCGCATACAGTCAAAGGGGTTCCAAAGTTATTTGTTTGCCAAACGGAAATACATCAAAATAAATGCGAGCCAAAAGCGAAACGAAGTCAAATGCAAATATGAAACATCTGACGTATGTGACGAATGTTACATATGTGCGAATATATATAGTATATATATATATATATATATATATATATATAGGAATATGTGAATATGTTAGTGCGCCATTGGCCATTGATAAATATGAGCTTTGGGCCTAAACAAATATTTGGCACACTTTTCGCCAACAAACAAGCCAACGACTGACTCCATTCAATTTTCCTCTTCTTGTTTTTAGGTACACTAAAAAAAATAAAAAAATACTAAAAGAAAAATTTACCTGATGTCAAAAGTAATTAAACGAAATGCCAGCAACAGCGACAGCCGTAACAACAGCAACATCAACATCAACAACAGCAACAGCAATAGCAGCAGCATCAGCAACAACAATAAGCAAGATATATAAATATATATATACATAGAAAAAAGGCAAATACACAAAGAAAAGAAAATTAAGAAAATAGAAATGTTCAAAATTCTTTATTAATAGTGCAAAGCGCGAGATTTAACAAGCAGCAGCAGCGCTTTCAAAAGAAAACACAAAGGAAAATTGCTCAAAAAAATTGAAAGCTTAAAGTTCTTCTTAAAAAAATTCATAGATAATAAACTTTAATTAAAGTGTTTGCATATGAAACAATTTTCAAATAATTAATAAAAAAAATATAAATAGAATTTAAAAAAAAAATTAAATAAGTTAAATAAATAAAAAAAATAATATATAAATAAAATTTCAAAAATAAATAAAATTTCATGAATAAATAAAACAAAAAAAATAAAATTATAAAATATTAAAAAAAAATAAAATTAATAATATTAAAAAATAAATAAAATAAATAAAATTTCAAAAATAAATAAAATAAATAAAATTTCAAAAATAAATAATATTTCATGAATAAATAAAACAAAAAAAAATAATATAAATAATATTAAAAAATAAATAAAATTTCAAAAATAAATAAAATAAATAAAATTTCAAAAATAAATAAAATAAATAAAATAAATAAAATAAATAAAATAAATAAAATAAATAAAATAAATAAAATAAATAAAATAAATAAAATAAATAAAATAAATAAAATAAATAAAATAAATAAAATAAATAAAATTTCAAAAATAAATAAAATAAATAAAATGTCAAAAATAAATAAAATAAATAAAATAAATAAAATAAATAAAATAAATAAAATAAATAAAATAAATAAAATAAATAAAATAAATAAAATAAATAAAATAAATAAAATAAATAAAATGTCAAAAATAAATAAAATAAATAATATTAAAAAATAAATAAAATAAATAAAATTTCAAAAATAAATAAAATTTCAAAAATAAATAAAATTTCAAAAATAAATAAAATAAATAAAATTTCAAAAATAAATAAAATATAATAAAATATATAAAGTCCTTGCTACAGTAGAGACACCATAGTTACACATACATTGTATCTTAATTATGTCAATATTTAAAAATTTCTTATTAGCTATTCAAAAGGGTGCGATTTCTAATATTATAATATAATGTAATTAATTAACTTAATTAAAAGTAATAAAGAGCTGCTGCTGAACGAGTGCTCTCACACAGTATATTTTGTAGTTCAATGGTGGGTGGGAGGTGCGGGGTGCGACTTTCAGTCAACGTGTGAATATAGCCTACAACTAGCTGCTTTAACTTTTCATATGGCAATTTAGCACTTTTTAAAATAACTTTAAATTATATTAATAATTTATTATTTGTATTAATATTAAATATTAAAGTAATCTCTGCTTGGGGTTAACCTTATTTTCATTGAAAGTTCAATATTTTGACAAACTTCAACTATAAAACCTTTTTCCAAGAAAACTTAATATCAATCTTCCATTTTATTTGTAGCATTTCCAGGAATTCAAGCATTTACTTATGATAAGGACATCGATTTCTCTGGAGTCCTGCAATGCATTTTTAATACTCAATTCATATTAAGAATTCTCTTAGTGGCAAATCGATGATGCTCAGTTCCAATTCAATAACTTTGAGAAGGATTTCTTTTTTGGGAATTTTTTATGCAAAAAAATAATTTCTGTTTTGTAAAAAATACTTAAGAAAATTTAATAAAATTTAAAATAATTTAAAAAAAAATTTAAATTTAATTTTTTTTTAATTTGTAAACATTTTTAATACAAATTTAAAATTTTCTATGATTTGGGTATAAAAACCAACATAATAAAAAATATTTTTATATATAAATATTTATATATATTAATAAGAGATATATAAACTAGGTATATCCAATAGCTTTATACGATCTTTATATAGAATTATGTTAGTTGCAGTAAACGGTAAGTTTAAAGTGGAAAAAGTTAACTAAATTTCAACTCTTCCTATAAAAAGTTCATATTAAATGCCTGAAGTTGCGTTGAACTAAAAACAACAAACATATTTTTAAGTGCTTTAAGGTGACTATATAAAATATATACATATATATCTTATAAAGTTAAAGATTATATCAAACAGCTGTAAAGTGAATTGTCATTATGCATTTCATGCTTAATCCTTTTGTCGAACGTGACTTGAAAGTAATTTGCCAACCACAAGATAAATTTAAAGGGAAGAACAATAAGTAATATATATACATATATATATAAAGACATATATATGAGCAAAAGTATATATATATATGTGTATATATCAATAAGAAGTTTTAGTTATTATCTATGGCTTAGTAGAAGAGTTGATAGAGAGTCGAAAGTCGAGTCATTTAATTACCTTTGGCAGCACCTAAGCAAAACTTGAAAGGGCAAAAAGTGTAGGAAAGAGTTAAAAGTTTTTCAGCTTTTGTCTGCGAGTGAAGGCAATGGCAGCCTTATAGCAGTCAGCCAAACAACCAAACAGCCAAGCAGCCAGCGGAAAAGTCAACGGAGCTGGAAAAAGTGTAATGAGAAAAATTTTCTTGTTCTTTTTATTTTCTTTTTCTTTTTTTTTCCTTTCTGTTGTTCTTGTTGTTTTTTTTTTTTTTTTTTTACCAAGAAAAGTTGACAAGAATAAGAACAAAAAAAGGAAAAAGAAAACAATAAACAACAAAGCCAAAGAGAGCACAAACTGTATGAAGACAGAGAGAGAGAGAGAGAGTGTGTGTGAGAGAGAGATAGAGATAGTAGGAGTATGAGATAAAGCAATGAGTTAGAGGCGCTGCAAGCGCCTTAAGATGAACGCAAAACTTTTCAATAGTAGTGTGACAGTGGGCGTTATTTTTTTTGTATGCTTAAGAAGGCGTGGCAGGACAACAGCAACAACAAGAAGAAGCAACAACAAGCAGCAACAACAAGCAGCAAACAAGCAACAAGCAACAATTTTGCGCTTTGCTTTTCCGTTTCCCTTCAACAGCTTTCAAAAGCAACAGGACATACGCACACACACACACACACACACACACACATACACACACACAGCAAAGAAGAAGTGTGGCTTCTTGTAGCTACAATTGCTACAGCTACTCGAACTACACGACCCACCCCCCCACCTCACCAGCACCCCTCTATTGAACTGTCCTTTGCCCTGACTTGCTACATTCTTCCTCTCTGCTCTCCTTCCAGCTGCTTTCTTACTGCTTTCTTTTGCTTTCTTTTTATGCCGCTGACAGCCACTGTAAGTAGCATTGTAATAAAATTACTTTTTAAGTGCGCTGCGTACCTTGCAGCAGGTATGAGGCAGGTGGCAGGCAACCTGCAGGAGTTGTTAGCTAGAAGTTCCATCAACATTTTGGCCTCAAGCAACGCGCTTCATTTGCCTTTCGCCCTCGTACTGCACGATTCCTTTCGAATTGAAAGCGTCAAAGTCAAAGTCAAAGTCGGAAGTCATTTGAATTATTTAACACAAATGTTGGCAGACAGCAGCAGAGACTATATATATATATATATATATATATATAGATGTGATAAGCGTTTACGATATAGATTGAGAATGATAAGAAACATGTTGAAGGCCAGTTAAAGCCGTTTTGAATTTTCTGTTGTTTTTCCTACAAAATAGCAAATTGCTTCAGCAACTTTCTCGTAAATCAGCGTAAAAGTTTTTCTTTTGCTTTATGGCCAACACACTGGCCAGAAAGGGATGATGGAGGGGATGTGGGAGAGGGGGGGGGGGGGGTAGCAAAGGGAATTGTTTCATAAGGCAACTGCAATGTAGCCCATAAAATATGTTGCAAATTATGAAATATTTGAAACTTTGGCACAGTCTGGCAACGTTGGCAAAGCAGCGCAACATTTGACTTAGGTAGGCAGCAGGGTTCATGATGGGAGAGCTGTGAAATTGGGGGTGGGAGGGGGGTGTGGTAGTAGGGTCATGTCGGCCACTGCTGTTCGTTATGGGCATTTAAGTTTTCATAAGTTGTGCAAATAAATTTTAATCGAAAAATGCGCCAAGGCAATAAGAACGCAAAGTGTGTCTGGGCCAAGATGCTGTTACAGAGTGAGAGAGAGAGAGAGAGAGAGAGAGTGAGAGGGAGTAAGAGGAGGCTAGTTATGCAATGCGACAAGTCATAACTGGCAGCATGGTTGAAACCAATGGAGCCAAAAACTGCAGAAAGCCAAAAACCATTTACAAGTATCAATTCGTTGCAGAAGTTGCCAGTTGCCACAGGAGGACACCAGAGAGAGAGAGAGAGAGAGAGAGAGTGAAAGATAGAGTTACAGAGTAAAATGTGGAGAGAGTGTGTTAAGTGAAGTGCAAGATTTGCTTAAGGCTAAAACAAAATGTTTCGCACAATTTAAACTGCTTTCTCGACTTTGTTAACAAATAAAAATTCTGCAAGCAAAAGATTTTACGCTTAGGCAAACTTCAATTATATATATATATATATATATATATATTCTTGATGTTGCTATGGATCTGTGCTAAAGGCAAGACAACTCCAGCTGCCAAGTCTAGAGCTTATTTACTTGGCTTAAATCTAGCAATTGGCCAGGCCAATAAAGTCAATTCCCTGGACAACAAAGCGTTAATAGTAAACAGCATATGAAAAGCAGGCAGCAAGAGGAGGGTAGTTGGTCGTGTGGGGGGGCAGGGCGAGGGAAGGTGTAAACGTTAAGTAAAGAAAAATCAGTTTACTGTTGGCTTTGCGCATTTGCCTGGAAAATTGTGATTCTCATTGGGCCGCTTCAAATTTGTTGTTGTTGGCCATTTTCTCAGCTCATTTGCTGTCTGTCTGCGCGGCTGTTTATAATTTTCTTTTTCGTTTTTTCTTTTTATAATTTGTATTTTTTTTATTTATTTTTTTTTTAATATTTTCTGCGGACTTTGCAGTTTTTTAAGTCTTAACTTAATGGCTGGGAATATCCTTTTTTTTGTGTTTTTTTTTTGAGTTGCTTTTCTTGTTGTTTTCTATGTCCTTTTTCTTCTTGTTTTGCAGTTGTTTTGGCCTTCGGTGTGCGCTTAGTTTGTGGACTTAGGCTTGGTCTCCTGGGCTGTTGCAGCTAGCACATAAAATTTAATTAAGTGCAACAACAAAAACAGGCAACAACACGCAGCAGCAACAGCAACAGCAGCAGATGAAGCAACAACAACAGCAGCAGCAGCAACATCGTTTATAAAATTCACATAATAACAATAAATTTTAAAATGCGCCTGCCACACCGAGCGTAGCTGAGCTGTGAGCAGAGTGCTGTGAGCAGAGAGCAGCAGGCAGCAGGCAGCATGTAGCAGGCAGCATGTGGCATGTAGCCTGTGCTGTTGCAGCGCTGTTGACGCTGGCAGCGCTGCCAACTGACGGGGTATTAAAATTTATCGCCAGTTGCGTAGCACGCGCAGATATTTTTGCGTGCCACAGCAAATGGCAAGTGGCAAGCAGCAAGCGGCAAGTAGCAAGTGGGTGTACATGCCGTTAAGGCTTAGATAGCAGCTAAAAAGGAACTCCAAAGTCCTGCACAGGAGTTACGTCTTGTTGCCCCCAGAGGCGGCAGATTGTTGTTGTTGCTGCTGCTGTTGTTGTTGCTGTTGTTGTTGTTTACACTGGCGACTGGTTGCTGTTGTCTTTTTATTTCACTTAATTTTATTTCTATAAGCTGTGGCGCCTGCTAACCCAGTCACATATGCTTGTTCTCCCTCTCTCCCTCTCTCTCTCTCTCTACAGTCTAAGCTGAATTCTATGCTAACTTTTATGCCTTTAATCCTGCTTTCTCTCTCAATCTCTCTCCCACTCTCACACTGAAAATCATTTGTCTGTTTATTTGTTTGTTTGCTTCGCTTGCCTCATTCATTTGGCGCGCATTAATTACACACGACACGCATACGCCGCGTTGCACAGGGGGCATCATTTATTAAAAAGCCAAAGGCACTAACCCCACTCTCACTCCCACTCCCTCTCCCACTCGCTCCAGTAACTGTCACCCTATGCTTATGCGGATAATTTTTGGGCTGGCCAAAAATGTTGCCTCACATGTCAGCAGCAGGCAACAATCTGTGGCAGCAACTGTAACTGGTACTGGTTTATGCCTTCGCCTTAGCTTTGGCTTTCGTTTTGGAGTTGAAGCTGAAGTTGGAATTGGGATTGGGTTTAGGGCCAAGAAGCTGTCTGAGACCATTGGGATTTACTTGCTAGTTTCAGCTCAATATCATCATCAACATTTGCTGCGGCTGCTGGTGTTGCTGCTGCTGCCTCGGCAATCCTCGTCAACACAAATGACTGTCTCATGTTATCTGTTAAGCTGTCTTATCTGTTTGCCCTTGCCACATCTTTGAGACGCATCTGTTTGCATGTTTATCTGTCTGTATCGCTTATGCTTTGTCTTTCTCTCTCACTCCCTCTCTCTGTATCTGTACTCTACTCTCTCATACTGTTGCTGTTGCTCCTTCTAGATTTGTGATTTCGACTTTGTTACTTATTTAATTTGTTGCTTATTTGCTTGGCAGCAGCCGCAGCAGCAGCAACAACAGCTTCAGCTTTAGCATCAGCATAGTCTTTAGCATCAGCATCAGCATCAGCATCAGCAGCAGCATCAGCATCAGCTTGTACACATCCACGCACTTGTTTGCATATGTTTAACATGCTTCCCAATGAGCTGCTCCTGGCATTCTGATCCCTAAGCTGCTGCTCAGCGATGCCTTATCCTTCGCCTCTGCCTATATGTGTAGCTGTATGTGTGTGTGTGTGTGTGTGTGTGGGTGTATACATATGTATGTGTCTGTTTGTTTGCTAATGATTTGCCAGGCTGCTAATCAAATTGCTTTGGCCCCAAGTCTAATGGCATTACAAATGCTGCTCCCTGGCTGCTGCCACAAGCTCTTCACTCTTGCCTCAATCTTGCCACACTTTTGCCTCAAGCTTGTGCCACTCTCTTTCCACTCTTTTCCCTCTTTCTTTCCACACTCTTCCTCCACTTCTCCTCATATACTTGACACTGCATTATGCTTATTGATAATCGAATGAGGCAAGCAAACACCAGAGGGAGAGAGAGAGAGAGTGGGAGAGAGAGAGAGTGGGGCAGGGAGAGACTTTTAGCAATATAGGTAAATTCTCTGATATATACCTGTTTGTGTGTGTGGCATGCCACATTTTGTTGCCTCAATTTCAATTTCAAATCATAATTCTAAAGCATTTTGACTGCTGGCAGAGGAAAAAAAAATATTTGAAAAAGGATCTACTTGATGCATATAAATTGTTTGCTGACCATTTTGCAGCAAGTTGCAAGTTGCAACAGCCAGGGCACAGCTGTCAGTGGCAGGCAGATAGACAGACGGGCAGACAACGTGCCACAAAATAATGAATGAATCTATGCAAAACGAGCAAAAAAAGAAACAAGAACAAAAAAATGAAGCAAGAATTATGTGGCAACAGAATGCGCTGACATTTATCACCTGCGATGTTGCACACAAAGCTGCAACAGCAACAGCAGCCAGTGGCAACACAGCAACAAATTCATGTTTAAACCTTTGGTTAACTTAATAGCAGCAGTGGCAGTGGCAGCAACAGCAACACTAACTGTGGCTGTGGCAAGCTCATTGCTGCTATTTAGAACTTAGTTTTGCATACTTTGATTGTGCCTCAGCGTAACGCAACATAACGCAACGTAACGCAACGTTAGGTAACACAAGGCAATACAGTGTTATTGTCAATATTCGGGCATGAGTTGTGGCAAGTTGCGTGCAACCGTTGTGGCACAGCCACAGTCACAGCCACAACATTAGCATAAATTTTCAGCAGCTTATACGCGCATATGAATATATTATGTGGCACGCTGTTATTTATGTGTATTGGCTACCAAAAAAGAAACTTTGGGGCAAGTTTTCAACTTGAGCTTGTAGCTCTGCCACACTGGCACTGTGGCATACACACATACCACCCCCATACCGCCCTCCCTACCTCCCCCCGCCTACGCCAACAAACATATAATCGCTGCTTAGTGCAGTCGCGCGCATAACGCGACGCCATTGATAATCATTCGTTTTGGCTACATGCCACTGCCACTGCCACTGCCGCTGCCACTGCCTACTGCCCTTGCTACTAACACACCAACAATTGCCACTGTTAGTCTGTTAACATTCTGTGCCTTAGTTATGATCACCCTCCCGCCACCCACACCTATTCCATTTCCAGTCATCTTCAAAAACTCATTGAAGAGCATTCAAATTGAATTTACATGCAGGCACAACTTTTGTTTACATTGCGGCTTAAGGCAGAGTACTGTGGCACAGACAGACCATGTTGCCACTGAGGCAATACACTGAAATCAAATTTAAATCCGCAGCTTGCCACATTACATGGACGAGCGCCCAGTGAGCGTTGAAACCAACAAGGCTCGAAACCAGCTTACCTTAAACCAATCCTAACTCCCCCAACCCCCTGCCACCAACCCACCCACTCCCTCAACAAGCAACCAAAGCACAGGTGGCAGCCACCAAAAAAAAAAACCAAAAAAAAAAACAAAAGAAAAGAAGAGAAAAAACTGTTTGAAGTGTTTTTTTTTTCTTTTTGACTGACATTTCTCTAGGGATGAGATGAAGGCTGTTTGCCAAATTATTTTTATTTATTCGTGCGTTTAAAACATACAAAAAAAAAAACAGCAAAAAAAACGAAAATAAAATGTAAAATTAGCGCCCACTAGATGGCGCCACAAGAAAAGGTACAAAAGATTTATGGCTCAAAATGTTTGGCCTTCGCAGCAAATTGCCAAGAAATGCAAACAAATAAACGCACAAATCGTTGATATGCCACTCTTTGGTTACAGCATCAAAGAAAGAAAACCCTGCGAAACATTTCCTCTTCCCTTTCCACAGAAAATATAAGCAAAAGAAAAGGAAATATAACAGAATTTACAGCCATAAAAATATTTCTTTAACTTTCAACAAAATACTTGCCACATTTTAAGTCAGTTTTAAAATGTTTTTTGGCTTTAAAATCTGCAGTATTTATATAGAAATAAATAAAAATTATTAAAATCAAGAAATTGTGTTGAAAAACTATTTTTATACGTCATAATCAATGCATATATGCAGCTGTGCTATATGCACTGCACGCTAGATGGCGCCACTTGCCATAGACGCTGATTTATGAGGCGTTAAACGGCGTCCTTTTTGCCTTTGTTGTTGTTGTTGTTGTTGTTTTTTATGCCGACAAAAAGAAAAGAAAGTAACAAATCCTTTATTGAGCTTTGCCGTTTGTTAGCTCATAAACATCAAGCAGCATATAGCATGTAGCATGTAGCATGTAGCATGTAGCATATAGCATGCAGCAAGCCCCATTGAGCCGCCTATTAACCTCAAAAGTGTTACCTGCCACATGAATAAATCAAAGCCCTTTTGCACCCCAGTCAAGTTGTAACTGCCCCAAACCTAAGCTACCCACTCCCACTCCCAACCCCTATCCCCTCTCTCCCACTGCTTTACTTCACTGCTTTACTCCAGTCACTATTATTATACGCTTCGTATCAGCGTGTGATAAATGTGTGTCGGTGTTTTCTTTTTATACTCCCTCTCTCTCTCTCTCTCTCTCTCTTTCACTCTCTGTCACTTTTTGCTGTTGTTGTTGTTGTTGTTGTTGTTGCTTTAGCATCCATTCGTTTTTGGTGCCACGCTTCGTTGCGTCTTCGATTTGCTTAACAAATTTGTAAGATTCTTAACACATTTGCATATTGCGTAAGCGTAAGGAATCCCAGCCACTGCCCCCGCCCCTGCCCCACAACCGTACCCCCCTGCAACCTTTGATAAATCCACTAACACAGACACACACATACACACAAACACACACATACATAGATTTACCCTCTCTAACTGCTGCCGCTTGCCACAATCTAGAATTTCGCAGTTTCTGGTTCTGTCTCTATTTTTATATTGCATGCCACCGCCTGCTGCCGCCTGCCGCCTGCTGTTGCTGCTGCTGGTGTCAAGTGTGGAAATACTAAAATTCCTTGACGACTTCAATTTAGACTCGCTTTCTCTTTCTTCCTTACGCTTCTCTCTCCCCCTCATTCTTTCCTTTTGCTGGTGTCACTGGGATCTCAATGAGCTGCACAATAATGACAACATTTCCTTCCGACAACCCTAGAGTTGCCTTGTGTTTTCTTTTTTATTGCCATGCACAGGGTTGCCAGTTCTTTGCGAACTTTGACACTAACTGAGGCTCTCCCCAATCCCTTTTCAAGGATTTCTATATTGAGTTTATTTAGGTGCTCTGCCGATTCGATTGGACCAGTGAACGTTTGGTATGTCTCATCGCTCAATCGAAGAGTCTCTCAATAAACAGGGGGGGGGGGGGGGGGGGGGAGAAAAAAAAAAAAAAAAACCGAAAATGTTCTGGAATTTCCTTGACATTTTCACCAACATCAACTCAAACACCCCCTCACACCCTTACCCCACCAGCCATCCTTGTCATTGGCATTTGCAATGACTTTCAACAGTTTTTTTTTCTTTCCTGTTTTGTTTAGCATTTTTTTTCTTTAGCCGATTTTCTATTGTCTGCAACAACCCGCCACCCCGAACCCCATCCCTCCCACTCTTCCATCTTCCCATGAAATTGACACGCATTTGCTTAGTGGACCTTCGCCCACAACATGCGAATCATCAGTCAAAGGAATGTGACAATAATTTGCGCAAAGCAAAGGCAAAAAAAATGATGTGTAGCATTAACATTGCTATGTGGCACTATGCAATGCTGTTTATGCCACACTAGCAGGTGGCAACATGTCCTAGCTAGCTGCAAAGTCTGCTGCAAATTTTTGCTAACAAAATCACAATTCAACTTGCAACTTTAGTTGCTTCTGGCTGCAATATATTCATGCCACAATTTCAGGCAAAGCAAAACAAATATACACAGCGAGAGAGAGAGTGGGGGAGGGAGTGTGTAGCAGACAAATCTGCTTAATTATTTAACTGCTAGTTAAGCTAATGCATTTTCTATTATATTGTACAAGCATTTATCGTTTATCGTCTATCATTTATCGATTAATTAAGTGTCCTTAACAACGCTTCATTTACAGCGCATAAATTATTCAAGCAAACAATTTGCACCGAGATTTCTTTACTCTTAAATGTAATACTTATCGATTGATGCACTTTTCGATAGTTGCATTTATCGATCACTACATTTATCGATTACTATATTTATCTATTGTTTATTGTATTAGATAACTTGTTGCATTAAACTTCATTTGTTGCTGTCTTTGACGCCACTTTCCATAGTTCCATTTCAGCTTGGACTGAGCTTCCTTTTGGCGTTGCCACTTTATGGCTGCCCCATGCATTGCATGCATGCAACTTGTGGCATGGTAGTGTATGCAGTAACTACCACTTGGTCAATTATTAATGTTAATGTCTTCATTACGATTCATAATCGTGTTGTTGCTGCTGATTTTGTTGCTGTTGCTGTTGCTGCTACCCGTTGGCAGTTTTTGTAACGCCCTTGCCCATTCATTTGGCCACGCCCACAAAAGACAGACAGGCACACACAAACAGACAGACAGACAGTAATGAATCATTGGCATTGAATTGACAAAGCAGTGAAAAAGCTTTGCAAATAAATTAATGCTAATCACTGGCGCTGACTCTGTTTAAGCTGCTCTCCGGCTTTCCTCCTTGTTAAGCGGCAAAAAACGCGCACAAATCGCACACGAATCGCACACAAATCGCACGCAAATCGCGCGCAGCCATAAATTATGTTTCCACAATTTGTGAAATCAATACAGCAAATGAGATGGGAAAAAGGAATGGGAAATGGGAAAGCAGAGTTGGAGTAGGAAGTAAAAAAGGTTGAGGATGGCCGTTGACTTTAATCGCAGGTAAGTGGGGGGACAGACGGAGAAAGGGAGGGGGGGGGGTGGGTAGGGGTACCAATGTGGGCGTTGCATAAGGCACGAACGGATTGAAAAGCCGCGCTGAGTGACTGCAAATGATACTTTAATGTGACAGGCGGACAGTTTGCCGAAAGGCGCATGGGGCGGGGCAGAGCAAAAGAAGCAGAGAGAGAGAAAGAGAGAGAGAGACAGAGAGTGTGTTTGTGTGTGGGAGAGGAAGCAAGAAAAAAAAGGACACTGGGATAAGGATTTGCTGTCAGCGCGCTGATGATTTTTGCACCTCTTTTTATGTGCTGTGGTTTATATATATATATTTTTTTCTACTCTTCTTCTTCTTTTATTCTGCCCTATTGCTGTCATCGTGAAAAGAAAAGAAAAAAAAAACTAGTAAAAAGACAAGCCAAGGGGAAGAAGAAGAGCGCAAAAATAAATGGGCAAAGGGAAAGCGCAAGAGCGAATGGAAAAAAAAAAAAAAAACTATCGCCTCTCATCCTTTGCGCAGCCTTTTTTCATATTATTTTCACTCTGCCTTCCCCGCTCCATCCCCTTCGCGCTCTCCTGCTGCTTCTTCTTCTCCATCTTGTTTTTTTTTTTTCGTTTTAATTCCTGGGGCGCGCTTTCAACGCTTGTCATCTTACCGCTAATGGCGGCTACATGTCAACCACTCATCTCGGGCTACAGATTCCACCACAGAGATTCAGCTGAAGGCTGGAGGCTGGAGGTTTTAGTTGCAGCAACAGCAGCAGCAGCATCTGGGTTTTGGCTTTGGCTTTGGCTTTGGCTTCAACAAGCAACTTCATTGCTGCTCGTTTTCCAGCCATTCATACGGCAGGCAGCAGCAACCACAGACTCAATAGTATGAGACGCTAGGTGGCGCCACAACGCCCGCATGGCGAGGATGTCAAGCGTGAAATCGCTTTGCCAGCCCCAAACAGAGAATCAGCCAGGCAACCAGGCAGCCAACCTGTCGTCATAAAAATTTTTAAACATAAAAAAAAACAACAGCAACAACAACAACAACAACAACAACAGGCACAACAACGACAGTAGGCGACAGCAGCAGCAGCACAGAGGAGACAGGAAGAACTTGCTAAAGCAGAACAAGAAAGAAAAAAAATTTGAAGAGAAAAAAAAAGCATAACATAATACCCACAAGAAGACGCAGCAGCAGCAGCAACAACAACAACACCAACAATCAGCATCAGCAGCAAGAAGAAGCAACAGGAACAATGCGTCGCCGCTTACATTGAGGGCGTTGCAGGCAGCAAACGAAAGGCAAATAAAAACGAATCTGCTACACACTATACACAAACATAAACTGCATAAATTTAATAAGAAAAGCAACTAATTTAAGCAAAAAATATATATATAGAAAAATATCAGTTGTATATATAGGATTTAAGCTGTATAAAATTCGATTAAGCTTAAAGCAAAATAAAATTTTTAACATTGGCTGCGATTGAGGGAAGAGCAAAGCTAAGGCTGAGTAATTGATTGTGTGTGTGTGTGTGTGTTTGTATAGTATATATATATATGTATGTGTATATAAGTTTGCATACCAACACACACAATCACACACACACATACAGGGAACGAGACTATCACAAACGACTCATAACATTGCACTGCGCCAGGTGACAGAGCAGCAGCAGCAGGCTGTAAATATGTGGCATGTGGCAGGATCGCTGCCACTGTGAAGACACAGTTTTTCGCTAATGAGTTTCCGTCTGCTTGAAGTTGTTGTTGTTGCTGTTGCTGTTGTTGCTGCCACTGATGACGTCGCTTAATAGCCAGCGATAGAAGCTGCAAGCGACGTCGATAATGATGAAGGTTGTACGTTGCCTTTGCCACTGGCTTTGGGGTCTTTGCAACAGACGCTAAAGATATTTATATATATATATTGTATATAGTATATGGTATATAAGTTAAATGAGCTGCAACTGCAACTGCAACAGCAACTTTAAGGCATGCAACAGCATTGAATATCATTAGTGGACGCATTAATTGGCCGCCAGTCAGAATTTTATAGACGTCAATGCTGTAGCTGCTGCTACTGGTATGTGTGTGTGTGTGTGTGTGTGTGTGTGTGTGTGTGCAAGGGGGAAGCTGTTGTGATTGTTGCCGTTGCCATTGCTGCTGCTGCTGCTGCTGCTGTTTGGTGTTGGTGTTGGTGTTGCTGTTTGCTTTGTTAAAATAAACAAGCAAACAGCAAAAGAGGCAAACAGTCAGTCAATCTATCAGTGAGTCATTCACGCGCTGACAACTCAAACAGCAACAACAAGGACAAGGACGTTGCTGCCTTAACTGTCGCCTGTCACAACAACAGCAGCAACAGCAGAAGCAACAATAAAGGAACAAGCTAATCCCCAACTGAATTTCAACTGGCAGCAAGGAGCCTTGGCAACATTGCCAACGACAACATTGGTTAAGTATCTTGAAATAATATTTACACTTTACGCAAAAGACTCAAAGCAAACAGCAACAGCAGCAAGCAGGAGCAGCAACCAGCAGCAGCAGCAGTCAAAAAGAAATAAGTATGCTTATAGTTCTTCATAATGATGTTGCTGATGATGCATATAATGATGATGATGTTCTTGCTAAAGCTGTTGCCTGTTGTTGGCTGACTGCTAGTCAAATAAGTTAATCGCTTTACCAATGCAGCACCAGCACCAACAGCAGCAGCAGCAGCAGCAGCAGGGGTTCTAGGTGTATGCTTGGGGTGGGGTAAGGGGTTGGTTAGACAACGGTCAGCATATTGAGTGAAATTGTGAACCGGTTAGCAGTTGCTTTGCAGTCATATTTTTAGCTTTGAGCCAACAGCAACGAACCCAAAAAAAAAGCGTTTAAAACTATTTTTAAATGTGGCAAAACGGCAGACAGCAAGGCGCACAGCTAAGTTGCAAATGGAAAATAGGAAACTAGAAAACTAGAAAAATGCCAAAATGGAAAATAGAAAATGATAAAGCAGCCAAAATGAAACGAAGAATTTAAAAGTTGCTGCCAAAAGCCAAGCTGTTGCTGTCGACAACGAAAGCCACAAATTTGCGGTCAATAGTCAACAGACTGTGAGATATATATCAATAGTTATCGTTATCGTTATCGTGTTTCTTGTAATACTTATTGTTGTTGCTGGTATTGCTGTAATTGAATTGAAATTGCATTTCAATTCATATTTAATTGAATTGCATTGTTTCAAGGCGTCGCATTGAACGCTTCAATTCGATCAATTGTCTGCCAGCAACCAGCAACAGCAACCAGCAACAGTAGCAGCAACAATTGAAAGTGTATTTGATTTATTTTTGCTTTGCTTTTAACCAACACTTGTTTGTGGCCTAAAAGCTGCTTACAGCAATAAACACTAACCACAAACAAGAGTCGCTTAGCTATGCTAAAAATTATGATACAAAAAACTGTAAGTCAAATTTTTGCAGTGAAATTTATGTTGTTCGGAGCTTTTGCTAAGCTTTTGCGGGAAAATAAAGAAAATGCATTTAAAGTGTGCTTTATTATACACCGAATCTAGATATACCCTATAAAAATTTATAACTCTTTATATATATAACAATTCTATGCCTCAAAGTCTCACAAATAAATACTAAAATTTTTTCTTTTGCTGCCATACGATAAGTTTGTTATACCTCATGGCATTTGCTTATAGGGTATACAAAGTGCCTGCTATTAAGGCTGTTTTTCTAACTGTAAAATATACACTTACTTTTCCATATAAATTCGAGCAACTTAGCTATACTATATCTAAGTATTACTAAGCTCTAACATAAGCTTCTAATGAAGAAGAAAAGCAGAAAAATTTTTGTTTTTGTGTTTGATTTTAATCTGCTTTCTTAAGTCGCTTTAATCCTGTGGCTAGTCCTTAATTTGAGCTGCTTGCTAGAGCAACACAATGCGGCTTTGTTTTGGCTTAATTTTCATGCAGCATTTTGGCCTTCTTGTAACACAACTTAACTTGGCCAAAAGCATATAAATGTATATTGAGAAATTTTATAATTACGCATTAGGCTTTGATGTGGTCCAGACTTGTCTGACTGTCTATATTTCCCATATTCCCCCCTCGTCCCTCTCTCTGACAGTCCCCTTTCTACGCTCTTTTTTTCTGTCTTTGTATATGCAGCTTGTGGTTTGCCCTTTGAGCCACACTTTGGCTCATTTAATTGGCCAATTTGACGTGACGCGTTTTTTTTCCCATTTTGTGTCAAAAGTTTTCTTGCATTTACTTTTTGTCTTTGTTTTGTCTCTAGTTTTGTGTTGTTGTTTACTTTTGTCTGACAGCAGTAGCATATTTCATATTTCATTTGATTACAATTTAAAGGGTTGCCGCCTGCACCTCCCCCTCCCCTCATCACAACACAAACTTTGTGTTTAAATTTTTGAAAAAAGTTAATTGAAAATTAATTGCTTTGGACAGCTGAACATGGCCAAGTCAAGAGTCAAAACCTTAATCTTCCACATACTTTCTCTCCCTCTCTCTCTTTCGCTCTCTTTCCCTATCTTTATATATATATATATATATATATATATATATATATATATATATATGTATATATAATTTATATCAAACACATAACGAACGGGTTATATAATTAGCTTTGACGCGCCCAGTGGATGTTGCTGTTGCCCATTCGAGGCACGTTCACATGTCATTTGGCTGGACGAGGGGTATATGGGATAGAGGGGCACAGGCAAAAGGTGAGCTGTAAGCTGTAGGCGGCATCTTAGCGACACACGCGATCGTTATAACTGCGACACCTAGCGTACAGCAACGGAAGCTTCCACCAGCAGCAGCAACAGCAGAAAACAAATTTTTGATTGAAATTTTCTTTACGATTTGCGTTCTTTTTTGTCTGTGGATAAAACTATTAATAAACTTGTGCAAAAGTTCAAAGGTGAGCAGCATATGAATGAGCTGCAGCAACTGTTAAATGTGTGGCATCAAGCAGGGGGCAAGTGGGAGGGGCTAGAGAAAAGGAAAATGCGATTGAAGTTGGATTTGAATTGCGTTTGTGAATCTTAATGTGCTATGGACAATGGTCATGTCTATCATGTGTGTGTGTGTGTGTGTGTGTGTGTGTGAGTGTGTAAGTGTATGAGTGTGTGTGTATGAGTGTATTTGTGTGTGTGGGCGTGGCCGTAAGCATATCACAAACAAGATTTCACAATCAGCGTTTGTGTTTGAATTTCCAGTTAAGTGGCAAAAAAAAGGCGTTGGAAAATTGGAGTAAAAGCAAATGCTAGTTGCAGTTGCAGTTACCAACTGCTGCTACTGCAATTGCTGCTGTTCTTGCTGATGAAAAATGATGCAGCACGTATGCACATCACACACACACACACACACAGAGAGAGAGAGATAGAGAAGCAAATGCAAATTCAACCAAATCGCATGCAAAGTTTGTGCTTTAGCTGCAAAATTTTGCCCCCTACTCTCAGTTGCTTGTAATGCCAGAGAGTTGATGGTGGGGGGGGGGGGGTCAGAGGTTTGGTATTGTCTTGACTGATTTCACATGACAACCTGCAGTAGTATGCAGTAGCAGTAGCAGTAGCATCAGCAGCAGCTGCTGTACAGCAAGATATTTGATGCCTCAGCCATAGGCCATGAAAGTGCATAGTTCTCAACTGTAAGCTCCACTCAGCAGGACACATGGACAACAGGACAGCTGGACAGCTGGACAGCAGGACAGCAGGACAGCAGGACAATTGCACATCACAAAAGCACATAAGAGAAACATAACGTTTGTCCATTGGGGATTCAGTTGAAGTTGCAGCTAGAATTGGAATTGGAGTTGGAGTTGGAGTCTGTGTCTGAGTCTGGACATTGCTTGTTGAGTTTAACGATCGCCGCTGGCAATGTTTCTCTATCTCTGTCTATGTCTATGTTTTACCCACTTTCCACATACCTACCCCCCCTTCTCTCTACAACTACTGAAAGCAAATAATTGAAGCGTCAAGCCTTTTACCATTTTACCATATGCCAAGAGGCAAATTTTGCTGCTTTGTACAGCTGTTCAACTGCTTAACTCTTGGCATAGAGACAGAGAGAGAGGGAGAGGGAGAGGGAGAGGGAGAGAGAGAGAGAGATTATGTGTAAGAGAGAGAGACAGCTGATCTGGTGAGTCACGCGTGAGTTTCTATATAC
This sequence comes from Zygothrica quintamaculata, assembly GCA_037044455.1. Taxonomy (NCBI): domain Eukaryota; kingdom Metazoa; phylum Arthropoda; class Insecta; order Diptera; family Drosophilidae; genus Zygothrica; species Zygothrica quintamaculata. Next base: position 179,688 of record JBAMBS010000350.1, on the reverse strand, counting down.
AATCCTTAGTCAACTGCGGCTACTTTTTAGCTCTTTAGCTCACACACATTGCGTATACGACACGTTGACCCACTTTGTGGAGGGCATAAGTTGGGGTTTTTAGCATATAAATTATAATTTCTCTTTGTTGACTGTTGTCATTTGTTGTTAAGCGCATTTTCGGCTAATTAAAAAAGAACAGCAAGGAGTCAAAAGACACACACACACACACACACACAAAGAGAGAGCGAAAGAGTGTAAGAAGAATGCAAATTAAATGAAGAAAAATGCGTCAAGCCATGCGGGCAATAAAACAAAATGTGCAGAGTGTAAAGTAAGAAACAAAGCAAAAAGGGGTAAGTAACAGAGGGGGGGGGGGCAAGGGGAAGGGGCAAGAAGTGTAAACAAGCGCAGCTAAATTGTAAGATATAAGATATATATACAGCGTGGGAAAGAGATGACAATATAGCTAGGGATGAGGCAGATGAAAATAATTTAATGAAAAAAGCAGATAACAAGTGTACAATAAACACACAAAGAGATAAAGGGGCGGGGGGGGAGAGAAGAGAGGGAAAGGTAGGGAGAGGTGGGGGAGTTAACAGCAAATTTTTAGGTATTTCTTTATATAATTTTCAGTTATTTGTATTTTTTCTTTTATTTCCTTTACATTTTGTTTTAAATTTGTTTCATTCTTTTATTTCCTTTTCTCATCTTTTTCTTTTTTGTTTTATTTTCTTTTTTGTATAAAAAGCAACGGCAAAAACGTCAAGCGACAAAAAAATGTTCATGCTGACAAATTATGATTTATGTTGCAGCTGCTTGTTGTTGCTGTTATTGTTGCTGTTGTGGTTGATGTTGCTATTGTGGCTGTTGCTGTTGTGCTTTGTTGCTGCTGCTGTTGTTGTATATATGACATTTTGTCACTGTCGCTGTCAACGTGGGCGCCAGCAACGCAGCTGTAAAGTTAAAAGCAACAAAAGCACTGTTGTCGCTGCTGGGTGCCGTGACACGCGTGACTCACGCCGTAACTTAACAGCAACAACAGCAACAACAGCAGCAACACCATCACAACCATCAACAGCAGCAGCAGCAAGAGCGAGAGAAGTGGCTTAATGACATTCCATTTGACATTAATTAAACAAAATTCTCAAAAATAACAAAAGAAAAAATCAGAATAAAACCTAAAAATAAATTCTTTTGTTTTTTTTTTTGAGCTTAAAATATTAATAAAAATTGCTAAAAAAAAATAATAATGATGAAGCATAATTAAAAACATTTTAAAAATATAAAAAAATAATTAAATAAAATTCAAGAATAATAAAATAAAAAAAAATTTAAAAATAATAGAAAAATACCAAAAAAAAATATAATAAAAAAATGTATATGAAATAATAAAATATTTATTAAAACAGTTTATTAAAATATAATAAAAAAAAAGTAATGTAACTAATAAAAAAAAAATTATATAAAAAATAATAATATATTTATCAAAATATTTAAAAAAAAAAATTAAGTAATAAAATGTAAAAAAGAATATATATAATTTAATAATAAAATATATTAAATTAAAAAATAATTTAAAAAACATTAAAATTTATTAAAATAAATTATAAAATAAAATAAAAACAATATAAAAAATAGATAATAAAAAATTTAAAAAACAGTAAAAATATTTAAATTAAATATTTTATTTAAAGATTAAATATATATAGTGGTAAGCCCTTACTTAAAGCTAGTAGTTATCGATAATAATCGATATGTGCAAGGAGTCTCAACTCAAGTTATTATTAAAGCAACTCCAGTTTGATCAGAACTAATTGCTATGCTATATAGCTATAGCTATATATATATTTATATAAATATATATATATATATATATATATATATATTTATTGTAGACTGCACTCACGCATAACTCACGCACGAGCAGCACGTAAAACACGAGCCGCAATTGAAGCGTTCAAGCAAATTCTTTTGTGCCAGTGAAATTACAATCAAAACTCGCTTAAGGATTAAGTCATTCGTTGCAATAAAATAAAGCAAAACATACACACACACACAAGTGGTTTTATTTTATACTCTGACATACAAACACACATATGTAAATATATATAAATATATATATAAATATATATGTATATATATATAGCGGTATAGAGACAAGTCTATCAAAAGGCAGTTCAAAAATCATATTTAAAAGCAGCTTCAATGCCATTTACTCAGAGGAATACATATACATTGGGCATATAAAACCAAACAAAATACATACATACATATACGTATACATATACATATATATATATATATATATATATATATACATACACACATACACACATATTTCCATATTGTAAATGTCTAACTCGTTGGCAAATCGCAACGTCTTTTTTTTCTTTGCCAATCAATTGCTGCTCTTCCATTCAATGCCTCAATGCAACAATGTATCAATGAATGAATGATGCAATGATGCAATGTATGAATGAATAAATGTATGTATAAATGGCAACTGTAAATGAAAACAATTCAAATTAAAAACATGAACAAAAAGACCATATGCTATGACTCCTGCTCCAGCTCCAGGTCCAGCTCCAGCTCTGGCTCTGGCCATGTGCTTTAGAAATTGCAACAGCAATGGGAAAGTTCAACAAAAAAAAAAAAAATAACAAAAAAAACCAAAAAATAAAAAAAAAAAAAAATTAAAATCAAAATAAAAATGTACAATAAATACAAGAAAAATACGAAAAGGCAACATATAAAAGAAAAATAAGGGAAAACAAAAAAACAAAATCAACATCAACATCAAGTATACTTCAGGCTAATATCACAAACGCAATTACACGGCAAGGGAATTGGTTGGGAAATGCTCTTGAGTAGTGGTAGAGAGAGGGGGGTGGTAGGGAGGTGGCAGGTTGAAAACTCTGTGGCAAAGCGAAAATGTTATGTTCTTTTTTTTTTTGTTTTATGCAACAACAAAGCAATTGCCCATTGAGCCAGTCGAGAGTTGAGTTCGAGTTCGAGTTGGAGTTCTGGATAGAAGCTCGGACTGAGCCTGCCACAAAATCTCTCTCTCTCTCTCTGTCTGTCTGCTATGGTCAATACAGTAGACCCATGGGGCATGGTCATTCTATGGCATTCAATACACACAATGTGAGGGAGTTCAACACACATACACACATACATGCCACACACACACAGACGAACAGACAGACAGTTGTAGAGAGACTAACTAATAATAGGCAGGCACTTGGACTGACTGAGCTTTTGTCTTGCAACGTTTTACAGGTAGCAAAAGTTTTGTATGCCACAATACCACCCATAGCCACCCCCCCCCCCACCCCCAACCCACCTTTTTTAACTGTTTGTCGTTGTTGTTGCTGTTGTTGTTAGTGTGCCCGTTGGGCAACTTAACGGAAGCGAGCAATTTAGTTGCTTAAAAGATATTCCCCAGTTGGTCTATGACTAGACTCGACACAACTCGACACAACTCGACTCAACTCGACTCGTCTCGACCAGAACAGAGCAGCATTTAAGGCCAACAGCAACAAAGCAACAACAAGTTAATAGAAGCACTTAATAATCAAAAAAAAATAAGGTTATCGTCTGTCGATAGCAACAGCAACAACAACAACAAACATTTATCGATTAATTCAAATAGAGAAAATCAGAAGCACAAAATGCAATTTGATTAGCTAAATAGAAACTAATTAACAGTTATATATATACTATATATATACATATATGTGTTTGTGTTTATTGTTATATAAATATTATCGATAAATTTATCTAACGCTTAGGGAGCTCTGCCTTATATGCGTGTGTGTGTGTGTGTGTGTATAAATTGTGCGCTTTGTTTTAATTAAAATTCAAATGTGCTGCAATTTCATTAATTACCAGACAGCACACACACACACACACATATATATTTATTTATATATGTATACATGTGTATGTATGTGTATGTATGTGTGTGTGTGTGTGTGTGTTTGAACTTGGTCAGTTATTGCTGCTGCCACTTGCAGCCATTTTGCACTGAAGCCTTTTGAAAATGGCGCTGACGTGACTCTCTAACGTTTGCCCATATGTACACCCCCTTCCCAGGCCACCTCTTCACTCTTCTCCCTCTTAACACCGCACAACCCTTGGCCTAACATTCATACAGTTTCCATTTTCCGTTTCCTGTGCCCTGTTGCTCCTGCTGCTGCTGCTGTTGCTGCTGCTGCTGCTGTTGGCCATTGCATGCCAGCAGCCAAGCGAAGCATGAAAGCAAACGCATTCCCAGCAACTAAGCGAAATGCTCTACCCCCTTTGCCCCCTCACCTCAGCTACTTCTACTGCTTCATTCATAACACCCTTGCAGCGGTGCACCACATTCGCACGTTGTCTCTACGCTGCTCTCTCTCTCTCTCTCGCTCTTACTCTCTCAATCTCTCTCTCTCTCTATCTCTGTCTGTTGTGCTGCCATCATTCATGTGCTTTGCACTGTCTGTGTGTCAGTCAACAATTCAATTAACGTGTTGATGATTTTGTGGCATGCAACATGGCGTACAAGTTCTGCCACTAAATTCTGCTTACCCTGTTGCCAATTGTTATACCCCTTCGCTACCCCTCCCTCGCCCACAACCAACTACTGCATGCTGTACAGCAATTTGCGTTACAACATTTTAATGAGCAATTGATTGCAATGCAACACTGCAACTTTTCACTTGCCACAACACACCCTTTCACTCTCTCTCTCTCTCTCTCTCGTTTTCTTTCTATCAATGTGACTGATTTGTTTACATGCTGTAATGCATTTGCTTTACTTTGTGCAGTGTCAATTTGTCAATTAGTTTGTCAATTGTTTTCCAACACTTTTTCTCGCTTCACGAAAATTTTCTGCTAGCAAATCAGCTGACAACTTGCAACTTCATTCAATATCAATGAAAACTGCTCCCTCAGTGTATGTAGCCGCAATTAAACAAATGCTTTTTCACTGGCTTTTCTCATTTTCTTAACGATTGTTGTTCTTGTTGCTGTTGTTGTCGCCAATGGCAAAAATGCTTAACACTTTCAATTAAGCGCATTAATTTTATGGGATTATGCGTTAGGACGCGCCAATAGGACGCCACCTAAGGTATATATTGAGGGTTGGGAGTTGGGGGTTGGGGGTTGGGGGCTGGGGGTTGAAGGCATGCCCTATGCCACATCGCATCGCATCGCATATCAAATTTAATTTGCTCATTTGCCCTAAAAGCTTTTAATGTGTCTTCGTCGCTTCGCCCACCAAGCTGAAGCCGTTAACCGTTACCAACTCAGCCCCTTCTTTTCCCTCTCAGTCCAAAATTGTCGCCAGTGGCCATATAGTTGAAATAGCTAAAGAAGCTGCCACCAACAACAACAACAACAACAACAACAACAACATCTACCTATCGCTCGCTTACCGACCAAAAATGCGCCCCTAATTAAATTCAATATTAAATTGAGCAAAACGCAATTAACTCAAAAGGCGCACAGGCAACGCCAGACCAGCGAGACAGCAAGACAGACTATATAGGAGAGAGAGTGAAAGCGCGAGAGAGACTGAGCGAGATAGTAGACTCACTGGCAGAACGCCAGACCAGACCAGACCACACCAAAGTAGCGTAGAGCAGCGCAGCGCAGCATAGACCTGGCCATTGACTGGCTGCCACTTGCTGCCAAGCCATAAGCTGCCGTAAGCATTACATTACGTATACGCAGCGTATACGCAACTCTGAACTGTGATTTTACCTACTTCATTCTCTCTCTCTCTTTCTCTATCTCTCACTGTCTCTCTATTCAGCCAACAAGCAGGCCCATTAACGCCTCCCCTTACTCCTTCCACTGGCCAATTCTTCATCTTTTAAATATAATGTGAAAAATAGCAGCAGCAACAATGAAAAATTCCAACTTGAACCTTGACTTTAACTCGCTCAAAAGTCTTTGTAGCAGTTTACAAAACGCAAGCGAGCGATATATATTATAATCGAAATAAAAACATATCGATAGTAACTTATATTAATATTAATTAGGAACTTATTAAACTGTTAGCACTCAATATATTTGAAATGCTTAGCTCATAATTTATCGCTGGCAGCAACAACCAATGCATTGGGCAGATAATCGTTGCCAATAAAACTATTGTTAAAGTTATCGATAGTTCAAATATCGCCAGCAGCAGCACTGACAATTAGCTGCAAGCACAAAAAGCTTGTAGTTTGTGTAGAAAGTGCTACAAAATACTATCAAACCAATAAGTGCTATAAACAAAATAATTATAACGATGACATTTAATATCGATAAGTTTTATCCTAATGCTTTACTGTCGAATTATATATATTAACAATAGTTTAGCGCATACTTTAATATTGGCAGCAGCAGCAGCTTCAACCAGGCACAACATCGATTGCAAATAGCATGTATATAAAAGCTATCGATAAATATGCATGCAGCAACATGAATGAGAAGTAATAGTAAGACTATTAAATTTAAGCTAAAAGCTGCTCAAAGGTGCAGACAATCGATATAAAATGAATCAAAGCATATATCGATAGTGTTAAAGCTTATATTTAGCTAAGAACTCTTTTCGATTTCTCCAGCTTGAAATGCATCATTTTGAGCAGTAGCACATTAGCTTGCTTTGAAATCGATTGAATGCCATGTTGCATTTATCGATAATTGTGATAATTATCGATAGCTTTGAAAATTACTTGGCAAAATAAAGCCGAGCTTATGGCTAGCATAAATATTAAACATAAAAGTTATCATTGATTATAAATGAATATTTTAAGTAAGTTTTAAGCTTATTTGGCACCACTGTGCAGAGCAACTGTCGCCGCTGCTGCTGCTGCTGCTGCTGCTGCTGTTGTTGTGTGGGCGTTAGAACAATACGCGCAGACACAGCGCAGGACAACACAGCAGTTACATAGATAACAATTAACAGCATTTCCCAACCCACCCCCACTTTCCCCCTTAAGCCCCTTCCCTTTTATCCATAACCAACAAGCTGACACGCCTCTGCTTTGCCTTTGCCTTACCTCGCCTTGCCTCGCCTTGTGTTGTCTTGTGTCCTCCACCTTTGCTGACTGTATGTTACCCGCTGGCTATGTTTTGGCAATCTAAGATGTCGGCAAACATTTTCTGTGCGTGTTGACGTTGCTGCTGCTACAACAGCAACAATAGCAGGAACAGCAGTGGCAGTGGCAGCCACAGCAGTTGTCAGAGCAGCTGAATCTGATGTGTGCCAGCGATAACACAGCGCCCTAGAGGCAAAAACTACGACGAGACGGCAACTTGGCGGAGCTCGCCCCTGCCTCAAACCCTGCCACAGCTTCTGTAGCAGCCTTATAGCTTCACCCTAACAGCCCAATCCCCTACAGCCTCAGCCCCCTACAATTCAACGCCCGTTGGCTCAGTTTGGCACATGCGAGCAACAAAATTAATGTCTGCTAATGATTTGTGCCGGCATGTTGCCCTCGCATGCCACGCCCCACACACACACCGCACGCCCCCGCACCAGCACGCAGAAGCTGAAACCAAAGCAAACAGTACACAAATCGAGCAACATGCAAAGTGTTTAATGTTTCATAACCGAACACTGGCAGCTGAGCACTGGGAGAACTCAGAGCTGTGAGATGTGTGTTGAGTTGTTGCACGTTGAGAGTTGAGAGCTTGCAACAGATCAGAACACACAACAACACAAGACATGGCACACGTTGCACAAAGTCAACTTGCAACAACAACAGCAGCAGTAGCAGCAGCAGCAACTGACATTGTTCAAACTGCCCCAGGGAAACTGTGAAGGCGTTGGAGTTAACATTGGTGGCAAGCAACAGGGGGCAGGTGCACAAGCACAAGCGACTCAACAACTGCAACTCACTTTCAGTTGTCACACAGTCACTCAGTCAGTCAGTCAGTCAGTCAGTCAGTCAATCAGTCAGTTATAGAAACAGAGAGAGACATTAGTTGGTTATGTGGAGCGTATAAATTGTCAAAGTAGGGGCAACTATTGTCTGTGGCATGCAACATTGTCAACGTTAGCTGCAACATGTTCTGTTTGCTAATGAGCTGTGCACTATGGACAGTTGTTACAGTGCACAGACATATGTAATTAACTATCGATAACAATAACGATATACATAAGTCCTTGATAAACATTAATAATAAAGATGCACTTTAAGTTAATGATAAGCGACAATCGATAACAGCACTAACAGTTGTATGATAATACTTAAACTCCTATTAAAAGCTATCGATAAAAATATCGATATAATAGACTGTCTAATTATCAATTGTTATGCACCATTACATAAGTAGAGTAAAAACCAATAGCAATAGTTGGCTCTTCAGCACTCAGATATCTGTAAACAATTATCGATAACATTATCGATACATAAAATTTGACTTTAAACATTAAAAATAACAATCGTATCATAAGAATTTTAAGTGTCAAGCTATACTCGATAACAAGAGACAGTTTTTTATTACTTACACACGTATAGAAAGCTATCGATAAATATATCGATGGTTTAGGTGCTTTAGGTATTGAATAAAAAAACTATAGAATCGAAAGATTAGCAACATTTCACAATAATCAATGGCAAAAGGCAGCTGTGAAGGTGATAAGGCATATATTAATTAAATATCGATATTATTATCGCTATATGAAAATTCATTAAAATTAGATATTAAAGATCGTAACAAAAGATTATCACTGATAAGCAATAACTGTTAATAATAGACAGTTGCTGCAGCATTCAAACACGTTTCAAAATCTATCGATAACAGTATCGATAAATGAAATTTTCATTAAAAAACATTCTAATTAACATACAAAATGAATGATAGGCGAATGAATGAAGCAAGATTCGATAAGACATATCAAGGCGAGTAATAGCCAAAAGTAACAATACGGCCACACCCACAACATGTTGTTACCAACCAACGCCTATCGATCAACCAAGCCCCGTTTTGCCGGCAATAACAGCTTATGCATATTTATTGACCACACACGTTGAAGCGACATGACCACGCCCACAACAGCCACCTATTTGACCCAGGCACGTACATATAATATATAAGCACACACAAACACACACACACACACACACATATGGACACACATAAATTGTGGCTCTGTGGGTGTTGCCAATGAGCTTTGAAGAAACGCGCTCTCAACTCAATTGCAATTACATGAAATTTTAGCTTATAATTTGATTAAACTTTTCAATTACAATATGCAATGAAGTTGCTCAACGATGGACACAGGGGAAAGAGGGGTGAAGGTTGGGGTAGATAGAAGAAGAAGAAGAAGAGGAAGAGGAAGAAGAAGAGGCAACTGCCTGGACTACTAATTCCCACAATTACAATTTGCTGGCAAGCAATCAAGAGCAAGTTGCCTACAGACTGCGTATCAGCCCGTTTACCCGTCTAACCGTCTATCCGTCTAACCGTCTAACCATCGCAGACTTGACTTCCAACCAGGCCAGGCCAAAAACAGAGCAGACTCGACCAGACCAGACCCAACCCGAACAGTGCAGACCACCACCAGAGACGAGACCTGGTTAGACCTCCCAGGCAAATGTTTAGTGGAAAAGCACCTGCACCTGTGCATGCACAGTCTATAGACCATGGCTCGAATTCCATACAGGGTTGGCCATTTGCCAGAAAACCAAGTTAAAAGCCCGACAACTGTCAGCAGTCGGCAGTCGGCAGTCCGTAGTCAGCAGTTGGCAGTTAGCATATGGCCAGGCCTAAACTTGAATCTGGACTTTAGGCTACAAGCTGAGCACACACTTCACACACACACACACAGCTCCCACAACCCATGCGTGTGTGTGTGTGGCTCATAATCTTAAATTGCCAGCCAACTGGTTGCCTCCCTCCCTGTCTGCCTCTCTATCTGCTTGCTCCTTGGCTCCCTCTCACTCTTTCTCTCTCTCTCTTCCTGCCACCTGGTTGCGCCTGCCACACGTACGTGCTCATGTGTGCAATGCGATAGAATTTTTTTCTTCAGCTTCTTCTAGTTTCTCTGTTGTTGTTGTTGATTTTTTTTCTCCCCACATTTTCTTTTTAATTTTTTTTTCTATTTTCTTTTTTTTTTATGCTGCAGGTTAATCTAAATTAGTAAAATATACAGACACTGCCGCAGCATCAACGCAACAGCGACGCAGCTGCCCCTCTCCCATTCTCTCTCTCTCTCTCTCTCTCTCTCTATCTCTCTGTCTCTCGATTCCGTTTCAGTTTAACTAACTCAAAGGTAAATAGACAACGTTGCAGCAGCTCTTTCAGCCGCAGTCAGAGCCGCAACGACGTCGTCAAGCGTCGACAACTCTTCAGTTGTCTATGTATTGTTGTTGCTTGTTGTTGTTACTTGTTGTTGCTGCTGTTGTTATTGTTGCTACTGCTGTCTGTTGCTGATGCCTTGATGCTTGACATCGACTTTGCCACTGCCACTGCCACTGCCACTGCCACAGCCAGTGCCGCATGCAAAACCCCCAAGTAAACTTTAAACAAAACTTGGTACAAAGCTATAGCAGTCAAAGCTATAGCAGACTCTTAGTGATGAGCAACTTTATCAAAAACTGTGACTTTCAACGTTACTTGCAGTGATCACAGTCACAATTTCAATTGCAATTAATTTGATTTAAGATTAAACTAATTTGTTGTAAACGAATATATGAACTTAAGATATGACTTAAAGAGGAACTGTGGCAATAATTGTAGCTCGAAGCGATGACAGTTACTAACTGTGACACCAACTGTGACTCACTTCGATAGCAGGAAACTAATTTAATGCAGTTTAGACTCTTTTGTTGCTTTGATATATAGATTAAATTTTAACGCAAATTGTGACTAGAACTATGAATATAACTGTGCCACAAGCTGTGACTATGACTTTGACTATAACTGCGACTTTTACTGCTATTTTAAATGATCACAGTTACAGAAATACTCTATCTACAATTACTGTGCACTAGATTAAAGAGATATGTTGATAAGTTTATTAATATGACTCGTAAAGAGATTCAAAGTCTAACTGTAACTATAGTTATAGCTGTGACTGAAAGTGTGCCTCAAAGTGTGATTAAAACTGTGACTTTTAGTGAACATATATAGAATATATTTCAATAGAAATTCGATTGCTACGAAATGTATGTAAAAATTGTTACTTAAAGTGTGACTCTTACTGTGACTGCAAGTGATCACATTCACTTTTTTTATAGAAAACTTTTATAGCATTTGTTTTGATGCACATTTACCTCAAAATGTTGCTAAGAAATGTATGCAAAACTGTGACTGAAACTCCTAGTGATCACAGTGAGAATAATCACTCAATTGAATTGCTTTTCCTTCATTAAGATTTTACTATAAATCTTTTTAATGATAGTTCTTAAAGAAAAGCATAAACCATTGAGATTGAGCTCAGAGAGTCATTTCCCGTCATTTGTTGCTCGTGACTCTATGCCAAATCCTCAACATTCACATATGTATTCATATTCACAATCATATTCACATTTGTATTCACATTCAAATTCACATTTGCCCATCTTTATTCGCCTTATTCGTTCGCATTCAGCAGCAACATAAGAGGATTTTCATTAAAGCGCATAAAAATCTGTTGCCGCTCTGTTGTTGTTAAAATTTTCCTATTGTTGTTGTTGTTGTTGTTGTGGTTGTTGTTGTTCCTGTTGTTGTTGTTGTTGTTGTTGTTGCTGCTGTTGTCTCTGCATGCCGATACAGAGAGTTACAAACAAGCAAAATGCGACAGCAACTGCGTCTCCAACTTCAATTTCATTTCATTTCAATGCTGCTTCTATCAATTCCTCCCACCCACCTATCACCACCACCCCTTCCCACCTACACCTTATACCCTACACCCCTCTGCAGTGGATATAGTCTTTAGTCACAGTCACAACCACAGCCGGAAATGCAAAGGCAAAGGTAAAGCTAAAGCTACAACAAATGGAAAAAAAACAAAAAAAAAAAAAACGCGCGTGCTCCAAGAACGTTGCAAGTTGTTTGTGGCTGTTGCTGCTGCTTCTGATGCTGCTGCTTCTGATGCTGCTGTTTCTGATGCTGCTGTTGCCGTTTGTTGTGTTGTTGGTTGCTGCTGCTTGTCAGTTGTTTGTTGCTGTTGAATTGTTGTCATTGCTGGTTACCTTGGCCTTTGGCCCCGAAAATGAAACAAAGCTGAGGGCATAAAAAACTCAAGCTGAGCGTCTCTTGTTGCTGTTGCTGTTGTTGTTGCTGTCAGTGAATGTGTAATAAATACGACGCACAGCAGCAACATAGACAGCAGCAACATTTGTTAGCAACAAAGTCAAGTGCAACGTGCACTCTAGTAGCATTTGCACGTACTTGTCACTCGGCCTGAAGTTGCCTCAAGCAACGCTGCTGCTGCGGTCGCTGCTGCTGCTGTTGTTGCTGTTGCAACTTGACTGTTGACATTGCCTCTGTTGCATGCTTGCTATTAAGAGTGGTTAGACGCCATGTCTATACCACAGACACAAGCTTCAACCACTCCACATTCCCCCCCCCCCTACCCTCCCACTCTTCCTACGCCTAGGCTGAGCTCTAGCTTTAGGCCTATGCCTACTCTATATATATATATATATATATATATTCATAGTCTTCAGCTTGACCTGTGCGTTGGCTGCAATTTTGATGCTGCTAACGCATTATGTACAGCTCGCTGATTGCCTGTTTTCAATGTTGTATGTTGCAGGAATGCTGTAGCAGCTGTGGCATCTTCAGTTCCACTTTTTATGCTAAACTTTGCATAAAATTAATATCGAGCCACTGACTGCTGCCGACTGCTACTGCTGCTGCTGCTGCTGCTGCTGCTGCCCATCATCATCAGCATTACCATGCACATCATCATTATCATCAGTGTGTTCATCATCATCTGCTTTATGTTTCCGACAGTTCATTGCGAGTGTTTTAACGGTCGCCACTTCCGCCGTTGGGCGCCAAGCGTTGAGCCTCTTTGCCGTCCGCTCGCATAATTCGCTTTTATTTTATTTTTTTTTGCTTTTTTATGTTAACTTTGCCATTTCAAATATTTAATTTTGAAAAATAATTTATTCATTTCCGGCTGAGTCGGACTCCGCCTCAGCTCCAACCTCAGCCTCTGCCTCAACCTCTGCCTAAGACTTGGCAGTTGAAGTTGAAGTCGTCACGCGTCGCCCTGTTGATAATATTATATATATTTTTTGCTTTACCGTTAAGGATTTTGCTTTAACCTCCACTCTCCACTCTCTCTCCCACTCCCTGCCACGCCTCCACTTTCCCACTCCTTTTGTGGATTTTCCTTCCTAACCGCAATTTGATTTTATTTTGTTTTGTTTTTTTTTTTTTGAATGGAAATTGAAATGAAATTGAAACTGAAATTGAAGCTCAAGCTCAAGCTGAAACTGAACCGAGCTGAACTGTAATCAAAGTGCGGCTATTGATGTCAACTGTTGATGTAAATGTAAATGAAAATGCTGCATCAGTACATAATGATGCTAGCCATTGGCATTTGCATTAACAATATGAATTTCAATAAGAGGCAGCAAAGCGAGAAAAAAGGGAAGAACAAACAAAAGAAAATGCGTTAAAAAGGAAAATTGAAATTGAAAATGAAAAAATCGAAAAAATCAAAAAAGAAATGAAAATGAAAATGAAACTTAAGAATCAGATTTCAAGCCTTAAGGCTGACATATTTTATTGGAAATATTTTCTCTTTCTGCTGCTTATTATGTTTAACATTTTCATATGTGTATAGAGTATGTGTGTGTGTGTGTGTGTGTGTGTGCATCACGTATACGCATTGTTTAAAAAGAAAAAAAAAATGTTCACATAATTCAGTTAACGCTTAAATTGATTGCACACACATTTGCAGCAGAGCTTAAAACTGCATTCAATTTAATTATCCCGTATAAATTTCAGTCGTGCCAAAAGCCCAAGCTGCCAATCAGCGACAGCAGCAGCAACAGCAGCAGCAACAGCAGCAGCAAGAACAGCAGCAACAGCAGCCGCATCATTGCAAATTGCTGTTGAATTTGTTGTTGCTATTGGCTACTGCTGCTGCTGTAGTTAATTGTGCGGTTTTTGCACAATGCTAGTGTAATGCAATTTGCAGCAATGCGCATGTTAAGCGTTTGAATGCAAAAATTTCATCAATGAGCAATTGTTAGCAGCAGACAAAGGATAAGGCTTAAATGTTTAAGCCAAATGTACTTAACAACTGCTGCTGCTGCTGCTGCTATTGAGAATAAGTTAAGGAATTATATAAGCCAACAATCAGTTAAGTAAACTAATTTCACAAAATTTCAACGAGCAACAACACCGAGCACATCACAATAGAAGCAACAACAGCAACCAGAGCAACAACAACAATAGCAGTTAATTGTTAACTAAAAGCTAAATCTACAAGGAAACCAAGTAAAGTCATTGTTTATCTATTTATATATACACACATTTAGGCAGCAAAACCCTTAAGTAAGAACTAAATATTAGAGTGAAATTTCAACTTGAAATTAATTGAAATTATTATGAAAATTTTCTATAGCAATTTTAAATGCAGTTTGCATTAAATATTTTAAAAGCAAAAAATTGCTTTAAGCTACTGCAAGTTATTTATGTTATTAATAAATTTTCTAATTTAATATTTAACTTAATTAATTATAATTAAATTCTATTCTAACTTAATTAAGCTTGGCAAATTTTAATAAAAAGTTTACCACAAAATTTTTCTAATGCAAATTTTTAGACATATTTGGGTTAAATCGTATAAAGACTACATATGGTATAAGCTATATATATATATGCTATATATATACTAAATATATATATATATATATATATATGTTCAGCTGATCACGTTTTAGCATTGTGGTTGCTGTTTTTAAGTCAACTTTAGCCACATTTTCGGCAAATTTGCATGAAATTTTTGCTTTCAAATTGGCAAAAACCAAAAATAAATAAAACAAAAAATACCAACAAAAATTTTGACAATTAAATGCACAAAATACAATTCAAAATAGTTGCGGAAACTAATAAAAAAAAAAAAATAATTAAAAAAATATAACAATATAATTATTTAAATAATAAAAGCGAATAATTAAAAGCAGCAGACACAAAAATTTGCATAAATTTTTTGTGCAAAATTTCTAACAAAAATTTTTTATATTTAATTTTTTTTTTTTTATAAAAATAATTTCCACTTGATTTTGCATTTAATAACTGTATTTTAAGTTTAAAGTGTTGTGCGTGTGTGTGTGTGGGGGTGTGTATTGAATTTAAATGTTGCATAATTTGTTGCAGCTGCAACAACAACTGGCTGCAACAAGCAATGACAACAAATCAGCTGTGAAGCGTTTTTAATGAACCCAAAAAAAAAAAAAAAAAATGCGTGAGATTTTATTAGTGCATTTTATTGTTTTTCCGCAATTTTCCACAATTTACACGTTTTTATTGTACGCTTTCTGCTTCTTCTTTTTCTTTTCATTATTATTTTGTGTGTGTGTGTGGTTTTTTTTTTTTTTTTTTTTTTTTGCTGCCTTTTGTGGTCGTAAATTATATTTGAAAATTATTAACAGAGCTACCCAAAAAATGCTTGAAAATTGCATTTACATTTTGTGTTAAATATTTAATACACAGACATGTATGTGTATGTGTGTGTTGGTGCCTGTGTGTGTGTGTGTATAAATATATTTCTTCTTTTTATCAACATTTTAATTAGCTGCATTTTATTGCTATTGCCCCCTCACCTCTCTCCTGTTGCTGACTGGGCGGAACTCATTAGCTGTCAGACACTCAATAAATGGCCAACAACAATACGTCATTTAAGCCTTCATTAGTTTATCGGCCAGGCCAGTGAGCGAGCCTGGTAGAAGTTATTAGCGACAGTTTAAAATTAAATTGCTGTTACTTTGTTATTGAACTCTCTTTCTCTCTCTCTCTCTCTCTCTCTCTCTCTCTCCCTCTCGCTGTGCTGCCATCTCTTTCTGTTGTTAAACATATTCATTGGAAAGTTAATGAACTCGTCAATTAGTTGGCCATTGTTTGAGTCAATGACAAATAATAATTAAATATTTGTACAAATATATTGTAACTTTATGAAAATTTATTAACTGAACTTTAAATGAAAACTTAACTTTAATTATAATTGACTGAAAGCTAATGGCCAAAAAGCATTTGCCAACTATATGCGACTGGCTTTAACTGAGAATTAAGTAGAGAAAAAAAGTTCAAAGCGCTTTTCAGTTGGTTTTTTTTAAGCACTTTGTATTGTTGTATCTAATTGCCACTAGCAGAGGGGGTGAGTTGGTGGTCGAGGAATAGAGGGGAAAGGGAAAAGGGAAAAGGGGGAATAGTTGAAACTTTTGTTAGACTTAAGGACATGCCCAGCTGACCAACAATAGTTGCTACTTTTGAGCTGGCGATTATCAAAAAAAAAAAACAAAAAATTTCAAAAATACAACAAAAACACTTGCAACACTTTCCACCCAAAGTTGCCACTTGCTGCTTGCTGCATGCCATTTACTGCTTGCTGCATATTTCTGACTGCTTCTGACTGTTTCTGACTTTCTCAAGCAATTACTATTTAATTTGCCCAAGCATTTTGCAGCAACTGCAGCGCGCATCACGACCGCAATGTGGCTGCGGCTGTGGCAGTGGCAGTGGCAGTGGAAGTGGCACTGACACGCCCCCTTTTAGCTACTCGTCTTACGCTTAGCTTGGCCTTGTGCTTATACCCTTTATAGGTACATGCTATGTTGCCAACTGTCAACTGGCTGTCATATATATATAATAATATATTAATCGATATGTGATTTATCGATAGCTTTTATATGCTTAGATAAAGCTGTAATTTGTTAGCGATAAACTTATGTGTTTAGCATTTATATGCTTTTTTATTATCTACATTAAAGCCTCACCTCAAGCCTCAAGCATATATCGATAAGTTGTGTTATCGATAGTCATTGTATTGAAGCAGAGTATGTGCAATTCGTACGGTTCTCTTCAGACATGTCTTTGCTTCTCTTGCGGCTGGTTATTTTGATGTTGTCTGAGTTCTTTTTATTCTTTTTTGACCACAAGCCGCTGAACAGCAACCACAGCAACAGCAACAGCAACCGCAACATCAGCAGCAGCATCAGCAACAACAACAACATTAGAATAATAAGCAATACCCAAAGGTATCCCCCACGCAGCTTACTCACTGCGTGGACATTCACGCGCTTCATGCAGTATTACATATATATATATATATATATGTATATATATGTATATACATATGTATGTATGTGTGCATAAGTCATTGCAGTTGGCCGTCTACTTAGCCATGTTTTATGGCTCTTTGGGCTTTATAATTTGTTCAACAACAGCTGCGCTGCAGACGCCACAGTCTGCCCCTCTCTCTCTCTCTCTCTCTCTCTCTCTGTTTCGCTCTCTCACTCATTGCCTTAATTTTTTTTTTTGCCTCTCCCACGAACATGAGAGCAACGTGAACTCAATACGGCCCCTGATCCAGTTTGCTGTTTTTGGCCAAAACCAAAATTCAAAAAAAAAAAACCAAAAAAAATCACAAAAAAAAACTTCAAAGCATTTTGCCTTCTTTGGGCTTCGGTTGTTGTTGAGGTTGCTCCAATTAGTTGGCAAATGTTTTCTACTTAAATTTAAATTGTAATTTTGTTATATTCATCTTGTTCTTGTTCTTCTTCTTCTTCCTCTGCTTGTTCTGTTTCATTTTATTGTTTGTTACCGTTAAGGCAATGTCAGGCAACACTTGAACCTGATTTCTAGTTGACTTCATTTACTTTTGACCAAATTTATGTTTGATTTGTGTTCTTTAACATTTTGCCTCTTTGTCTCTTTCTATTTTATGGCTTAAACAGACATAAAAAACACTTGCCATCATTCGCATACCCCGCCTCAAAAGCATACACCCCTCTCCCACCCTCTTACCCATTCTCAAACACATTACAAATTTCTATCAAATTTTTTGTTGCCAGCTCCTAATTTGTTTTAGAAAATAAAAAAAGAACTATATATAATCGTTGATATATATATATTTGATTCCTGCTATATATAGGGTATATATAAAGCTCTTTTAATAAAATATTCTACAGCATATTAACTAGTCGCGTATCCTTCAAATTGAAGTTACTTTCGACAAGTTTCCTTCTGATTTTCAGCTGAATTTTTTTTGCGTTTTTTTTAGAATTTTTTTTTTAATTTTTTTTGTATTTCTTTTGTGTTTTTGTTTTGTTTTTTTTTTGTACAACAAACAAAACATTTTGTTTGTTTTATGTTGCATCATTTTCGTTGTGTTTTGCTTATTTTTTTCCTTTTTTAATACATTTCTTGGTTTGTTGCTACATCCCTGCTTTCTTGCTCCTTTGCCTCCATCCATATCAGCCTTAACTATAAATTCAAAACGAATTTTCAATGCGCTAGCAAATGGCAAGTGAATATTAATGAGTATACTCATTTATTCATATGCATTCACTTAGCTTATGTAGCCTTGCTTTAGTTAGAGTATGAGTGCATTCAATACATTTCATTCATGTTTCGCCCTGAGGCAATGCATCGCGTTGTATTCGTTCGATTCAGACTCATTATTCATTTTCCATGCACGCAAATAATAAATGAATACATTTACAGTTGTTTGTTTATACCCACATACTCATACATATATATATATATATATATATGTATATATTCATATATATATATATATATATATATATATTCATGATAGTTATTCCTTTTATTCGTTTTTCGAGTGTATTTTCAACGTCGTTATTGACATTTTTCTTGTCTTGTTGGTTTTTCCTTTCATATTTTCCCTTTTTTTTATCATTCTCTCTATCTCTCTGTGTGTGTGTGTGTGTGTTTGCATTGAGCTGTGCAAATTAAATTGCAAATGTGTCTTGTTCATACACACACACACCCACACACACACAAAGACACAAGTAGAGTTGCACTCACTCGTTTCATTCATAGCATCTAAATCCATGCAAAAGCCGTTGCGACTGACGCCGCACAGCAACAAGCAACAACCCACAAGAACAGCAACAACTATACACACACACACACACACACACACACACACATATGTGTATACACATAAAGTTGTTTTTTCTTGTTTTATTGTGCGCTATCCTTTTACTTATGCCGTGTACCTTCTGTCCTCTGCCCCCTTCCCTCTGTCCACTGTTCTCTGTGTTATGTGTGGGCGTGTGTGTATGTGTGTGTCTGTGTGTATGTGCGTGTGTGTATAGATATGCGTGTGTATATGTGCTTAGCTGCAAATTGCAATTAGTGTTGACTTATGTTGTAGTCAACGTGCACCACTTTCAACTCATCCCTCAACCCTTACTTCCTCTTACAAGCTCTGCCTCTTGCCCCATAACCCTTTTGCCCTTTCTTCTCTATACTTCTTACATTTCCTTACATTCCTTATGCACTTGCATACTATAATTGCTGTGGTTCTCTTTATCCTTCCTCTTGTTGTTGTTGTTGTTGTTGTTGTTGCGGCTGCTTTCTGACACCAAATGCTGTAATATGTCTATAAAAATGCTGCATTTAAATAACTTTCAGTCAGTTGGTCAACCAAATAGTACTCTATATGCAGCTGTTGCTGCTGCTTCTTCTTCTTCTTCTTCTATGTGTGCTGCTGACACACCTTTATACACCTACAACAACCTACAACCTACAAC
>JBAMBS010000350.1:0-155000 GCA_037044455.1 Zygothrica quintamaculata | reverse complement strand
GTTAAACCCTAAAAGGATATCATTGCTCTTCACTCAAATTCCTTGCATACTTTGCTATGGCAACAAATCACAACTATAATCCCATACCATAAAAATACCACCAACATTCTTAAACACAACACAAATTAAGTACAGTCTACAGTGTATAGTATAGCATGGAGTCGACTGGAGTTGAATTAAGTCGAGTCATGGCACTCTGCACAAAGGACACTCATTATGCATTCCCAATCTCTATATACTCCACGCTCTCTCCCTCTCCCTCTACCTCTCACTCTTTCCGTTACTCTATCTCTCTATATATTTTTTTATCTGTGTGGCTCTTTCGCTTTTGGTCTGTGACTAGCTTTTTTATGCTGTTGAACGCTTTGCATGTTATTTTTTATTTTGTTTATTTTTTTTGTCTTATTTTTTATTTTTTAAATAAGCAACTTTTTTGCATACTTTCAGGCGCGCCGCCAACAAAATGTTACCCCCAGCAAAACTGCCAACGTTTTACTTTTTCCTTTATATTTTTTATATTTTCGTTTTTTTTTTTAGTTTTTACATTGCCAACGCTATCGCCTGCCACACCCCCTCCCCCGACCCTTGCTAGCCGCTCTTCGTGCAGCCAATCCACAACCCACATTGTTGCGGTTGTTGTATAAAGTGTTGCATTTTGTTTTGCGTTCCAAGCGATTCGCTACCATTTGCCTCGATTCCATACCAAAAACCATCCGGCAGCATTCTACTTTCTACGCTCCTCTCGTCCTGCAGTCCTGCTGTAACCCCTCCATTTGAGCCAGATATATGAGCCGCAATGTTTCTTGTTGCATATGTGCAACAACTTAACTGCCAGTTGCTATTCACTGATAGCAGCAAAACTGTAAAATGTAACTGTAAACTGTAACTGTAACTGTAACTGAGCAATGGCCGCTGTTAAATCGCGCAATTTGTTTGCCAAAGCATTCAAAATGAAACGGGAAATACCCATTGTCCTTGCTATTATCCAAATGCATAGAGTCCTTGATGTCAATTATATGCCATGTATGTATGTATGTATGTATATATGTATATATATATATATAAATATATATATGTATATGGGCATGCAAAATGCTCACAGCTGTCCGGATTAACCAACAGCTCGAGATTGCAATATAAACGCAGCGAATTAGCCTGCGTGCCTCTACCTCCGCCTCTGCCTCAGACTCAGTCGCTGCCTCTACCTCCGCCTCTACCCATATCCGCAACCATACCCTTAACCACCTTCCACCCCCGAATAGAACACACACGCACACACACACACACACACACACAAACACACAAATAAATGTAATAAAGAAATAAAAATTCTCAATGGGGGCGCGGCCAGAGACAAACAATGCCCTTTGGCCTGTACTCTGCTTGAATTTACTTCGTTTCCATTTCCATTTCCACTTCGATTGCAGCCGCTTGCCAAAAACTCGAAATTCCAAATTTTAACAGATGGCGCGCATTAGATGCGCTTCAGCTCAGCCCCAGAGACGGTACGCTTAGAGACCGTTAGAGACCCGCGAGCATACCGCCGGAACGGCAAACTATCGTCCACCAACCGCACACCCTCTACCCTCTCCAGCACCATACCATTGTCCATATGCAGTGGACTCGAAGTGATTCATCTCTGACAAAATTGTCAAGCTGATATCACGTCGTTTAACAAAACAAACAAAAATCTAACAATTTACCTTTGATTCGCATCAATTTTAACTAAATTTTAACAGAAGTTGCAGCAGCGCTAAACAATAAATAAGTTTTATTGTAATATTGAAAAATATTATATGAATTTAAATGGAATTTTTTATATATTATTCGATTTTACTTTATTTAAATTTATTTCATTTTCATTAATTTTATTTTACATATTTTTATTTAAATTTTATTATTTAAATTTTTTTTTTAATTGTTATTAAATTTATAGTTTCATTTTATTTTATTTAGTTTAATTTTAAAAAACTTATTTTTTATTTGGTCTATTTTAATTAAATTCATATTCATTTTACTTTTTTTGATTTTATTTTATTTTAAATTTCTTTTATTATATTTGACATAATTTAATTTAATTTTATTTTAATATAATATATTTTATTTAAATTTTATTTTATTTTTATTAACAAAATTTTGTTTTTTTATTTAGCTTAAATTAGTTTTTTGTAATTAATGTTATTTTATTTTAATTTGATTAAAAAATTTATTGTGCTTTATTTTGATCTGTTTTATTTTATTTTTATTTATTGCATTTTATTATTTACTATTATTAATATTTATTTTATATAAATTTTATATTAAATTGATAATATTTACTTTATTTCAGATTTATTTAGCTTTAATTTTATTTTATTTTAATTTTATTAATATAATTAATGGGAAATAGATGTAAAAATAAAAATTCTTAAAAAAAGAAATAATAAATAAAAATAACAAAAATGCAATAGAAATTTTATTTTCTATCAAAAATTCTTATAGTTTTTATTTACATAGTGAAATTGAGTTTAGATTTCATTAAAATTTATATAGATTTTGAACCACTGTGCGACAATTTGCTTGCAAGTGGTTTGGGTCAATGTTTCCATAACGAAAATCGAAACAAATTGCTGTCGAATAAAGCAAATCTAAATATTAATGTGCGACTCAATGAGTTGGAAGCGTGTCGCATCGCATCGCATCGTGTGGCAACGCAGCTTCAGCTTCAGCTTCAGCTTGTGGCATCTTGGCCTTTGGGCTTGGTATTGATATTGGTATTGCTATTGGTTTTAGTATTGGTTTTGGTATTGAATCTTTGTTTGGGGTAGGACTGAAGATAAGCCAAACGTTTGCAGGTAGCAACAAAGTGTGCCTTATGCCATAACCAGAACCTGGACCTAACCCTAATGCTAACCCTGGACATGGCCATGGCCCATTGATACAAAAACAAAACAAGCAAAAAAAAAATTCCTCTTTCAATATTTATTTTATTTTGTTTCGCGTAAATCTTGTACAAAAGCTTTCACACAGGGCACAGTTGGTCACTTGGCAATGGCTATAGTCTATATGGGTATGGGTGTGTGTGTGTATAGGTATATATATATATATATATATGGTATGAATGGTATATACTATATATGGTATATGGGTATGGCCATGGGCTGGACCTCATATAATGGATGGTCGCGACGTCGCTTGGAATTTTGCTCAACATAAATATTTTTATCACTTGCCTTTGCTGGCGCTTTTTAGTTTGTTTCCATTTCTTTTTCTTCTACTTGTACAATATATATATTTTTTTTTATTTTTTGTCTTTTTACTTTTCTTCATTTTTTTTTTTATTTTATTTTTCTTTTTTGTTTGCTTGTCCCCACCCATTTCTTAAATTGTTTTTATAGCCATCTTCTTGTTGTTTCGTGTACATTTAAAAAAATGAAAGAGTACGGATGCGAATTGCGGATGCTGTTGCGGATACTGTTGCGGATGCCAAATGCGGATGCTAGTGCATAGGGATAATGTGGATTTTCTGGGGCAAAAATGGGCGAGCTCTAGGCGGATTTTAAGTTTAAAAAAAAAGTCTAATTCATATTAAATCCCTTAAGACTCACTTTCAAAGTGCTGCGACTTAAGCATTAAATTAATTTCCCGTTAAAGCCTCTTACGGTATAGTTAAGACAATGCTTTCGCATTATTTTAACTAATCTGACTTGATATATATATATATATATATATAAGCATAAGAAATCTATTTTAGTTTGCAGTAAAATGTTGCAACAAAATGCACTTTCTTCGAATGCTGCAACTAGACGCAACTTTTGGCTTGGCTTGCTGCAAGCAAACCCTAAATTTTCGCCATGGGCACCTTGTAGGTCATTCCCATTGCCAATTGCCCAGGAGATTTGTCCATAAGCCATAAATTAGCACAAACTCCAGCGTCACAGTCCTTGGGCAGTCGGTTGTCGCCGTTGTTGACCTTCGACGGCATTTGTTCAGGGCCCGTTAACCGTAATGGGGTTGACCCGTAAGTCGTCGTCACTGGCATAATGGTGAGGATGGGTTGGTTTATGCTTAGACTCAAATGTAAGGGGAATTGCAAGAGTAGAAATAGTAGTGGAAGGAAGGAAGGCGAAACATCTCTCCCAAAAACTTGACAACGCCCGCTGAGCATTTGTTTCTTTGATTAATTCTGGACGAGCGACGGCAAGCAAAAAGTTAATCGTTAGTAATTTATGACTCTCCGTGGAGGCAGTGGAGACAGTAAAATAGCAATGGATGTGGACTATATGAGAGTTGGGTGTGTGGGAGTGTGGCTGTAATGTGACTGGGTATGGGGATAAGGTGTGGACAATGCTGAGATATACAGAAAGACATATAGCAAATAATTGGGTTATATGCCAGTATCTAATATGAGAGACACCTTAATGCTTCTTCTGCTTGTACTAGTGATGGTGATGATGATGATGATGATAATGATGATGTTGATAGTTATACTAGATGTTGATGATGAAGATGACATGAATGACCCGCTGACTTTGACAGCAAATTTGAGCAGTGGTAAAGATCTCATCGATTTAGTTTACATCGATTCAATTGAAGTTGGCCTAAAACTTGTCTGAGTATACAACGCTTGAAACCATTCAAATTTGCCAAACATCAGAAAACAAAAAACAACATAAAAATGACTAGAAGAAGCAGATGCAAAGAATGTCGATGACGTTGTTCATGGACATTGGCAATGGCAATGGCATTGGCAATGTTCTATTCTGTTCGTTCCATTGCAATCCATTGAACTAAGTTCAATGTGCTACAGGAGTGTGAATCTGTCTAGCTCTATCTCTTTCTTTCTTTCTTTATAAATTATGTGTATGTGTGTGTGGGTGTGACAGTGTGTGTGTAGTGTGTATTGGTTCACAATGAACGCAATTGAAAATACCACTCGATGGGGCTAACAGAGCACACAACTGTCCAACCAAATGCCGTAGCCGTGTAGAATTGTCTGTTTCAGCGAGAGTTGCTATACAAGTTTATAGTAAGGGAATACACACCTACAGTGAAACCTGCCATAATTACCATTCATATGCACTATTTAAACGAACTACTTCTAAAGCAAAATACACTTTTCTCAAAATATAATTTTGCCAATCAAATCACGATATAAATTTTTAAGAAGATTTCAGCACTTTCACTAGGGATGTAAGCCTCCCCCAAAAATTGCATTATTTATATATATTTAGAGATTGTTTATGTTATATAAAATATAAAGGTAATTTTCAGAAGATTTCAGGAATCAAATGTTATAAATAAACCTCTTAGTATTATGGCGAAAGTTTAAAAAAACTTCAAGGAAAAGTTATTAATTGTTTTCCCTTCGGAATTTCTTTGGGAATTCCAGCTTAGAAAGCTATGAAATAGTATACTTCCAGTATAGAAAGTTAAGTCAAAAAAAAAGGTAAAATTAACTAGGACTCCTGAAAGTACTTCCAGTATATAATGTTAAATGTAATATATGTTGGCTACTTACTTTTGCATTCGTTAGCATCGTTGTCTGTGGCACGTCCCCAGGGTCGATCGAAATAGAAGGGTTTGCAACGTTCGCATTCGGGTCCGGCGGTGTTGTGCTTGCAGGCACAGGTCATGGCTAGCTTAGCATTCAATTGCAGAGCGGATGCAGTGCGTCCGAAGTGATTATGTGCAGAGCTGGGCATATCATCATCCTGGCCATCATCGCCAGTGTCGACATGAGTTATGCCGGAGCTAATACTGGAGCTTGTTGCAATGCACTCTGAAGCATGACCATTGCACTTGCAACGTCCACCGACGGCAAAATCAGAGACAGCATAATGCTGGGAGACAGAGAGCATCTGCTGTAGGGCAGCAGTTGCAGCACCATCGGCCGCTGTTTGCGTTGAACTGGTGGCAGAGGATTTATTGGGTGGCGTCTTGGTTGTCTTGGACGTTGCTGTTGGTGGCGTTGTGCTGGCTGTCACTTTGCTCTGGAAATGTTTCTCATAGGCGGCGCTCTTGTGCTTGGGCTGACGCTTCATTTCACCATCATTGGCATAATCCAGATGAATCTCGTCATCGAGCTCGAGATGCTTTTTGGGCTCCTCGTATTCATCCTGGTCATAGCCGGCGCTGTCATTATCTTGTAAATTGTAATCATATTCTTCTTGCTCCTCTAGCTCATGTCCATCCAGTTCTTCCTCCTCCTGGCTGCCAGCCATCTCATCACTGAAACTATTCGCATTGCCCTTGCCCTTACCTTTCTCACGGCTAAGCAAGAGCTGCGGTGGCAGCTCCAAACGATGGAATACTACACGTATATCTGTGGCTGTTACCCAATCTTGCAGCACCAAATTGGCATCCAAATCATTGGCTGATGGACGACCTTCCAGCGTATTGAAGGCAAATCTTTGTGCTGCACCACCCGCAGTTCCATCATGCTGTGAATTCATGCAACGTGCCTCCTGCTCATTAAATTTGTTTATCTTGGCACGATCCGGACGTCCATAGAATTTCTGGCATTGGGAGCTATAGAATTGAAAGGGTTGCCAGGTCTGGCCAAAATCGGAGCTTTTGTATATAGCCAATGAATCGGGCCTAGGTGACTTGGGGCAGAACGATAACGATATGTAGGTCAGTTCATATTTTTTACCCAAGGATAATGTCAGGGTGACATTGTCCGGTGCAGCAGTATCCGGATCATGTGGCACATTCACATTGCCCGAACGCCAGCAAGTCACATTGCTGGGATTGTTGAGATCCGTCAAGGCAGCGGCACCATAGCGATGCTCCAACTTATCGCAAACTCGACATTCGCCAGAGCTGCCATCCCGCTGCAGCTCACAGAAGCGTTCCGGCTGCTGGGCGCCACATACACTGGATGCCTGTACGGGATTGCCGTAGGCGGCATTCACAAAGCTGGGCAGGCACTTGCGCGGCTTACCCTCAAAGTAGCAAGGATCGTTGGCGTTTGTGTTGATGCCAGCGGCAACACTGGCCAAGGATGTGGCTAGTAGCAGCGTGGCTAGTTGCAAGAGTAACTGCAGCCTCATCGTGCAATTAAATTTCAATTCGAATTACAAAAAAAAAAGGTTTTTGTTGCTGTTTTTCACGTGGCGCCTTTGCGCCGTTTTGTCTTAGAATCTGTCTCTTTTAACACTTTTGATTTCAATGTGTCCCTTACTGGCACTCGCGAGGATCAATGAACGTACGGTGGGAAGGCACAGAAACAAAAACAACAAAAACACAAAAAAATGAAACACAAAACAACACGCAACACGCGACACGCGCTGAGCGGCGGCGTCACTGAGTCTGGCACAACGGCCGCATGCAACAGCTGCCGCTCTGATAACCGATATGTGTTTTTGATTCTTGTTCTCTTTGTGTTTGTAAATGTAGTTTTACTTCTTCTTCGTATTTTTTTATAAGATTTATGCTTTATTTATTTTTATTTTTGTTTTATTACTATGTTTACTTTGTTTTGAATTGAATTTGATGATAAAAGGGGAAAGAGACCGATGCGACTGCGATGCAACTCGGTCAACGGCCAGCGTTGTTCTGTTATGTTCACGTCCTAGCAGCGTGTCCTGCAGCAGGCGACAATCTACGTTAGTCACACACAACAAGCCAAATGATTTGCTGCTTGTGTTGAGTTTCTTTGCTCTTCGTTTTGCTATGCTTCGGCTTTAGCTAATTCACCACATCATGTTGCGGAGGCTGCTGGCCACAAATGTTGCTACACCAAACACCGAAAAACAAACACAAAAAAAAAACAATTTACCATACGTAATTTACAACAACAACGCGACAAGCACGCGCGTGGGCAGACCGCCGAACACGAGCACCAAGCACACACACAAATACACACACACACTGGCACGCTTCGTTACGTTTCGGTCGCTGTTCGCTTTGCGTCGGCTTCGTTGTTCACCTGGCAAACGTTTGTCCGTTACTAAATGTTCGCAGCATCTCAGGCCGGTCGCTTGCCGGCTGCTGTTGCTGCTGCTGCTGCTGCTGCTGCTGCTGCTGCTGCTGACGCTGTCGTCTGTTGTTTGTGGGCCGCAACTAGCGCTCTCTTTGTCGCCCTCTCAATGACTTAGTTTCAGGCACAGTGTCTCAATGCTAATAAAAATGTTTGTTATACTCTTTTATTGTTTATTTATAGCTACTTTGTTTACAATCTGTTTATCTAAATAATGTTTCCTCCAAATTGTAACTTTCTATTAGTTATGGTGGAAATGTATATAAGTCTTAACTCAATATATATAGTCACATTGGCAGCTCATATGACGAGTGCCAGGTAAACAAAGAATTTCATAATAAAAACAGAAATTTTAGTACTTAGTATTTATATATATAAACAAAACGGTTTCGTGTCATGCGTATATTACTGATACTATATACCATAGCTAGGTACAAGTTTAATATTTATTTAAGAGAAATAGAAATTTAATAACAATTTGTCATATAAACAGTATAAGGTTGCAGTATTATTGTGAAGTGTTTATAAATAAAAATATTACTAAATATTTTTCAATGTCATGTGCGTACCATGTAAATAAAATAAACACTTAAATTTATTACAAAAATTCATAATAATTAATTTCATTTTAAACATTAATATTGTATACATTAAAGCGAAACAAATCATATTATAGCTGCTCAATATGATAACCACTGTACACTGTGTGGATGTAGGTTTTGTGGATGCTGCTGTTCGGCAACATTTGTTGCTAGTTCTATGCATTGTGTATACATGTTGCCATGTGTTAGCATGTTGCCAACATTTGATGTTTGTCAACCTGCCGAAACTAGATACCAACAAATTTTAATTACTTAGACTCTACACAGGAAATCTAATGCTTTAAATAATAACAAACTGTTTCTATATGTATATAGATATATATTTAAATAAATAAATATATATATATATATATATGCTGATATACATATATATATTAAAATGTAGACAATGGCACTCCATTTATGCGCGAGTCTTCCCCTTAACCTCAATTCGCGATTCGCTTTTAAAAACTTCCGCTGTCATGATTTCAATACAATTCATTCACAATGCAAAACGTCGACAAATATGCCGTATCAGACGTTGACGCAGACGCAACGACGCCGCGACGCCTGCGCAGCTCTGCCGTTTCCTCTGCTAATGCCTATAATGCGTCCAACGGCATGCCCCACTAAGACAACATCATTCTTTCCCTCCTTTCGTTTGGTACTCCTTCATTGCTTTTATTTTCTTTGTGTTTCCCTTTTTTACTTATATTATTTATTTTTTATTTTTGTCTCTGTAGTGTCATCTGCAATTTGTAAGGCCGCATTACTTTGCTGTCCCTACATACGAGTCTTTATACAGCTCCGTTTGTAGTTCTCCCCTCCCCCCTCCCCCTCTGCACCCCTTGACCCATGTTGTTGCACCTTCTTCACGCATTTATTTATCGCTGGTTACCTTTGGGGACCAACCCAAAGCTGGGAACGTGCCCAAGCCCAAGGGCCGCTCTGAAGCTTCCGTTTTGACTGGCCAACGCTTTGTGCTCTCTCTCTCTCTCTCTGTCTTTCTCTCTCTCGCTTACATACGCACTCACACACTGACTATTCTTTGCGTTGCCCGTTGCCTGTTGCCCGTTACCCTTGCAGCATGGCCCCAGTCTTATCCAGTCATTTTCCACTTGCTCAGCTCCTGGCCGTATTTGGGGGCCTTTTGATTTATTGTTTTTGACATTTTGTGCGTCGTCGTTGTTGTTGTTGTTGTTGTTTTACTTCTTCTTCTTCTTCTTCTTCTTGCTGTTGTTGTTGTTGTTGTGGACTTGCGCTCATTTCTCGGTTTCAGTTGCGTTTCAAGTGGTTCCCAACAATTCGACTCGTTATGTTTTATTTATAACGGATTTGTAGCTGCCTTCGCTTTGCCGTGGCTTTTTGTTTATAAATATTTATGCATGCCATGGCCCATGTGTGCGACTGAAATGGACATAGCGAGAGAGAGAGAGAGAGCGAGAGAACAAATACAGAGGTGAAAAGAGAGGAAACAACAAAAAGGAAAAAAAAAAAACTGTATGCTTGCCCAGCTCCTGTCAGTCCCATCAGCGTTGCTCTCCTTCTGCCCAAATATGAAGCAGATTTGACCTGTGCACCTCACTGTTCCCCCCCCCCCCCCCATACACACTACCCTCACACACTCATTCCCTATCTCTCTCTTTCTGTTTT
The DNA here is from genome assembly GCA_037044455.1 of Zygothrica quintamaculata. Classification (NCBI taxonomy): domain Eukaryota; kingdom Metazoa; phylum Arthropoda; class Insecta; order Diptera; family Drosophilidae; genus Zygothrica; species Zygothrica quintamaculata. Next base: position 144,803 of record JBAMBS010000350.1, on the reverse strand, counting down.
GAGTTGAGTTGGGTTCAAATTTCGGTCTCGTAATGGAATTTTAATTTCATTTGCTTAAACCTAACCTAGCTATGGATGTGGATGTGGATGTGGCTCTCGATGTGGATGTGGCACCACATTCAATCCACATCTCTGCCAGAAACTTTGCATTTCTCTTTAAATTAAATCAGATTTTTAACTTATATCCATAGATACTATACTATACTATTACTATACTATCAGAGATTTCCAGCATTGCAACTAAACTACTATAACAACACATACATACAAACTACTTCTTATGTATGTGTATAAAAAATTAACACACACACACACGCAATACATGCGATGTTTCCTTTGCTCGTTTGTAATATTTTGATTCTTGTTGCTGTGGCAAAAATACTTATTTTGTATTCTGTTAGTACCTTTTTAGTGTCTGTAAGTATCAAGCCAGCACACACACACACACACACACATACAGACACACACATTGGTTTTGCTGGTCGGAACAAAAAAAAGAAGTGAGTGAAGGGAAAGCAAGAAATGAAATGAAATTTTTGCGTTCGTTTGATAGAAAATAAAATATAAAAAAAAATAATTTAAAACGAAGTATTATTTTTATAAGATTTAAAATTATTTCAATAATAATATTATAAAATAATAATAATAATAATAATATTAATATTAATATTAATAAATATATAAATAATGCTACAAATGAAAGTAACTTTGATTCCCGCTGATAATCTCTCATATATTTGTTTCTATCTAATTTCTCGCTTTTTGTTGTAAGCAGCAAATGCGATGCGAATAGAGCTGCAAAACAGAAGAACAACATTGCTTATAGAATGAAAGAAATGAAAGAATTGCAATAGCTGTAAACCAAAAACCAAACACAATTTCTGTATATTACTTAGCAAAGCTTCTATTAGGTCCACAGCTTACAAACATTCATTTAGTTTATATTGTCTTTACTTTTTTTATTTATTTTTTTTTTTTTTTTTATTAGTTACCTTAATACTAATCTTTACAAATTTGCAACTTATAATGTAGTGAAGTTTTAGCCTATTAATATTATTATTATTATTATTTACATATTTATATCATTATTTATTTATTTTATTGGATAGCTGTTTATTATTAATTATGGTATTTAATGTTTATTATTATTTTATTAAATATATATTATATTTGTTTTGTTTAAACCTTGGGATTAGCTAGATGAGTCGGCTGAATCCGGAGGAGGCGTCTTCTTCTTCTTCTCCTGCTAGCTACGAGTTTCCTAGCAAGCTTATTAAATATATTATTCTTATTATTGTTACAGTATATACTATAATGCAGAACATTTTTTACTTATATTCGATATTTCCTTTTAAGCAATCATGAGTTATATGCCAATACGTTGTACTTAAATGGTTATTATAAAATAAACCATTTTCGTCAACTATTATAATATTAGTAATAAATATAAAATGAGATCAAAAGTTTTAATATTGCTGTCATACAGCTTATAATTTGTTTAAAACCGATAGAATTTATATGAACTGATTCCAAATCAACGATTTTTTATTTGTTTATACACAATATTTGCTTATATACAATCAATTTTTTGTTTTTATGAGGCTAAATTTAGTGTTAAATAGTTTTATGATATTTAAAAATAACATAATTTTGATGTTAACCAATGTTTGCTTATAAACTGTACTCCTTATAACCGATATATACTGTATGTATTACATGGGAACTAAATTGAAGTTGAAGTAAATTTTTCTTGGTGCGCGTGGTTTGAGTCCCAGCTAAGCGCATGAATTTATTGTATTGTTTAAAGCAAAATCAATTGCATAATCATTTTGCTAAAATTACACACATTGCAAATAAAAAAAAATAAATAAATATTACAAGTAAATAATTAATTAATTAAAGTTTAAAATTTGTCCATAAAATGCCGATTGCCTTGTTTGAATCTAAAATCGGTACCAAAAATTGTCTCTTAACATTTTCTTAATGCTAAGCGAAATTTGTGAATTTTCTAAGGTTTTTCTTAAGAGAAAGTGTTTTATTTACGTTACCAACATTGATGGCTTTATAATTATTGTTTTATATATATATTCTATTAAAATATTATACAACATTTTCCCTATAATTATAAGCAACAAAAAGTTCTTGCACTGATTTTCTAATTTTGTGACTGAAAAAATCGACTTCTGTTCAGGTCGATTCAATTAATTTGTTAAATAAATATAAATACTGTTTATTTGTATTACACCAATTCAATATAATAAAATATATAAAAACAAAGAATATTATTTATAATTTCTAAATATTTTTTTTAAATATATTATATTTATATTATATTTATTAAATTTTATTTTTTAATAAATTTTTGCTGCATGAAAATTTTCTAAATTTCAATTGCAAACAGAAAAAACGAAAATGTTTCGCATTGTTAACACACTTTCTTGATAAATTGTTTATATTTATATATATATACATCATTTTGCATATGTTTATTAATATATATATGTATTTATATATATTTACATATACTACATATAAGTTTATATACTTTGAGACACAACCCTCAACGCTGAAGTTCAAGTTCGCGAATGACAACTTTAATTAGCATAAATAATATATAAGCACAAGCTCAATTTTCTTCTTTTTTTTTTGTTAATTTATATGTATACTTAAGTCACGCATTTATCATTAAAAAGTTAATTATATCATTTGCCGTATATACGTATATATATATAATTAAATACATATATAGAAACGTGACATCTTAGCGGTTCCCTTTAGGCAAATTTCATGAAATTTTCAACTCATGAAACATTTAACGTATACAAATTATATATAAATATGTATTAAAGTGTATATATATATATATTGACATATATATTATATACAAATTTATATAATCTTTAATATATTTATATATATATATATATAAATCTATATACATAAGTTATGTTTAGTTGTATAAAGGCAACTTGAACCTAAAAACAGTTTACAATTTGAAGCAGCAAAACTTGTGCATGCTTTAATATACTTCAGTTCATATACATATATAAATATATATGTAAAAGTATATATATCTATATACTCTAGAGACATATGTAACTTTTGTGTAAGTTGTTAATGCCCAAAGGGTATTTATGGGTCAATCAAAAGAAAGAGCGCAAAATTACTTGGCAGGTTCAAGGTGCATCTCTGGGGACACTTTCAACTTTCAATTTCAATAAAAATTTGTGTCTTGTGGATTTCACTTGAAGTTAGGAGCAACAGCTCCATCAACAGCACCAGCAACTCCATCAACAAGATTGCGACCTCATTTGGGAGCTGACTAAATGGGCAGCACGCCGTTTTGACCAGTTCAACAGCTGCGGGCCAATCGAAGCAAAAGCAAAGCAAAAAAATGTGTTGCAACGGTTGCAACTGGTGCAACGTCTAATTATGACGCCAATGCTTCAAGTGCTGATGGTGCCACTAGATGCAACTGGAGTCAACTTCAGCTGCTTGTGGGCGTGGCTGGCGTGCGACCAAACTGCCAAATGCAGCGTTGCACTTGACTGATGCCTTTGCGCTAACTCCTAGTCTTGGCCAACTCTATAACAGCTCGCAGTCAAGTTGCGGCCAAGACGCTATCAAGGCTAAAAAAAAATCACAACAATTCAAGTGAAATTCTGCTGCCTTCAGTTTAGGGCGTGGCACTGATCATTTGGCCAAAGTTTTTTGTGCTTTTTCTTCCATTTTATTATTATTATTATTATTATTATTATGATTTTTAGCTGTCCAAACGGAATTACAGTTAGCAGCTAAAATATATGTGAGGATCGACTTTCTATAAACTTGAGCTATAACTACAATATCAGATATATATACATACATATATATATTCATATAACTTTATACTCCTCTCATGTGTCTCTTTTGCTTATATTTAGAAAATCGATTTGAATTTTTCTTTATAATTTCCTTAATTATTTTTTAATAATTTTTAAATAGATTTTATTATAAGAAATAAGTAATAAATATCATTGGTAAACTTATGCTATATCTTATATATATATTGTATAATTTTTCTATTTTTTTTTTTATCAAATTTGGTAGGAAATTTGTTGCAGTGTAAGGCGCAAACGTGCTTGAGTCAATGTGTTTGTTTAGTCCTGTGGATTCTGGCTACTGTTTTGAGCTTCCTTTCAACTGTTTTGTTCAATGGGATATGCAACTGCAGTCACAAACACAATGTTGCCTGTTGATCCCTTACAACTAGTTGCAGGCACAGCAACAGCAGCAGCAGCAGCAGCAACGAACTCCGCGGGGTGCAACAAGAAGCAGCAAAATATCAGAAATCAAACGAAAATCGATGCCACCGATAGCCATTGAATGTGTTGTGTGTATAAGCGTGTGTGTGTGTGTGTGTGTTTAGGTGTGTTTGTCTGTGTGTGTTTGTGTAGCAGTGTGTGTGTGTGTGTGTGTGAAACTCCCAAAAACTCAAACTCAAAGTCAAAGTCAAAATGGGTTCTTTCTTTATTTATATTGTTTTTTCTTTTTGCCGCTTATTTGATGCCTCGTCTGCTGTTTACCAATCAGCCAGCCGTTTGCTGCTGCAACTGCTTCGACTACTGCTGCTGCTGCTGCTGCTGCTGCTACTGATGCCACAGTCAGTGAGGCAATTAAATCAAACAATTGCTGCAGGAAGTTGTCGCCCCATTGCAACTGCAACGCCTGCTCCTACGCTTGTCAAGTCAATTGCTTTGCCACCACAACAAAAACGTTTCTCAGCTCAAACCTTAACCCCCTACTCCCTACTCCTCTACATATCACACTCCCCCAACCAATGCACTAACCCCTGTACCATTAGCCAATGCATTGAGAACGCTTCATGCTGGGTCTTAAGTAAATATTTGGCCTACGTGCCCATTACGTGATTTTCCGATAGTCTCATCGATGATGATGATGATGATGCGACTGCTGCTGTTGCTGCTGCTGCACTTGAGATGCAGCCTTAATGATGTTCATCAATGATAATAATAATGATGTTGCTGGCTGCTGGGTGCATCATCCACTTGACATGACCATGACAGAGATAGCTGCCTGCTGAGCGACCCAAGTACAAGGTACAGATAGATAGAAAGAGATAGTTGACTCTATCTGTATCTCTATCTATCTATGCATTTATTGTAATATGTATCTATATCTATAACTAACTATCTAAATGCTTGTACAACTTTCAGTTTGGTGTTTTCAAAATTTTGTAATTTGTTTATTTAATATTTTCCTGCCAAATGGAAAATGCCTATTTGATATCCTGTCAGCCGCAGGATGCTTCTGTTATGCCAATGACTATTATATCTTCAGTATATATATATACAATCTACCAGTATCTACATGCCACTTTTTTGTTCATTAAGAGACGCCCACACACACACACACAACAAACACACACACACACACAGAGAGAGAGAGAGAGAGAGAGATGTTGCTGGTATCCTGTTGCCATATAAAAGTTTATGCTTCGTTAAAAATGATGTACAAATCAAATGCCAGAAGCAATTTAACAACAACAACAACAACAACAGCAACAACAATGAGTCAGTAAAGTCGAGAGAGTCCTGTGCATGTGCCATACAGAGTGAGAGAGAGAGAGAGAGAGAGAAGGAGCTACAAGCTTAAAATATGACAGCATAAGGGGGCAGCATGCAGGCTGTGTGCGTGGGCGGAGGGAGGCAGGGTAAACGCAGCAAAAGCAGTTGCAAAAGGCAATGAGTAAAATAAATAAATCATTTAAATGAAATAAATTAAACACACACACAAACGCACACACACACATACGCAGAGCATGTGTATGGATGATGGGACGCTGCCAGCCACAGGGCTCATTAGAAATACATAACAAAAACACACACACACACACACACACACACACATGCGGAAGGAACAAGCATTAAATAAATAAAATAAAAAAAAAACAACAAAATAGAAGAAACTTTTCTAATTTTTTTTTTTATTAACATAACAACAAACAAAAATGCGAAAAACAATGGAAAAACATGAAAATTTATTAGAAAATTAATTGAAACTAAAATTCAAACAATGCAAATAAATAAGCCCAAAGGCATTCAATGGAAAATCTAAACGTAACAAGCATAAGCATTATACAGAGCTATGTCTGACTATAAAAAGTTCCTACCCAACACACACACACACACACACACACACGCACACAAACCACTACAGCCAGCAAGTATTTGCATAGAGTATATGCTAGCTTTTCTTGCATAACTTTTGTGTTTATTGCATGATCCGCATGAAATTTGCAAAACAGTTAAGAAAATGTGCAATAATTATGTGTACCAAAAATTATGAAAATTGCTTGAAAATTAAACACATTTAGCCTACCAAATTGAGCAGTTAATGTAACAAATTTAAGCGATTTTATTGAGAAATGAAAAGACAAACAGTGAAGGAGAGTGAGAGAGAGGGGGGGGGGGGGAAGAATATAACCAGATCATATCGAATATTGTTTACTTTATAAAATACTTATAGCTTATGGTGTTAAAGTTGTTTCCTTCTATTACTAACAAGCTTTAACACAAAGTCATTGCTACACTTTTAATGCTTTGTGTACAAAGGCGCTACAAAAGTTGCAGCAAAATAAAAAAAATATATAAAAAGGTATATATTCATATATATGTACATATATATATGTGTATGTATGTATATAATTATATTTAAATATATTCATACATATATATCTATATATAACTACAGTAGACACACATTTCCAGCGACTACCCCAAAAATTGCACAGCTTCTTTTATACTCGGCAGTTGCAACATGATGCTTGCCACATTAAGCTGCTATCAACAGGCAAATGTGTATTTAAATAGTGTTTTAAAGGAAGCAACTTCAATTCCATAAACTATATATATATATATATATAAAGTAATACGATCTGTTTAAATAGGCAGCATCGATCGCAGCAGCAACAAAATTTAAAGCAAAGCAATTTTTATATGTAAATAAATTGTTGTGATATAGATATATATATATATAGGTGTGTGTGTGTGCGTGTGTGTTAAGTATATAAGTATATGTGTGTATGTTAAAACTTGTACATGTGTGTGTGTTTTGGCCTATATATATATACAAGGCATTCTTACTACTTTTACTACTTTTCTATGTCGTTAGCATTTAATGTTGCAATTGACGTAGGCAAAATGCAGGCAAGTTGCAGCAACATTTAACTGGCAACAAAATGTGCGCATAGCTTATAGAATTTCTAGGCTTAAACTGACATTTAGTTGCAATGCTAATAAAATTTATATATATAACCTTAATACTTGCAACGAGCTGCGCTTTTATTGCGTGCAAGAAATGAGCAACTATTAAAATATTGCGTGACAGGCAGCAAGAAGAGTCAAAGAGAAAGCTATGGCATGTGCATTAAAATGTAATTTTACTGTATATTATATAGGTATATTAGTAGCTGTATAGAATCCTATAAGAAATCGCATAGGAATCAAGTTATATATATATAGAATTTAATGTCAAAAAAATGAAGCAAAATTGCAGCAACTTTCAGCGCAAACAAAACGATTTCAGTGGGAGGCATGTTGCATGTTGATGTTGCTGGGTTTTATAAGACTATGCAATTGGAAATGATTGATATTCCAATTGGAATACGTAAATCTACTATTAAAATATTTATATTACTTTTGCTTGAAGTTTTCCCTTTTGGAGTTTTCCTCTTTGGCAGGAATTAGAAGCATAAGAAATATGAAAGAATCTAATATTATTGTCATCAAGTGGCCTCAAAGACAAATGCCAATAGCCAGAGGCAACAACAGCAACAACAACAACAACAACAATTTTTGTAACTTACAACAACAATAACAATGGAAATGGCAATGGAAATAAAAATGGAAATGGAAGAAAGTATTTTGCACTAAAAGCGAAACTACTTAGCATTTGCCAAGGAGTCAAGACTTGCTGATGAAGACGGAAATGGAAGCGGGTGACGGGTGACGGGTAAAGGACAATACTAAAAGGGAGAAGAGAAAAAAAGGAAATGGTCAGTATGGGGCATAAGTAAAGTGAGGGAATGAGGTCAAGAGACAAAATAAGCTTCCGTCTATAACATGTGTGTGCGTGCGTGTTAGAAGTTCCATTGGGGCCCAAAGTCTCGCCCTCATACTGCCACCCCTTCCCCCTTCATATACATACGCTATGGTAGCACTTAGTTGCTGCTATGTTTCCCTGCTTCCTGTCTGCTACTTGCTGCTCTCTGCTTCCTATTGCCTGCTCCTTGAGCAACCAGGGGCAGAGTCTAACGGAATTTAACGGTCAAATCGCTTGACTTTTTCCGCCACGTTCTGCATTCCATTTTGGGCCAAACGGTATGTTGAGGTTAAGAATGATTTTCAGCTTAGAGCCTCAAGGCTTTTGGCTTTTCTTTTCATTCTTTTACTTTCATGCATATATGTATGTGTTTGTATGTATGTCTGTGTGTGTGTGTGTGTGTGTTTGTGTTTTTGTTGGGGTACTTACGCTTCATTAACTCGTTTGATGCCCAGTTCCCCTCTAGTTTGATTTGGGCCACTTCATTTATAAACTTATTTCACTCTCGCTCTCCCTCTCTCTCTCTCTCTCTCTCTTTCCCTTTCTATGTCTGTCTCCTTTCTCAACAAGTAAAAGACTGTCAAAAAGCCAAAATTTCCCAGACATTGCTTTGGTTTTGGCTGTGTTTGCATTTGATTTTGATTTACTGTTATCATTTGTGAATTTATAGTGGCTCAGTGGGTCCAGTGGCTCAGTGGGTTCAGTGGGTTCAGTGGGTTCAGTGGCCATTTGCTGCGTTACTAAAGGAAAATCGCATATTAATTATGTGACTCGTTGTCGGCCTGTCATTTCGCTGCAGGCTCAATTCATTTTCTACAACAGATTACAATAACAATAATAACAACAACAATAACAACAACAACAGCAACAATACAAACATATTTTTGGACATGGTTTTAACTAAGAGTTTTACTGTGAAATTGTCAAGAAAATGCGTGTTTAAGCCAGATTAAATGCAGCTCTACATAGATTTATGGCTGCCCAAAAAAAAAAGAAAAAAGAAAATAAAAATTGTTACTGTATCCCTTGGGGTTTGGTCTTTGATTTGTTTATATTTCATTTTCATGTCCAATTCGTCGCATCGTTCTTTGCATTGTTTACTCCAATTATTTATGGGTCAAACAAGAATCATCTAAAAAGCTATCAAATTTCAGCGTAACGCAGCATTTAGGCATAGCAACATACGTTGGCAGCATTTTGGTGCTTAGCAACATTTTGGTTCTTAGCAACATTTTGTGAATACAACATTTATGCATTGTAGCAACAATGTTGCTAGCAATATGTATGTGGATGCTGTTTGGTGAGTTTTTGGTTTGATGTCTCAACACTCACACACACACACACACACACACGCACACACATATAGAGACGCACATTTATATTAAACCGATTCGCTGCCGCTGCTGTTGATCAGATCGAGTGGGCGCCAGCAAGAGTCGGGCGTGTAGGCGTGGCCAGGTGGGTGTACGCACAAAAAACCGCACAGTCAATATCGAAAAAGTAATTAAAGGCAGCGAAAGACGTTCGTTTCGATAATGTTGGGCGCAGTAGAAACGTTTTCAAATGCCACGCCTACCGCCCACCCCCCGCCATCGCCAAACAAAAAAAAAAAAATAAAACCTCAACGTACGCGCCAGCCTGTCAAGTGCAGTACGTGCCACATGCGGTTGCAAAATGGCAACAACGATAGCACCAGCCAAGAGCCAAGCAGCTGCTTATGCCGCGAGTCAAATGCCCTTTGCCTTAGCCCTCGATGAGTAAGCTAGAAGTATCGATAGGTATGACAAACTATAACTATCGATAAATGCAGGCTGCTTAAGTAAGTCAGCTACAGGTGTGACTATCGATAGTTATTGATAAGCAAAGACTGCTATAGTTTAATATTGCAGCTTAAAAAAGATCTTTAGATATTTCAAATGATACTTCAGTCTTAAGTCTGGCTATAGTATTAGACTGTTATAATATATATGTCTAGATTATATATATTATATAATTTCAAGGATAAAACGTTTGGTAGAGCTAATATGCCTGAACTGTTTGCCAAGGACGAAAACAGCACGCATCCGTTTTGTGCAACGCAAACGACAATTATCAGCGACATGAGCAAACCAATTGTGCGGCTGTTGTCTGTTATCCTGCGTACAGGAAGTATGCGATAGGCCAGTCAGGCAGCCAACCAGCCAACCAGTCATCCAACTATCCAGCCAGGCAGCCAGACAGCCAGACAGCCAGACAATCAGGCAGACATCCAGCCAAGCAATGAGGTAGTCGAGCAGTCAGAACACTTTGGACACATTTCGGACAGTCGAAAAATGTTCTCATACCATAGCTAAAATGTGCTGGCATGCAACATGCAGCAATCGGTTGCATCATTTGTGTGTGTAATTGTTGCGGCACAGGGGCCACAAAAACTGATTACAGTGTTCAATAGTCCAATAGGCGTACCCCTTTTCCGGCATTTCCTGTGGGCTACTTCCGTCTTTGTGCGCTGTCAAAGTTCAGCAACAGCTTTGGACGATATTAAATTTATTTCAATACTTTTACAGACTTAAAGCTATACACAAACAAAAAAAAATTATAGTTAAAAAAAAATATATATATATATAATTATAATAATAGTAATAATATTTATAATTAATAATAATAATCATAAGCATAATAGTTATAATTAATAATTATAATAGTAATAATAATAATAATAATCCAGCACAATATATGATTATATATATATAGCGAATACTTTGGAAAACAATTCTGAATCTTAGGACTAAACAATTTACAGATCGTACAATACGTAGGTACAGTTATAACGTGACCTTGGACAATCGATTTGCAATCATTCCGTAGTTGGGGTCCAACACAATAAATAGGTACATAATTACACAACATATATAACAGGCATGACAAATGGTGTGTGTGTGTGTGTGGTGTGTGTGTGTGTGTGTGTGTGTGTGTGGGTGGGTGGGAGCGTAAATATTACTTAGCATTGTTACTGCTAAGCATCCTTGACCTTAGCATCCAACGTATCCTGGACAAAGCCACGATTCTCAACACCATTTTGCCGCGTTGCTGCCAGCGTCAGCGGTACTGCAGGTACATTTAGAGTTGGCGTCGACGTTGGCATCGACGTTATAGTATCTGTTGTTGTCGTTGTTGCCGCCATTGTCATTGGCTCTGCATGCTCCAAGGATTCATGTATCACATTAGCAATAATGCCATTCAATTGTCCCTTGCCCTCGCTGGCCAGGACCAAAGCCTCGACAGCATTGATATTGACATTTGATTCACGGAAGGAGCCGCGTTCGGTGTCCGTGCGCGCACCGCTATGACGCAGCTTCACCTGGAAACGATACATCCAGCTGAAAGCAGTATATAAAATATATTAAGGATACTGTGAGTGTGTGTCTAGGGATATCTACTTACAGGAATATAACCACTGAGAATGTGGTTAGACCACCGCCTAGCAGAAAGAAGGCACCCGGCAGGACCTTCAGTGTAGCTGCATATAAGGTCGTATACATGGGTGCAAATACCATGGGCATAAGGGCTTCGGCCACACCAAACAATGAGTTCACCTTGCCCAGTTCATCCTTGGATACCAGCTTAGTGGCTATGGAACGCATAGCTATAAAGGCGGTGCCATTAAAGATCTCCACCAATCCACCCAGATACATATGCCAGGGTAATGTGGCAAAGGCATACACAAACGATGATAGTATCTTTGAGGTGCTAGATAGTACACCCACCAGTGCATCATCAATATCCAGTTTATGGGAGAGTATGCCCACACAGAAGATGACACCAATGAGACCAGTAAACATGGCGTATGTGGAGAAGAAACTAAACTCCACCTCTGACCAATTGAAACGGAATCTTGTGAACAGATATGTGACAGCCATTTCACCATGTAATGGTCCAATGATTACCATAACGACAATCATGAGGAGTATGACACGTTGACGACGTTGATTCTCGCCCTTTTTAAAGGCCACACGGAAGGTTTGCACCACATGCTCCTTGTCGAAGAAGTCCGCCAGCAGACTCTTCTGCGAGGCATTCTTCTCTGGACGTGCCACCGGTTCATCCAAAAAGAAGAAGCCATAGACAAATGCCAGCACATAGAAGGCTGCCGATATGGAGAAGACGCCATAGAAACCAATTTGCCTGCAAATTCAAATAGAAACAACAACGATTATATAGTACATATAGTAGAAAATCAAAATTGAAGAATCACTCACTTTAGCAGCACTCCACTGAAGGCCATGCCAATGGGCACGCCCACTGAGAAGCATACATTAAGTATGCCAATGCGTAGAGTACGCTCCTCCTCGGTGGTTATATCGGCGATGTAGCTAAAGACTCCCATTAACATGGTAAACCAGCCACCGCTCAGGGATGGAAAGATGGCTTCGGTTAGGGCGGCAACCTCCATTGGTGTATCCTCAAAGTAAACGCATAGCATGAGTCCAACCACGCCCAGAAATTCGCCCACCACTGGTATAAGGATGCAGGGCTTACGTCGACGATGACGATCACTCCAGGAGCCCCAAAATAATATAAGCAGGCAGGGAAACAATGACTGTATGACAGTCTTCCAGGCAGCCATACGTGCCACCATTTGTTGCACTGTCTCCTCCTCGCTGCCATAAAATATTCATTTTATAAGTTTCTTTAGTCTAATCTCTTCAAGCATTCGATATACTCACAGCGTATAGTTAGCCGTCTGGCGACGTGTTAAAGCATCACATATCTCATCCCCATAGGCCTGGTTAACACGACAAGCTTTCTCCAGATTAAGATTCTGTGTGGCCAAATTGGACAGTACGCTGGGCATTATATAGGCGGCAAGTATCGGTTCCACAGTGATATTATTTGCCACAAGACGCAACTTTTCGCGCCATGTGCGTTCATTTGGCAGCGTTGTTGTTGCTGTTGCTGTGGCTGTTGCTGTGGTTGTTGCTGCTGCTGCTGCTGCTGCAGTTACCTTTTCCTTGCTACCATCCCCCTTTAGGCCGGCCACAAGCTGCGGTGGCGGCGTTGTGGCATGATTCAATGTATATTTGCTGCCATGTTTGGCCAGATCCATGCCGCCGCCGTCTTTGGGTGACATATTGCTACCTATAAGAAGAGTTAAGAGAGGCACCGTTATAGATGATTTAAACTATATCAATATCACATATATATATATAGAAAGGTCAATCCTGTAACTTATCTTGAGCTCAAGATTATGCTTAAAAATAACGTTCGCAGACAGCAACTGATAAGCCATTGATAAGGCTTATAATCAAGAGCTTAAGTTGGACTTTTGTACTGTTGTAATGCAAAGTGTCTTGTAATTAACTTCGATGCAGAAGAATATATATAATTATATATATAATAATATATATACATATATAACTATATATGTCTGTTTTGCCCGTCGATTATTTCGTATTATTTCTGGATTTTCCAATCGTTAAGGCTTAAGATTTCCTCTACAACTCTTCATATATATATATATATATATACCATAAGCTATATAAACATGATACTTAATTACATTTGATTAAACAAACAAATGATTTATAACTTATTTTTATACCAAGACAATAGTTATTCATTTGATTCAGCTGATTTAATTGAATCACTTGAATCATTTTTCATATGTAACTCTATTACTTATTTTTAGCCCCTTTGCCTTTTTGTAAAAAAAGAGCGAAGCGGAGCTATTGGAAATATGCAAAATCCAAAAGTATGTAACACATAGAAATAATCATCGGAGACCCCATCAAATATATATATATATATTGAATCAGGACGACAAGACGAGTTGATCTAGCCCTGTCCGTCTGTCTGTCCGTCCGTCCGTCCGTTGAACGCCTGTTTCTCAGAGACTATAAGAGCTAGAACAACCAAACTTGAAATCTAGATTCGTTATGTTCGTACGCTATACAAGTTTGTTTTTGATTTTTCAATTTCCTCCCCTGACCCCCGCAATTCGAAAAAGTCGATTTTCAGATACAATTTTTAACCGATCAAATTTCTTTTATGCACACATATTAAGTAGACCATTTTTCAACCACGTTGTGAATTTCGTTAAAATTAAACAATAAACACGGAAGTTATACAACATTAAGTACCGCGATATAGAGCGTGGGGGGCTAAAAGGTGCGCGCAATGGCTAAGTACGTGCAGAACTGTGTGTATGTATGAGTATGTGTGTTTATGGCTGTGTATGTAGGCAAAGGGGCTCACGTAGTCGGGTACACTCGACTACAGACTTCTTACTTGTTAATCCTGTTCATTATATTATTTATATTAATTTTTTTAATTACAATTCTATATAAATAAGTTGCAGTATACAGTAGAGTATATAATAGAGTATATAGTATTATATATAAAACACACACATTTACAAATCAGTTAGAATCGATCATTCCTTTCAACTTTTCCATTCAACTGTCTCAGTCTTGCTTTCAACTATTAATCATGGAATGGGCATTCAAGCTTCACTTTCCGTTCTACACTTTTCACTCTTTTCACTCTTGCCACTCTCTATACTCTCTACTCTACTGTCTACTGTCCAGTGTACAATGTTCAATGTCCAGTGTCTAGTGTCCACTGTTTAGTGTCACATTTGGTTGTCATTCTATTTTTGTGCTCATCTGCCACTTATTCTGATTGGATTATTTGCCACTGAGCGAAAGTATTTCGTTTGAAATTTATTTTATTTTATTTTTTTTATTTTTTTATATACATATATTTTTTTTTTGGGGCTTGCCCCGCGTTGTTTCTATTGTTTTGATTTGTAGTGTTCCACCTACTGTACATCTTCATCTCCTTGTCTCCTTGTCTATTAGAGCTATAAACGGACAATCGTGTCTGTCAATCAAGCGCGACGCTATCGTCAACGTCAACGTCAACGTCAACGTCAGCGTTAATGTTAAAGTTAACGTTGTTGCTGCTGCTGACATCGACGTTGATGTTGTTTAGTTCTATTATTATTAATATTAATAACAAAATATCATTATTATTATTATTGTTATCCATTATTATTTATATTAAATTTATATAAAATTAAACTAAAATTATTAATTTAACTTAATTTTATTTAAGCTTAAGCACCTGTTAACGATTTTATGTTAATTAAGCAAATTAAAGTTGCTATTATATATACTAAGTGAAATTTATAGTATTTATTTTAATTTTATTACAAAAAAAACTTATTAAAGAGTTAAGCCTTGAAATTGAACCCAATTCAATTCAATAGCTTAAGGCAAAAACCAAATTCTTTAATGAAATTAGATAAAAAAAAAAATCTTAAAAATTAGTAGCAAAAATTAAACTATTAAGTTGTCAATTATTTTTGAAAGTAAAACAATTGAATTAGTTATTATTTGCTTTTGTTTTTGTTTTTGATAATCAGCAAAGGGCTATTAAATAATTTCATAC
Organism: Zygothrica quintamaculata; assembly: GCA_037044455.1. Taxonomy (NCBI): domain Eukaryota; kingdom Metazoa; phylum Arthropoda; class Insecta; order Diptera; family Drosophilidae; genus Zygothrica; species Zygothrica quintamaculata. The sequence goes on along the minus strand of JBAMBS010000350.1, from coordinate 129,269 downwards.
AATGTAGACAGGGAGATCGAGAGAGAGGGGAGCGCAGTAAAATTGTAGACTAAAGCAATTTGTGTCGTCTAAGCAACATTGCAATTGTTCCTATAATTATATCTATTAAATTCGAGCAGTTGAAAATGATAGAAAAATACTACCTACTGTATAATATTATATACAAATATATTTATAAATACATCTATATATATATATATATATATATAATTACTATACACAACAATACAATTTTGCGTTGAATAACTTTTATAAGTAAAGCTGGCTTAAAATATTATACAAGCCCTATTTGATAACAGAGAACTGCATAAAATTAAATAAAGTTTCTAACATATATATAAATATATTTCTAGCTCCTTTGCCTTTAAAAAAAAACAAAAGGGAACTAATGGATTTGTGCATAATCTAAAAGTATGTAACAGATAGAAATAATCATCTGAGTATATATATTCTTGATCAGGACGACAAGACGAGGCGATCCTAGCCCTGTGCCCATCTGTTGGATATTTTATTTATTTTTTAAATTTTATTTTTTTTCTATTTTTGAGATTTTGTTTATTTAACTTATTTTTTAAACATTTTTAATTTTTTTATTTGCGCATTTTATTTAAACTTCTCAGTAAATACACTGCAAAACTCCTGGAAAATTATTAAAGGGGCTTACGAAACTTATGCCTTGTTCTTCGTGAAATGAAAAAGTAAGTAAGTTGGAATCTCATCACTTGTTCTCTAAGACTCCATTGTAAGTAATTCTTACATGTATCCGTCAAAGAAAAAATTGAACAAGGAAAGAGAAAAAAAATGTTAAAGGTAAACCAAAGTAACCTTAACATTAAACTTGAAAACAACAGTCAATTGAACATCATTTTGATATAACCAATTGAGAATTATAAGCGATGAATTGCTTTTTCATGTTGTCATTGCTGTAAAAGTCATATTTTACTTTACATTCTCTGTCAATCCCTTTCCTTTTAAAAAAAAGTTTAAAAGGGCTATTGACTTTGTGCAAAATCGAAAATTAAATCATTTGAGACCCCATAAAGTATATATATTCTTGACAACGAGAACCATGTCCATTTACCATGTCCCTTCATTTATGTTGATGTTTATGTTGGCAAGAAGGTTTCGGTAGTCGAGTATAGTCGACTACAGATTTCTTACTTGTTTTAGTATGATTCCCTCAAAGTATGCTCGTAATATAACAAACTTATTCATACTTAGAATTCCCAACTTGCTTAAGCGGAATGCCATTCAGTTCAACTTTGTGGTTCTTACCCCAATGTCGAATATAGTCATTTCTACTGCAGATTTGGTAGCACTTTGACTGGGTCTTACTATGGCTGTGTAGTATGAGAACCTACCATACATAGGCCCAGGAAAGGTGGTTGTGTCTATAGGCAAATATGAAAAATGCAGCTCAAGGCCTTTCGGGCCAAAGCTGCTAAATCGAGTTTATAAGCTCGTACCATAAAAAAAAAAAAAAAAAAAAAACAAAAAAAATTTAATAATACATATAACCTTATTTAAAAGAAGCTTAGCCCAAAGGCTCCTACTGAACGGCCTGCGCTTGAGAACTAATGGGAAATGTCAAATTTCTCTTTGGCACACATAATAATTAGATCATTCTTGATCAACGTAACAGCTTACAGGTGCGTATAGAAGCGTGTATATGTGTGTATATTTGTGTGTATGTGACTGTACTTAGGTAAAGGGGTTCTCGTAGTTGGGTACACTCCAATACTGATGATTTACTTGTTATTATATATTTTTTAAGTTTATTATAATTAACTAATGGCGCTTATAACATTCATATCATATTAAAATCTTTTTTAAATTGTTTTCATTTACTTTAAAATTTACTTATTAATATTAAATTTGCTATTTGACATTTTTAATATATAAAAATATACGCATTGATAAATTATTTAATTTTATATATATTTTTATTTGAGTATTTATATAAGTAATACGATCTGATATATATAATACGCCAACTTAGTGACTTAATTTATTTTGCTTTCTTTATGTCATCCATTAAAAGTGACAAAAATTAAGCAAAACTAATTGACCTTGGCAGTTGCATACACACACACATACAATGACATACACACACATATACCTATATCGACCCACAAAGTGTAACACTAACGGTTTTAATCTTCAACTTCCTCCAACGCAATATCATTGCTGTCGTTGTCGTTGTCGTTGTTGTCGTTGCGACCAAAAGAAAACCCAGTTTAGGTTTGAATTAATTATAGCCGCTGTCTAGTATTCACACACACAAAAAAACACACACACACATACACATATGTGTATATATATATATATATATATATATATATAGACCAATATATGATAAAGTTCATTATCGTGCTTTGTTTGGTTCCTAAAAATAAAAAAAAAATTGTCGTTTTTCATTTTCTCGCAAAAAAGCTCTTTCAATTGCCTTTAATTGCAGTTTAGCCAAATTTTTTTTGTATATTTTTTATTTGTTTTTTTTACTGTTATTTAGAGAGCGATTTCAATTTGCATTTGAATGAAATTTTTTAGTTGCTTGTTTGCATAATATTAGCAAATATATTCTTACTGATTGACCCTGAAAAGGTAAACTTAAAGCAAGATTCAAAAATGTGGCACCATTTTTTCAGGATTGCAGAAATCCTTTAACTTTTTGTAAATTCTTAAATATTTCAAAATTAATTATAAAATTGTTTATTTTTTTATAGACAGTTTTTTTTTTTTGCTATTTGTACACAAAAGCATTGACACTTTTGCTTACATTCATACAGCTGTTTCAGCATTTTGTTATTTTTATTAATATTTTTTATTTATTTTATTTACTTTTTATTTATGCAATAAACGTGTGCGTGTGTGTGTGCAGGTTTTTTTTCCAGCTTAAACCTCGTGCAAGGTTAATGTAAAATAATATTAAATTAAAAAGATGTTTCCCTTAGCCTACAACCATATTGTATATAGACTAATGCTATATATATATACCTATATATTATTGATACGCAAACAAAATAATTAATTCTAATAACATGAGTTTATAATTTCGACATATCTTCCGCATATATGATATATATAAATATATATCTTGTTTATTTTTTCCTTTTAGCAGCTGTTTTTTAATTACGAATTTAAATTAATGTTTTTCATTTATTTATCATTTAAAGGTTATTTGCCTTCCTTTTATGGATAAATAACATATATATATATATATAATTTAATCAATTAATCTTTTTAAAAATTTTGTTGAATTTTTTTGAATTTTGATTTTATACAAAACAAAAATATATACATATTTTGACCTCGTTCTCAAAACTTGCTCGCAAGACCCAAATCAAATATTGGCATCGATTAAAAAATATGTTATTGATATTTTATATATTTAAAAATAAATTCAGTAACAATTATAAAAAGTGAAAGAAATCATAAACAAGTCCCAAAAGTTGACAAAACATAAAACTCGGAAGCTTTCATATCTTAATTTAATACTAACTTAAAACATAATCTATAAAACTGTACAAAATGTGATTAATGGATTCATTTAATATGCAAAAACTAACATAAAATATTTATTAATTTGTGAGTATCCCATATAATGAAATTTATTATTTTTTAATTTTATTAAAAGTAAACTGGAAGGTTTTCAACTTTTTTTGATTTAAATAATAATTAAAAATAAATAATAACAAAATAAAATTTTAATAAATTTATAATTTAAGATGATATATATAAAAAAATAGCAATATAAAAAACAATTTAATAAAAATATTAAAATACAAAAATAAATAATATAAATGTATTAAAATATTAAATATTAATAAGTATATAAATAAAAACCTTATAAAAAAATGAAACAATTAAAAGTTAAGATCAATAAAATATATTAAAAATCGGTAAATAAAAAAGAAATATTTAAAACATGAAAAAACTTAAATAAATAATTTAAATATAAACATTAGTTTAATAAACATACATATATAAAATAAAAACTAATAATTAATTAAAAAGAAATATAGCTTTATAACAACTTATAATAATATAATAATAATATGATATAATATAATTAGCTATTAAATTAAAAATTAAAAAAAAAATTTGATAAATAAATTAATTCAATAATAAGTTCAAAATCTATTAGAAATAATAAATAATAAGAATATTTCGACTGTCTTAATTGCTTTGTGGAATTATCCCAGGAAATCAATTTTATATTTTAATTAAATATATAAAATAAACTCCAACCAAATTATGCACAATTTCTATATAAGAATTGTCATAATGGGTATCTGAATAAATTAAGATACTATTTGAGTTTGGCCAAAACAAATAACAGTAAAAATAGGCATAGAGTGTCAAGTATTTTGTACTGCTTGCTTCTGTCTTTTGCTTCTGGGTTTATAAAAATTAAAATAAATATATACACATTTATATATACAATATGTATGTATATATATATATATATATATAGCCAATGTCAATGTTGTTTTGCGATACGTGCATTGAACTCAAAGGGAAGACACAAACAACAAAAATGCTTAAACAATAAATAGCAAACAAACATTATTGAGGTCAATTGTCATATTACCACCTGCCGTTAGCATGGAGAGCCATTACCTATCGCAATTGCATTTTTGGTAATAGGATTTTGAATTTTGGATTTTCAATATTCGATTTGGACTTAAGTTGAAGTTCGATACTAGGAAGTAACGTGACATGGAATATTAACTAACTAACTAACAAGTACTACAAGTTTGAGCAGCAATATAATAATTGAATAACTGAATGACAAATGTCAATTGGATAATGCATATATATATATATATATACGAGAATTTATGGTTTATCCACTGAATTTTATCTTTGATCATTAATCAAATTATAGATTTATTTATAGTTATCTCTTATTTAACCATTTGACAAGCTTAATTAACATAATCTATAAAGGAACTGCATAGTTGATGGAATGTTATGTTATGTTGGTATTAAGTTGCTGCACAGATCAGATAACTATAACAAAAGAATAGCTAAATTAAAGATGATCACACGTAAACATGTTTCCTATATACATATAAGCTTAAAGTTCACACGATGTTGATATCTCTCTCTCTCTATTTATATATATATATATATATATATATATATATAGATAGAATCATGTGTATGTATAGTAAGCATAGCAATTTTGTTAATTTAGAAAATAACTGAGCTTAATTATGTTATCAAAATAATAAACAAATCGTTTGTTTAATACACAAAAATAACAAAAAAAAAAAAAAAGAGGAAAAAAAAAACAAATCACAATTAAACTTATTAGATTTGTCGGCTTTGATGTGGTCACAAACAAACAGTTAATAAAACAAATTCAATTTGCTAGAAAAATTGGTTGAAAATTTGCCTATTTACCTATTTCTCTCTCTAATCATATTTTTGTTTTATACATTTCCGGCTACTAGCAAAACTTTTCCCATTCTAACAAATAACAAACAAAAATAAAAAAGGAATAATAATATAATACATGACTTGATGGCGCTCCAAATTATTTACTATTTACGAGAGAGAAAGGAAGCCCGAAATAAAGAGGGAGAAAGATAGAAGAATACGTACAACATACATTATATTGTAACAATACTGAACTATAATAGTAGTATAAATATAAATAATATATATATTATATAAGGTATATACATATATATACAGGGTGGGCCATTTAAAGTTGACCCGAAAAACATTAAACAAAACACAATTTTTTCTTTTTGTTCATTTGACAAATAATTTTTATTGTTTCAAACAGTTTTTCGACTACATTTTAAGCTTTTCTTTGTTCAAACTTTTTGCGCACTTTGGTATCTATTTTCAGGTCATACAGTTCAGTTAAGCTAAGATCTTTGACTTAATAATATATAACTTTAACTTAAACAAAAAAAAAAAACAAAATAACAAAAATCCAAAAAAAACTAAACAGCCTAAACTTTTTGGGATATCAGATGAATAAGATCCCAGATAAAAACTATATATCACTTCAACTATATTTTATGTGGCTAATAATAAATATTTGTATATATTTATAAAATTATTAAAATATATTTATTATCATTTTATTGATATTATTTATTATTGATTATTATTATTATTATTTATTTGTAATTTGTGTATTTATTATTTATTTATAATTAATACATTTATTATTTATTTTTTATAATTATTTATAATTATCATTATTTTCTTTTATTTATTTAATTTATTAATTGTTTATGCTGTTATTATTTACTATTATTTCTTTATAAACTTTTTTATTATAATTTATTAATTTTACTTTCATGTTTTTATTTATTTGTTAACTTTAGTTCTTTATAATTAATTTTTATTTGTATTTTTTTTATTTATTAGCACAAATATATAAAATAACAAAATAAAAAAGTTTAACAAAAATCGCTTGAAGTATAAATTAAGTATATATAAATGTATAATATGTAGAAAATAATATATATGTATACATAGAGAAAATAATGAAAAGTTTGTTGTAGGTGAAATGGGGCGGCATTAAGGGGTGGTGCACTTGTTAGTTAGGATGACAGCATACGAAATTAAACTGTGCTTTAGTTCAAGTTTAAATTGAAATTAATTTAGTGCAATTAGCTTAAAAATGAAAAAAAAAAAAAAAATAAAAATAAAGAAAAAAGAAAAAGATACTTTAGATTGTATTTATGCGCGTATACAATGATAAAATTAACAGCTAAAAATAGTTACACACACAAACACACACACACACAAAGGTGTGCTTTAATAGACAATGTTTTATTTATAGGGTTCTCCATAGAGTCAAAAATTTTTGCAATAGTTCCAACAAAGTAGCAAAAAATAAAAAAAAAACTAAAACCCGACAAACGACTAGATCCGTAATAGATCCGTAAACATAAAGATTCGTAAGCACATTAAGGAGATAAAAATGCAAAAAATAATTAAATTATATATATATATATATGATACCTTTTGTTTATATTGCTAATTTGCTAATTAAGTCAGAAATAAAATACAAATTAGAAAAAATCCCCCGAAAAAATTAATTTAAATAAAATACTATAAAATATACAAAGAGGAACTAAAAGGCGATTAATTTGGTAAGCTCGAAGAAATGAAAGGTACATAAACAGATACTTATATAAATGTGTATATGTAATTAAAAAAAATAGATAATTAATGAGTTGGAAGTTATAGAAAATAAATATATATATAATATATAGATATATATGTAAACATATAAAGCTGCATTCATAATAAAAGCGATAATATAACAAAATTTTAATTAAACAAAATTATACAAAAAATTAAATTAAAAAATAATTATAACAAAATAAAATAATAATTTATATATAAAGTATATATACAAAGGTATATATAAAAATAAAAAAAAATATATATATAGATATATATATATATAAATGTGAATTAAAGGAATATTATTATAAAAGTGGACAATTTGTTGCATGTAATTTGGTTGAAGCTTCTGGCACGCAACAATCACAGCGTCAACCACAACTAGGCATAAAAAATAATCATATGCTAAAATTTATATTGTCAAACAAACAAACAAACACACACACACCTATATACATATATACATATATATATATATATATATATATATATAGTTAGAGACTAAGAGACAATAAACAAGTGAGAGGGAGGTAGAGAAATGGATAAACGAGCACACAACAAATTTCACGACAAAAACGCGAATTTAATTTAATTTACATATATTTAATGAAATTAGTAGTAAATAGCATTCAAACATACATACACACACACACACATACACTAATCTGCATAAAATTGTTTAATATAATGTAACGGTTAACTTACTTTTAGATAAATATCTAACAGTAAGTATCTTTTAACTTCAAGATACTCCTTTATAGCCAGGATGTTTTATTTTGATTTTTAAATTGTTTTTCACAAAAAAATGTTTTGTTCCTTTTAATTTTGTTGATCTCTTCGATCTGATGTGTTACTAGTATAATAATAACATTATAGCTGCTTATTGTAACTGTTATTGTTACTGTTTTTATTGTTATTGTTGTTGTTATTGTTATTACTGCTGCTGTACTTTAAAACGAGGCTTACTGTACGAGCTTTAACTATATACCTAAACCAGCGACGTTGAGCTGAGCTAAGCGACTAAAATTCGTATTGCATTTGATGAGTGCGATCGGCTCTGGCACACGGTAAGCGCTGGTACACGCACAACAAAGCTCTATGAACAGCATACGATGATCATACAGCTTTAAAACGTGCCGCCGACGCTGACGCCGCCGCCGTCGTCGTTAACGTTGCCGCCGGCACATCGACAACAGCAACAATGTTCACAGCGACGCTAACAGCGACGCAAACTGTGAGAGCGTTGCCTGATAAGCGGCGTTTTCGCTTGCGCTCGCTTCAGCTACAGCGTCAACGTCTATAAATGCGTGTCGCATGTGCCAAAATAAGAAAAATACATGTAAATAATTTACATACATATCTATATAAATAGATATATCCATACAAACATACATATAAATACATTCACTTATATGTGTCGTAATATTGACGAACATCATAAATACATAAAGCTATAAAATTTCACCAAATGTAAAAGACAATCAAGAAAAAAATTACAACCTGTAATTGATAGACTACGATATATTATGTCAATTTAACTGAAGTATCTACAGCAAAACCTTTTAATAAAAATCTTTTATATTAATCTATGCTAAAGTATAAAAATAACACTAAAATTAATGGTAATAAAAATATTTAGAAAAATTGCTATAAAAAAGGTAGAATTAAAGTGAATCGAATAAAGTAAGACAAGAAGGTAAACAAATTTTTAAATATAGTCGAAATTAAAGATAAATAAAGAGAAATAAATAAACATATAAAATTAAAGGTAATTAAAAGAAATAATAAGAAAAAAATATAAATAAAAAAAATTAAATAAACATAAGTTTTATGGAAAAAAAAATATAATGTTAAGTAAATACAAAAGTGAAAGCCATGATTTTGTATAATATAATAATATATTTATACTATTAATCAAAATATTTATTTTATTACTTTTATGATGAATTATATTAAATTGGAGCTGATTGCTCTAATGCCCAAACCTTGTAGTAGGTTAATAATTACATTGTTTACCTTCTATTTAATTTCTATGTAATAAATAAATAAGAAAAAAATATATTAAATTTGCAAATAATAATATCAATATAAATAATAATAACAAAAAAATTTAATGAGGAATAATATAAGTAAAATTAAAAATAAGAAAAATGAAAATATGAAAAATATTAATATTCAAAAATAAAATTTAATATAAGTAAGAAAGTAAGTAATATTATAATAAATTATAATAGTTGTATTGGTAAAAATAATAATAAAAATTATAAAATTTATATAAAGAAAAAAATATAATAATAATCATAAGAAAAATAAAATAGCAAAAGAATATATTATAGTAATATAGTAATTTTACTTTTTCTTGTACAGAAGTCAGACCTAAATATATTTACTTTTCTTTAATATACCTTACATGAAGTTTTTATATAGAGGGTATTATAAATACTCCAAATACTCTCCCTTATTATTATTATATATATATATATATATATATATACATATATATATATATAAATATTTGAATAAAAAGATACGTCAAAAGTAACGCAATTGTGAATTGTGGGCTTAAACTATTACTGAAGCGAAGCCAAAGATTTGCGCTGCGTCACATTTTGATCTTTAATTCGCACGATATCACCAAAAGCTAACACAAACAGGGCTTTAAAGACGAAGCAGCAAATCAATTTTGATTTCAAATTTAAATTATATATTTTTTTATTTGAATTTATTTTTTTTTTGTTTTCTTATTTTTATGTTATAACTTGTTATTGAGAGCTGAACGCGTGTTGCTGTTGAAATACAATAAAACGAATCTGAGATGTGGTTATGGTTCATTAGCAGTAAAATAATCCAAATGCATTCAATTGAGAGAGAAAGAGATTTTAATTATATGAACAACTAGATGTCATTCTGTAATAAGATATATAAAATGTTCTAGATTTATAAAGAATTCAATAAAGATTTCACTCTCAGCTGGTAGACTTCAAATAAACTTTTTAATTATATTGATTATTTTATTTAATTGTATTAAATATAAATATATATATTAATATTTTTTGTTGGAAGAAGTTGCATGTCCTTCATAAGGTACATTCTCCCCTGTTATTATCTATAGCCAAACAACTTTTCTCTCAAACAACATCTGTTGCTGCTACTGTTGTTGTTGCTGCTGTTGCTTCTGGTGTAACAATTAACTGTTTTTTAAGTCTGGCCATAATTACCGTAAACTTTTTTGTTGTTATTGCTGTTTTTTTATTTTTATTTTTTACTCTGTTGATGATGGGGCAGTGCACTGGGCAATAGCCACGCCCTTTGCCTTGACCTACAACGCTGCAATGCTGCTACTCAATTACCCATTGACTGGTGCTGATGACGTTGTGGTCGCCCAGTCGTAACTTTTGTTGCAATTGTGACGTTAAGTGTCCACACATTTACACACCACCTCCCAACCCACCACAAGCCAATCTAATGGACTTGTGTAACCGACTAATAATACCTCTAACCAACGATCCATGTCTGCCCTAAGTCCATGCAGCTGACAAACTTGACAGATTTCAATAGAGAAAAAAAAACTGAAAAATTATAAAAATAATATTTATATTAATAATGATAATTATAATAATGCCCAGTAAATGAATTTATAATTTGTTGTGCTTCTATTTAGTTATTAACTATTTGGTAATTTGATGCTACTTAAATATGAAATCATACTATCATTGTCGTGCTATCAAATACCCTGTATATACATCATTTAAGTTAAGTATGTACTCAACATGTCCCTGAATTATAGCCATGTTTGTTATAACAAAAAGGAAATAACCTTGTCTAACTAGTGTTATATATTTATACTCATAAATTTTAACACTTTTTTAACTTTTATTACACTTTTTGCCACAGAAAATAGTTGCAAACATTTCACGTATTTTCGATAATACGAGAATTCAAATAAGGCACGAAATTTGACTACGAATTTAGTGACTATTCAAATTTGAACATATTATATATACTATATTGCCAAACAGCAGAAATTTATGGCTTTGTTTACAGCTTTAAAGAGAAATATTTAAATGCTTCATTGATTTATATTGTCAGACTAACTGAAAGTATTGTAACTTGAAATGAGAAAAGTAAACAGAGAAAAGGGAGATGAAAAATTATTATAATTAAAAATACCCTAATCTATCATGACTTTTCTAGGGTATTTAAAAAAAATTATCGTAAAAAATATGAAAAAAAATATTGTTAGTGAATTTGCGAGCTCTTCGGTCGCGTGCAACACACGCTGCAGTTGTTGATTAATTTCCAATTGCAATTATGTTTACACGCCAGCAACAACAATGGCAGTTATCTAACAACAAGCAACACACTACCACATACTAGTTGGCCCACTCCCTTCACTATTATTAACCATCATATCCAGTTATCAAAGTACCACAACACCCCTCCTATCTCTATCTCTCCCTCTCTATCGCTCTCTCTCTCTCTCTGTCTCTTTCTCTGTTAATCATAACAAGCTCAGAAAGCAGCCGTTTTTCAAACGGCTTTGTTTATCAGCAACTTACGTTGTAACTTAAGACCTTACAACGTGCGGCAACAGTTGCTCAAAACAGTTTAGTAGCATAATTGGTAAAATGGTTGGTTGCTAAGGGGGGAGAGGATTGATTGGGGATTTGTGCTAGATCTTTACTTATGTCACATAGTTTTAATATCCATTAATCAAATTGTTATCTATAAAAAACTTTCACTTAAACAACACTTTCATAAAAAACAATCACAAAGCATTCAATTCATTTTTTTAGAGGTACTCAAAAATATTATATTTACTCTATAAAAATTAAAGAAATATACAAATAAATAAATAAATTTTTAAAATAATTAAATAATATATAATAATATAAAAATAATAAAATAAATAAAATAAATAAAATAAATAAAATAAATAAAATAAATAAAATAAATAAAATAAATAAAATAAATAAAATAAATAAAATGTCAAAAATAAATAAAGTAAATAAAATAAATAAAATAAATAAAATGTCAAAAATAAATAAAATAAATAAAATAAATAAAATAAATAAAATAAATAAAATAAATAAAATAAATAAAATAAATAAAATAAATAAAATAAATAAAATAAATAAAATAAATAAAATAAATAAAATAAATAAAATAAATAAAATAAATAAAATAAATAAAATAAATAAAATAAATAAAATAAATAAAATAAATAAAATAAATAAAATAAATAAAATAAATAAAATAAATAAAATAAATAAAATAAATAAAATAAATAAAATAAATAAAATAAATAAAATAAATAAAATAAATAAAATAAATAAAATTTCAAAAATAAATAGAATAAATAAAATAAATAAAATAAATAAAATTTCAAAAATAAATAGAATAAATAAAATTTCAAAAATAAATAAAATAAATAAAATCTCAAAAATAAATAAAATAAATAAAATAAATAAAATAAATAAAATAAATAAAATAAATAAAATAAATAAAATAAATAAAATAAATAAAATAAATAAAATAAATAAAATAAATAAAATAAATAAAATAAATAAAATAAATAAAATAAATAAAATAAATAAAATAAATAAAATAAATAAAATTTAAAAATAATTAGAAAGATCACTAAAAATTTAATACCAATTTGTCAATTGGCCAATTGATTAATTGTAGACGCTAATTGACATTATTTTTTTAATAAATATTTGTTTTTTTTTTTCATTCTTTTATTTGGCAATTTGCATAAAATTTTCTATGATTACCAATTGACGTTCATTAGCATTAAAGGTAAATAGCAATAGGCCGCTACTTAATGAGACTAACAGATGTGGCAATATCACGATACAGACAAGACTACAAACACGACTAGAAACAGGTGTCAAAACTTGGCATAAAATAACAGCTGATTTTTAAACAAAAACATAAAAAAGACAACAATAATACATCGAACAAAGTTATAGATATAACAAGCAATAAGTTTATTGCTGTTTTCAAGCTCGCTAGGTTTGTGGGTAACTTGGCCAAAACAAAAAAAAAAATAGAAATTAAAAACCAAAAATTAAAATCACAAAAAAAAAACTAAATACACACAATAAATATAAAAACAGATAAAAAAATAATTACGAAATACTTAAGCACATAATATCCAAAAACTTTTTGAAACAGTCTCAAAGCTTTTCTATAAATGAAGCATTATGTTTGATTTGATATTCTCACCAAAGGCTTACCTTCTTGTCGCTTTTAAATCTCTGCTATATTAATGTGTAATTTAAGGAAGATAATCGAATATTTATCTTAAGGGTAATGGGTTGCTTTAGAATAGCTCTTTTTATTAAGGTTTTATCATATCTCTCCCGGGATTGATCAGTGATTTTGTATCTTATCTTAGCATTGGCTTGTAGAAAATTTTTATTATTTTTTTATAAAAATTTCAAGAAATATCATTGAAATATCATCAGTCAACCTGCGATCGCCACGTAAATTATTTTTAAGGTGTATTCACAATATTTCAGGTCCTACATTCAACCTGAACTTTATATACAAACGATTATAAGCTGAGCTTTATATGTTCAAACACAATATGCAGCGCCATCTATTGCAAAGTTGCAGCATTAAACATGCATTTAAAATACACATATGGGAATACTATTACGGATACAATTTAAGTTTTATAAAGTAACTTTAATCATCATAAATAAATATTATTTTTAAATTTTTAGTTCTATTTTAATTACTGACCTAAGTCAATGCATTCCGTTTCAGCGAGAACAAACGAAAATGAACTTCAATTTAAAATGCGTTATCGATTTCTGATTATTTAATGAGTTCAATTAAGATCATGTATATTTTTTTAAATATATATATATATATTTATTTTATAATATTTAAGTAATAAATATAAAATAAAATGTGCATTAAATAAGATTTATTTGAATGAAGGAATGAACAAAGTTTGAATGTAATTCAATTAAATAATATTTTTTATTTTGATTTGTGACAATTTATTGTAGTACAAGTTCAAGTAAAGCAAGTTTTTTGATGTAATAATATAATATGTAATATAATATACATATATTGTATTTATACAGATACTATACTACAGATAAAATAGATATATAGGTGTACATATATGTATTACATATTGTATTCCCCACAAACCTGCAAGCTATTGAAACCAGAGCTTAGTTTTTAAGCTGGTTTATTAGACTCTGACGGCTTCTATTGTTCATTAAATTATAGGGTCTGCTCTACTATATAATAGCAGCTATATTTATATATATTTAAATTATATCTACTTGTATACTAAACAAATCATTTTATCATAAATCATAGATTACCATCACATGTCATACATAATTGTGTTCATCATTTCATTATTAGTATAATTTCTTGTAATTTCTAGGTCAAAAAAAATTCTAATTTTAGATAATTTTCATTTTTTTTTTTTTTAATGGCCTCAAATATATATATATATATATATATATATATACATATATGATATATATGCTTCATTGGCATCATTTTTACAATTTCTTATAGCCCCAAAGGATATTCTGTAGTCGGTTGCTGTTGAAATAAATATATTTATGAAGATATAAATGAATATGTATTTTATAAGGTATCGATTAATATGTTATCGATTCATAAATATGAAAAAATTTCCAAAAATATATATAAATTATAATTATGCATTAAATATTTGAAAAATCTACTATAATAATAGTTTTGCCAAGTCAGAACTAAAATTTATGCATTTTTATAGCATATTTTATGTTAAGAGAGGAAAAGCGAGAGCGAGAGAGAGAATAAAATCAAATGATTTACATGAGACTTAAAGATAGTCAAGATCAAGTTTTTAATTAAAGTACTAATTACAAGCTTCACATAGTTACAGACTAGGTAATTAAATGATTAAGTATACTTTTTATAGTCAGATCATAATGATTCCTGAATATTGTTTATAATTACCATATTTACTTAATTAAAAAAAAAAAAATATATATATATATTAATAACTTGCATTTATATATATACATATATATATATATATATTTTATTATTAGTATTATTATTTATAAAAATCTTCTTTAATTTTACTTAACAATAAATCAAACAAATTTGTATTTCATTTCGTTTGGTTCATTGACTGATGGCAAATCATTCAATTCATTTGCTCGTTGCCAAGGGCTTTAGAAATGTAATTAAATGTTTGTTAATTACGTATACGCAGCGTGTAACATTGCAACATTTAAATGCAAATTGATTAAATTGCATTTTTATTTAATTTGAATGCCATACCCTAAAGTTACCCTACAATTATCCCTCAGTTACTTCACCCTTCTCGCCATCATTCAGCAACCTGTTGATGATTGTATTAGGGAAAAAGGATAATGGCATATGACTGTGTTGTGCTTTGAAGCTTTGTGGATTTTGCAACCCACACAAACACAAACACACACATACATACAGAGCCTCACAAATATGCATAATGAGCGTTTTATTTGTGCTGTAAAAGTACTGTTAAATCGCTTCATTAAAAACAGTTTTCCAGTCAAACACTTCTCCCCTTTGAGGTATACAAAATTAAGCCATGCTTTGCATTTAGCCTGCAACTTGACCAATTATATGTTTAAGCCATTTATTTATGGCTATTTTTATGGCTCTGTCTAAGTGAGAACCATTAGCAGCTTTTCTCTTTTAGTAGCAGCTTACCTTTCTCTCCCGTTCCTGTGCCTCTTCGATTTTTTTTTTTATTTTTTAGTCGTGTCAACTGCACTCCAGGGACAATCAATTTATAAGTATATACCTATATATATATATATATATATATATATATATATATATATATATATATATATATATATGTGTATGTATATGTAGTATATAGCAGCATTTTATATACATGCTTATATATTTATTGTCTTTTATGACCCCAAGTTGCATGCGTTCACTCAATTTAACTCGCAACTGGACGGAGCTGAGTAGCGCCCAAGGGATTGAGTTTTGGCCGTTTGCTTAGTTTTTGGCCCATTCCTGATAAGAACCGCAATGTGTTATTGTTACTGTTACTTACGCTTTCGTGTTGTTATAGCCAACATATGCCGAGTGCTTACCCCCCCCCCTCCCAATACCTTATGCCTAAGCCTTTGTTTGCTCGGGCTACCAAGATGCTCGTTGAGATGTTTTGCCGCGAGGGTTTCTTATACATAGAGATATTATTATTATTATTTTTTTTTCTCTTTCTCGTTCGATGCTTATTCTTTTGCTTATTTTTTTTTTTATAACTTTATCAACGTTTATGGCCTGGCCAATGTATAGGTAGGGGGTAGGGGGTGGAAGTCAACACACACTAGAGGCATGCCTCCCACAGGATTTGCTTAGCCAAAGGACTAGCCTGAACAGATGCCAACTGCTGTTGGTGTTGCTGTTGCTGTTGTTGTTGTTTGCGGCTTTATTATTGCATCATTATAACATGTTTTATGTGTATTTGTGTATGTATATACATATATGTATTAGTATACGTATATGCGTATATGTTGGGTGAGTGTTGGGCTGACAATGACGCGCCAGCGCCACTTTAAAGTGCCCTGAACTTGATTAATGAATGGCGACGCTGAAAAGTATGCTACGGCATGCCAAGACACACACACACACACACACACACACACACATTCACATATATACATACTAATGCTAATACATACACGCACACTCGACATGTCAACGACACGTTGGAGTCTCTGAGCTTGGGAATTTGTTGAGGTAAAATAAAATATAATAAAATGTTACCAGCGAGCTGCAAATTGAAATTGGCTCACAACTTGGCAGCTAATTTAATATGATTACGAGTCTGTCAGAGCGACTTGCTACAGCTACAGCTACTGTATGTGTGTATATGTATGGGTGTGTGTGTGTATATCAACTGACAGCATATACTTATGTTTTGTTTAAGATGTGTTGCCACAAGTATATATAAATATATATATATCTCTCTCTGTACATATATATATATAAAAGGGAAGGCTAAAAACAAAAGTTCTTATTTAATCTATAGATTTATCATATACAAGTTTTAGTTATAGAAGTAACTAACACTTACTTCCACAGCTACTAACATTTACAATGCTATAAGTTTAAGTGGCTTTTCAAAATTTGTTAACTGTTTTCCTGGTGGTGCAACCTAAACAAGTTGTGCCACAAAAGTTTTGCATGTCCGTTTATAAATTGCCTTATGATTGCCTTTCGATAAACTTTTCTCAAGTGAAATGCTAATATATCGCTGACTTTAAACGCTTTTAGCAGACAGCAAAAGAGCCAGATAGAGAAAGAGAGAGTATGAGAGAGTGAAAGATTGAGTAACCTGTAAGATATATATATATATATACATTGCTATATCCATGCGCCTCCTGCAGCGGCAGCGTATCTTGTGTAAAATTTGGCGCCGCTGCTGCTTCCTGGTAAAGTAGCAATTTTTATGGCTTCCTGCGCAGCGTTTAAATAGATACTCGCACACACACACATACACATACCATGCTGATAATTTAAATTGTACCCCTCTGGCTGCTGCTTACGTCTTAGTTGTTCGTTGCTGCTGCTGCTGCGTTCTGTAATTTTCTGTAATTGAATTTCAACGATTTGCAGCATAAAAAATAATCTTGAATTTCAGCTATTTGCAGCGAATGAAAATTGAAATGAAAATTTCTTATGAAATCAATAAGTTTATGCCAATATATATATATATATATATATATATATATATAGAAGGAGTAGGTAATTTTTTGCATCCCTGCTACTGATTATCGTTCATTGCACAAATTGCGCATACGCAGCGTTGCCTCATTGAAATTCAATACCATAAGCCAAGCCAAAAGGCATAACGCACAGTACGCCAAAGGAAAACTGAAAAAGAAAATGGAAAAATGAAAAAAGGAATTGTATATAAAAAGCCATCAATGGCCATCAGTAGACAGATCCAAAGCTTGTCGAGCTCATTTTCGATTTGTGCAACAAATGAAGTGAGAAATTATTATTATCATCAACATCAACATCAACATCAACATCATTATTATTATTATTATTATTATTATTTTTATTATTATTATTCTTATTCTCATACTTATTCTTATACTTATTTGGTATACAGTAAGAAGCAACTAAATACAACTTTTTGCTGGCATAAGCAACATCTATATCTACACCTCAAACCTCAAACAAGAACGCTTCATCTCTCTTCCTGTCTTCAAATACCTGCCATGCCTTCCTTCCATTACCCGTGGGCGCATCACGTATTCACAAAGCAAACAAACTCCGGCACACGCATAAATAAACAAGAGTAGCGCCTGGTGGTTGTACATTGGGTCAATGTGGGTATGTGTTGGCAGGGGTTTGGTGGGGGTGGGGGGTTAGCTTGGTATGGGGCCAATGAAATATGAAGAGAAAAAATATTGGAAAGGAAAACTGAAAATATGAAAAACAAAAATGTGAAGGCAGAAAGAGTAAATTTTCTTCTTTTTGTTTTTTTTTTTTTTTTTCTTTTGGTAAGCGCTCTTGCCACGTCAGTCACATCATTAAAATCGAGCGCGTTGCCCGTCGTCAGCTAATACCAATCCGTTGCCACAAGATGTGAATGTGCTTAAATTCATGCCAAGTGGCTTTATGTATGGGTAACAGCGTGACAGCGTTACACCGTAACAGGGTGCTATAACCAAGGGTGAAGAGTGACTTGGTGTTGCAGGGGTACACACATTGCGTGCAACAGTGCGCGCGCACAGACAAAGCAACACAACACAACAACAACAACAACAACAACAATTCTCTAGAGGCATTCATCAATATGCCAAACATGTTTTGTTATCATCAAATGGAAAATGCTTCATTTTCACGTACAACAGGCTGAAGCTGTAGCTGTAGTTGTTCCTGTTGCTGTTGCTGTTGCTGAAGAACAGACAGTGTGGCAGGCGAGACGAAACAAACAGACGATAGCCTAAAGCTAAGAAGCAAATGGAAAATTTCATATATATAATATCAGTCAGAAATCCACTGAGAAACTTACAGGTGAATTTTCTTCAGTTAACTTGTTGTGGCACAGTGGTAGAGAATGAAAACAGATGCCAGTCTTTGGCTGTGCTTAAGCCACAAAACTAATGGTGCCAAGAGCACCTATATGTATATATATATATATATATATATATATGTATATATATATGTGATTCAGACTACTCAGACGCAGATTCTGGCTGAGACTCAGAGTTGATAGACATTTGCCGAACGGAACACATAAATTGATTACCAAAACATTTCACGACAAATTCGGCATGTAACAACAATGACAGCAAAGTTGACACATTCCCTCCCTTTCCCCCCTACCCCCCACTCTCACCATCGACCATGCTTAGAGCTTTGTATTGCTATTAAGGGTATTGGGATTTGTGAATATTCCCGCGGTTATCCCATCAACTGCAATAGACAACAGTTTCCTGCCACAAATGCCACTACCCATAAGCCAATGGCAATTGAAATAAAGCAAGGGGCAACTTCAGTTCCATATAGCAGCATGACGGGGTGCAACAGTACTTCAACAGCAACAGAAACAAAACGTTGTATCAAATGTGTTAACAGGTAGCAGCATCAAGTAATTAACTGCCATTACATGCTACTACTTATATTATGTATTCATTTGAATTAAGTTTTTAATTACCAATCACAAGCAAAAATGTTGTTTAGACAAATGTTTCAAGAATGATATTTACTGACCATAATATAATAAGAGAAAAGTTATATATTATCTACATAATATGATTTTAAAATTTATATATTAAAAAACATCAGTTTCTACCCGACTGAGTTAAGCCCTTTACAAAATAAAACTGATATACTGTCGGGTTGTCCAACTTCTCAGCGCTGCAAACTTTGTTCCATACAGAGTGCGATCGCTATACAATTCATACTACTTAAAGTTAAATTAATATAAGCCTGAGTTCACTATGTGTAAGCTATGTAGTTTCAGTTTCAAGTGCTGTTGACAAAGAAAATCCAAGTATTCCCATAATTTTTCTAGTATAGAAAAGTTTTTGCAGCAAATTCTGCATTTTTAAGAGTGAAGATCAACGTATTTCACGGAAGTACAGACAAATAAATTATAATAAGTCGACTCAGCTATCGAAACTGATCAGATATATATATATATATGAATATATACACTTTTTCAGCTCAATAATGTCCATCGTTCAAACGATTTTTGCTAATTACCACAAAGACTGCTTGTTTCTTATTAGTAAACAGCTCACGCACTGCTTATGAACTGCTTTTACATGCAAACTCATCTAAACAGTTTGTCAGTTAACAATTGAAATATGCACAGCTTGTTTCGCTTATTATATTGAAATATGAACTGCTTCGTTTGCTTATACGTTTGCCTTGTGCATTGACGACTCAGAGCAAGTCAATAGAATAACATTTAATTTCAATAATTTATTTATTTATTGTTTTCTTTAATTTAAATTTTGTTTTTATTTTTCCATATTTTATTTTAATTTAAAAAAAAATTAATTTATGTATTATATATCTTTTTAAATACATATTTTTTTTCACTATTTATTCAATCAATTTTTCTTTAAATTTAACTATATTAATTGTATTATTATGTATTCAATAAATTTTTACTTCTATATAAATTTATTTATTAATCTTTTTAGATTATTTGTACAATGCCTACTCGCCGTTATATCCAGTGCTCACTGTATAGTGTTTTTAGTCTGAAGTGGAGATTCAGCCCATAGAAATATAGCTTAAAACCATTTGGGCATACAGATCGAGCACAATGGTTAAACTAACATTAATATACGACTAACTTCTGGAAATTCCTCAAGTTCGGGGTCAGATATATATAAAACAAACTAGATATAATCTGAATTGACTTATGTAAGATTCTAATATGGCCTCAAATATCCCCTTTCCCCTTAAGTAAAACTATTTTCTTTCAGACAAAGGATATTTACTCGGATTTTTATATATATGTATATATATATATATAGGAATTATTTCCATGATATGCCAGACTCAGCATAATTTACTATACAAATAATAATAGCAGAAGTTTTTTCAAGGTTGCCAGATCATCATATTTGTAAGCTACCTACATCATTCGAAAGAGTTCATCGTGTCTAAAGGAAAGATATGCAAGGTCTTAGCTTCGAATAATTTTATCCAACCAACTCACAAAAATATTTGTATTCATATTCGTAAAATATATGAATTATTTGCTTCTCTTAGGTAAATTATAGAGAACTATCGAATATTTCCATATATTTAATTTAATTAAGATCATTAATATTTCATTCACACTCATCTCTTTAAAGTGAAGTTCTATAAAAGTGTAAGTATTATCCTTTGTATATCCTTTCGATTATTCATATAAACAATTATTAGTATTAACTTTAGATATGTGAATAACGATCGAAGATCCAGCTGAGATTTGACGCATATGATTCAAGTAGTAGGATATATAAGGAGCTGCAAGGAATCCTAAGGAATATGAGGTGCTGCCCTATCATTTTGATATATCTCCAAATATCTATCTCCGAGGCTACCAATATGACTAAGGTAAAGCAAACACAGTTGGACGCGGTTCATTTGTGTTGTTTTGTGGGCAAACACTTAGATTATTGTTTCAACTTTTATATTCTTAATATAATACGAAAGTGCAAATAATAAAATTATGCAAATAATTATATAATGGCAAACCACATTTCTGGCTGCCTACTATGTGCTTCTTCTTTCATCTTTTTGTTAATTTTTTTGCCAATTTTTTGCCTATTTTTGGTGATTCTTTTCGTTCTGCGAGAAGTATATAAGGAGAGAATTTTGGAGGCTTTGCAATCAGTTCTTGCAACATGTTCCGACTAAGCTTATCTCTACTCTCAGTTTGGCTGGCAGCATCCGTTGTCCTCGGCCAAGCTACTGAAGACTACTGTGCCTCGAAGCTTTGCGGAACCGCGACACACGTTGGCTGCAAGTACAATGGGGTAGGTGCTTCTATATTAATTTACTGCACTGTATATAATTCAAATTATATCTATTGAATAGACTTTTGGACCTTCTTGTCCCAGCAAACCGACTCCTGTCATCTACACCATAGATCTAACTACGAGGCAGAGCTTCATGAGCCAATTTAACGGTAAACGTAATGATGTGGCATCCGGCAATGTTTCCCCCCTCCTCCCAGCGAAGAACATGCGCACAACCCTATGGTCTCCTTTGCTCGCAGATCTTGCAGTGATGACAGCGCACAAATGTCAGATCAAGGCTGACTGTCATAACATAGCGAAGTTCCCCAACAGTGGACAGATGTTCGCTCAAATCATCTACCCCCTCTCCAACCCACGTACACTCCTCGACCTTATGACCTCCGCTCTCAACGCCTGGTGGAAACAGACTGCGTATGCCACTCCAGCATTGATTAAAAGCTTTCCAAGTACTAGTGCTAATGCCAATGGAGAGTAAGTACTCCTATTCCTTATTTATTCCATTCTGATCTATTCAATATTCTAATTCTTAACCTTTACTACAGTAAAATAGATAAAGTTGGTATTATTCTAAATCAGAATACCTGGGCTATGGGATGCGCTGCCGTTGGGTTTCAGAATGACAAGAACAACTTCCTCATAGTATGCAACACTGCCGTAGCCAATGAGGCTAACAAGCCTGTCTATACTAGTGGCCCAAAGGCATCCGGTTGCACCACCGGCACCAATGTAAACTTCTCTGGTCTATGCAGTGGTACCGAGCCTGAGGTTTCGTAATCCTTCCGCATCAAATGTGAATATGAATAAATGGATTTAATATAGAAATATCTTCCTTGCCTTTACTTAAATATCCCTTTAACCATTCTAATTGAAGGAAGAAGAATTGATAGTAGAAGAGAGCTGTTCCTAAAATCTCTGTCTTCAACTTCTTGAGATTGAAGCAAAGATTGCGATGGATTGATTCAGATCGGGAATATCTATACTTAATAGTGTTCAAATGGGTTGAACTGAGTGAAGTGGGGAAATATTAGTTGCCAATTTTGGTTTCAGCTTAATTTTCTCTCAGTGTACGCTTATGTACATAGATGTTTTCTGTTCCTGTTTGATTTTGTATTTGATGTAAATATATTTAACAAACATTTGCACTGTGCAAGCAAAGATGAATGCTATGAATACAATGGCCTCATTTGTTCATTGTTCCTCACGTGAGTGGGAAGGTTTCCAGGGGTCGACACCTCCATAGGCTGTGTAGAAGGACGCACCAAAGGTCAGCAAGTCAATATCTCCTTGGTATGATAAGACAATGTTCCTCAATCTGAAACATTACTTCAGTAGAAAGAGTAATAATGATATTGTAGATTCACTTGATGATAGTCCAAACATTAGATATATTGAAGTATCTCAAGGGACCTTCAATTATGATTTTGTATCCAGTTGAATTCAGCTTTACCCAAAAATAGATCAAAGCAATAAATCTCTCAGCAAAAAAGAGAGATAAAAGTAATAAGGAAAGTATAGAATTTTGAAATAAGTTTGGCAAGCGCCTTATGTAACTTAAAGAGTGATAAGGTAAATGGAAACTTAAAATATTATAATAAAAAACAATAAATTTACTTCAGCAGATAAAACTAATTAAGTTAAGGATAAATTTGGATATAAGAATTTCGTACAAAGCAATTATCGCTTTAACACAGTGATACATAGAAGTTAATTGAAGTTTCTAGTAAATACAAATACACAAACACATACACATATACATGTTAATATGTATATTAAAAATATAAGAATTTTTGTCAAGTATTTTTCATTTTTATTCATTAAAATATTGATTAATAATCAGCTTGCAATTATTATTAAATATATTTAAACTTTATTCATTATATTTTATTTTTTAGGAAATTTATTTTATCTTCTGTTATTTTGTTTTAAATGTTTACATATCTTTTATATTCGAAATATTTTGAATTTAAAATTATATTTTTTACTATATTTTTTATTTTATTTCATTTAAATGAAATATTATTTATTTATATTCATTTTAATTTTTAATTTTATTATTGTATTTTTTATAATAGTTTATTTAAGTTACCTTAAAAATTGCCAAAAAAAAAAAAGAAAAAAATACTGTATTTAAATTTTTTTATTATTTTTATTTCAGTTAAATTGCTTTAAATTGTTTGCTATTAATTATAAATATAGTCTCTATTTATTATATTTTTTTAGACAAATGTTTTTTTTTTGTAAATTGAAGGCCCCAAAATAACCCTAAGTTCAAACCTCGCAAAAAAGTCTTTTCTTCATATTTGAAAGTAAAGCTGAAATGTGAGAAAAGTAAAATTAAATTTTCATTTTAATTGTTATTGATTTTTTCATAATTTTTTCCTCCTGGAGTAACTTTATGCAACTGAATGCAGCAATTGTTCTATTTTAGGGATATTGTTAATCCTTGGATATATTTTAATTTCTATTGAGATGGTAGTATTAGTATTGAAATAATAACAGTTGTATTTATATGCGCAATATTTATATTTTACTAATTTTCATTCTATTTACAATAGACAGAAAAAGGAAGTTAGTAGCTCATGTCGTTAACATCGTAATGCTCATCGGGACTGCAGAGGAAACCATATTTAGAGTTAACACCAGTGGTGCACTTCTGGGCTCCGGTTGAGCAGGACTCGTATATCTTGACACCAATGACATTGGTAGCAGCATAGTTGCAGGCCATAAGGAAAGCCTTGTAAGATTTTCCTTCGACCGAGTAGGTGGAGACGGCACAGCCAACATCGGTGTTACGATCGGCGACCATAACGGTGAAATGTCCAATAGTTGGTCCGTTGTAGTTGTTGGGATAGATATCGATGTACTCCTGCTTGGTATTCTCCAATTCCTCGTACCACATGTCGACACCACGTATAACTTGCTGAGAGCTGTTAAGTTTTCCATTGTAGCCGAGCCATGCAAGATTCTGGCCAGACCAATCGAATTCAGCGGTGTTGTGGCACTCATCGTGACGCATCTCGCAGCTCTTGACATTCAATGAGGCTAGGTAGGCCAACTCTTCATTCCACTTCATGGTTGCCATACGGCAGGCAGGCTTCAGCTTACCAGCTCCTCCTCCAGCGATGAAGTCACGATGTTCGTTGTGCCTGCTCACAATGAGATCCTTATCGGCCGCTGAGAGTTTCACCATTTTGGCATCGCTTGGACAGGCGTCCTCAAATTCCTATATAATATGTATAAAATTTATATATGCAGTGTATATTAATATTGTTGTATACAAACTCCATTGTGGTAGCAGCCAATGTTCTCATCATCATCGCATTTAATATCGCAGTATTTATTGGCAGACACGGCGGCGAGCACCACTGCCACAATTGTTAGGGTTAGGATGTTATTCATTTCTGTATGAAAGTTTAATTGATGCCTGACTTGCAGTGAACTCTGGCTTATATGCGAAATGCAACATTCACTCAAATTCAATCTACTCACCTGCGTACCTCGGGGCGTAACAATTGCTCAAATATTTACCTCCGAGTTGACTCAGTTACCGCGATAATGTTTGAGCGAACAAATATTATTTCCGTGTGCGGTAACTGGGGGCTGGTCTTGTAATTAACGTTGTTCAAAAAAAAAAACAAAAAACAACAACTTTAGCTAATTATCAATTTAATTTTAAAATATATTTTCTATTTTTGAATACATATTTTTTGTGGACATCCCCCCTTTAAATTGTGATTATTTATTCCAATGACGTCCGTGCTCCCATCCTACGTAAATTTTTCGCATTTTTATGACATGTCAATAGTTTCCACTCTTTCAGTTTACATTCATACATTTAACCTTTCATTATTTTTATCTTTTTCTAATTAGTTCTTTAAAACTAATTCAACTCTTCACTGACATTTACTAGCTCAGTTTTCCTTATCAATCTTCAAGTTTCATAAGTCTCTCAGAACTTGCTGAACTTATTACAAAATTCTATACTTTCTTCATTACTTTTATCTCTCTTTTTTGCTGAGAGATTTATTGCTTTGATCTATTTTTGGGTAAAGCTGAATTCAACTGGATACAAAATCATAATTGAAGGTCCCTTGAGATACTTCAATATATCTAATGTTTGGACTATCATCAAGTGAATCTACAATATCATTATTACTCTTTCTACTGAAGTAATGTTTCAGATTGAGGAACATTGTCTAATCATACCAAGGAGATATTGACTTGCTGACCTTTGGTGCGTCCTTCTACACAGCCTATGGAGGTGTCGACCCCTGGAAACCTTCCCACTCACGTGAGGAACAATGAACAAATGGGGCCATTGTATGCATAGCATTCATCTTTGCTTGCACAGTGCAAATGTTTGTTAAATATATTTACATCAAATACAAAATCAAACAGGAACAGAAAACATCTATGTACATAAGCGTACACTGAGAGAAAATTAAGCTGAAACAAGAATTGGCAACTAATATTTCCCCACTTTACTCAGTTCAACCCATTTGAACATTATTAAGTATAGATATTCCCGATCTGAATCAATCCATCGCAATCTTTGCTTCAATCTCAAGAAGCTGAAGACAGAGATTTTAGGAACAGCTCTCTTCTACTATCAATTCTTCTTCCTTCAATTAGAATGGTTAAAGGGATATTTAAGTAAAGGCAAGGAAGATATTTCTATATTAAATCCTTTTATTCATATTCACATTTGATGCGGAAGGATTACGAAACCTCAGGCTCGGTACCACTGCATAGACCAGAGAAGTTTACATTGGTGCCGGTGGTGCAACCGGATGCCTTTGGGCCACTAGTATAGACAGGCTTGTTAGCCTCATTGGCTACGGCAGTGTTGCATACTATGAGGAAGTTGTTCTTGTCATTCTGAAACCCAACGGCAGCGCATCCCATAGCCCAGGTATTCTGATTTAGAATAATACCAACTTTATCTATTTTACTGTAGTAAAGGTTAAGAATTAGAATATTGAATAGATCAGAATGGAATAAATAAGGAATAGGAGTACTTACTCTCCATTGGCATTAGCACTAGTACTTGGAAAGCTTTTAATCAATGCTGGAGTGGCATACGCAGTCTGTTTCCACCAGGCGTTGAGAGCGGAGGTCATAAGGTCGAGGAGTGTACGTGGGTTGGAGAGGGGGTAGATGATTTGAGCGAACATCTGTCCACTGTTGGGGAACTTCGCTATGTTATGACAGTCAGCCTTGATCTGACATTTGTGCGCTGTCATCACTGCAAGATCTGCGAGCAAAGGAGACCATAGGGTTGTGCGCATGTTCTTCGCTGGAAGGAGGGGGGAAACATTGCCGGATGCCACATCATTACGTTTACCGTTAAATTGGCTCATGAAGCTCTGCCTCGTATCTAGATCTATGGTGTAGATGACAGGAGTCGGATTGCTGGGACAAGAAGGTCCAAAAGTCTATTCAATAGATATAATTTGAATTAAATACAGTGCAGTAAATTAATATAGAAGCACCTACCCCATTGTACTTGCAGCCAACGTGTGTCGCGTTTCCGCAAAGCTTCGAAGCACAGTAGTCTTCAGTAGCTTGGCCGAGGACAACGGATGCTGCCAGCCAGACTGAGAGTAGAGATAAGCTTAGTCGGAACATGTTGCAAGAACTGATTGCAAAGCCTCCAAAATTCTCTCCTTATATACTTCTCGCAGAACGAAAAGAATCACCAAAAATAGGCAAAAAATTGGCAAAAAAATTAACAAAAAGATGAAAGAAGAAGCACATAGTAGGCAGCCAGAAATGTGGTTTGCCATTATATAATTATTTGCATAATTTTATTATTTGCACTTTCGTATTATATTAAGAATATAAAAGTTGAAACAATAATCTAAGTGTTTGCCCACAAAACAACACAAATGAACCGCGTCCAACTGTGTTTGCTTTACCTTAGTCATATTGGTAGCCTCGGAGATAGATATTTGGAGATATATCAAAATGATAGGGCAGCACCTCATATTCCTTAGGATTCCTTGCAGCTCCTTATATATCCTACTACTTGAATCATATGCGTCAAATCTCAGCTGGATCTTCGATCGTTATTCACATATCTAAAGTTAATACTAATAATTGTTTATATGAATAATCGAAAGGATATACAAAGGATAATACTTACACTTTTATAGAACTTCACTTTAAAGAGATGAGTGTGAATGAAATATTAATGATCTTAATTAAATTAAATATATGGAAATATTCGATAGTTCTCTATAATTTACCTAAGAGAAGCAAATAATTCATATATTTTACGAATATGAATACAAATATTTTTGTGAGTTGGTTGGATAAAATTATTCGAAGCTAAGACCTTGCATATCTTTCCTTTAGACACGATGAACTCTTTCGAATGATGTAGGTAGCTTACAAATATAATGATCTGGCAACCTTGAAAATACTTCTGCTATTATTATTTGTCTAGTAAATTATGCTGAGTCTGGCATATCATGGAAATAATTCCTATATATATATATATATACATATATATAAAAATCCGAGTAAATATCCTTTGTCTGAAAGAAAATAGTTTTACTTAAGGGGAAAGGGGATATTTGAGGCCATATTAGAATCTTACATAAGTCAATTCAGATTATATCTAGTTTGTTTTATATATATCTGACCCTGAACTTGTGGAATTTCCAGAAGTTAGTCGTATGTTGATGTTAGTTTAACCATTGTGCTCGATCTGTATGCTTAAATGGATTGAAGCTATGTGTCTCGGGGCTGTATCTCCACTTCAGACTAAAAAATAATAAAATATAATTATAAATAAATACTTGTAGTTAATAAAGAAGTTAGAATTGATAAAATTTGTTATTGATAATATATATCAGTTGCTTCCATTTTAACAAATACACAGAATTTTGAGTTTTTATTATGGCTTTTTAATTGTTAATTGTTGATATCCTCAGTTACATATATATATATATATATATATATAGTTCTATACAGGTATAGCTATAAGTACCTTTATCCGATCTTTATAAGTACATAATATTCATATATATATATATATATATATATATATATTTAAATATAGATTATATTCATTTGAGTCTCGGTACAGAAAAATAAATATTATGCTTTAAGTTTGCATCTTTCTCGCTATGTCTATTTTATAATACCTCTCTCTTTCTCTCTCTTTCTGGTTCATTCTAATATATATATATGGTAGGTTATGTGTTTATATATATATATATATATATATATATATTTGCATCATATATATATATATTTATTTTTCAAATTTCAAGTAAATCTGTGGGTTGTTCTATATTTTATTCTTTGCTTTTCTTGTGTTACATTTTATATATTTATTTATTTTTTGTTGTAATATAATATTTCTCGTAAATTGTACAGACAAAATATGGGTATATTTACTTTCATATAGATATATATATATTTATGTATATGTATATGTGTATGTATATCAATGTATGTCTATATATATGTATATATATATATATATATGTGTGTATATATGATTATACGAGTCTGTATTATCATTTCTTTTCCTGCTTGTTTTTTTAGTTAATTGTTTTCTTGTACGATTTTTTTTTTTGGATCAACAAAATGATTCATTTTCAATTGTATATTTGTATATTTTTGTTAATGAATGATTATTTTCAAGTATATTCATTATTAATTCAAATAAAAAGAAAAATTAATCCAAATATTCATATGTACGTTCACATTGTAGGTACATACAAGCTTGAGTGTATTATCGGAATACTTCAAGTATTCGTTTTCATGCAAAAATTACTATTTCTATATGTAAATGGATGACTGCGTGTCTAAAATTATTTACAAAGCAAATTATCAATTAATTGATTAGAAATTAACATAAAGGAAACCGAGTAAAACTTATTATAAAAATTTTTAAAAATTGTGCAGCAGCCAACAAAAAATTGACCTAAAGCGTCTGTGACCTGTTTTCTCTTCTGTTTCTTGTTTCGCAATGAAATAACTTTACTTATGCGTAATAAATACATAATATAAATCAAATATCATACGTATATGTATATATATAATGTCTATATAAATGTTAAGTATCTAAACTATGCGTATGCATATGCGTGTGTGATTGTGAATGTGTATTTGTATGTACAGAATTTGTGTGCGAGCAGCTCCTGAAAGTAGGCAACGTTTTTTTTTAACACAGCAAATGAACTGAGCGAAGGCTACGATAGTGAATGGCACATGACACTTGGTTTTGTGATTTGATACAAGCATAAAAGAGAAAGAGAGAACAGTTTATATTACTGTATTATATGTTTAACAATAAAGAGTAGTAAAGTTAAAGTAACTTAATAATAAAAAATGAAATATATATTTATATATATATGTATATATATAAAACTAATATAAGGTGCTAGGCTCATTGGAAGCTTTTCAAGTCGTATGTGCAAAGCGTTTTTCAATCTGTTTAAATATTTTAAATATTTCGCTTTATTTACAGTGTGTGTCATGCGTTTTTATTGTAGCTTAAAATATATATTTATATAAGTAAATGTACTTAAATGTTTATTAAATAATAATAATAGGCATAAGTATATACTATAAACCAGTTAAGTATAACAAATGAGCAAATATATATATATATATATATATATTAATATATATCTTATAGAGGCTAAGCGCACAAATGAAATTTTACACAAATCGTTTATAATGATAATTGTGTATGTATGTGTATGTGTATGTATATATAAGTTAATAATTATATATATACTACATAATGTTTTAGTATATATATTCAAGTCGTATTTAGGTTTTTCTTACATTTTCATTTTTACTTTCTTGCTGTATTAACTGGAACGTTTAACTGGGCCAATTGTGTCCTGAAATTTTTTTTGTGTGTATAGGCTAATTATTAACTGTATATGTTTATACATATATTTTCTTTTATATATACTATGTATATATATAATACCTACAAATCGGCTAGACCACAAAAAAAATATATATATATATATATGTGTGTTATTCTTTATAATTATCATAAAGAACTTAGTTATAAAGAGAGTGCCGTTATCGAAATGAAAAGCAAAACTTAGAGAACTTTTACAAAAAGTATCTCAAAACTTTTTGATATACATTTCCCTCAAATATATATATAATCGGCCTATTAACTAAAGTTTGCAATAGATTTGTATATAAATAGACACCATTTGCATAGAACAATAACAACTTTTGAGTGCTAATTTTTTGTTGTTGTTGGGTTCAATCAACAATTTGCTTTGATTTTTTAAGTACATTTCTTTAGCTTTGTTGTGTTTGTTGTCGTTACTGCTGTTGTTGTTGTGTTTGTTGCTGCTGTTGTTGTGTTTGTTGCTGTTGATGTTGTGGTGACTGCATTAATGCTGCTGCTGCTGCTGCTGCTGCTGCTGGCTGATGCTGTGCCGGCGATAGAGGTGGACCAAACTTGCTGCATATCTTGTGCGAGGCATTCACAATGGCCAATTCATGCTTGGAATCCAAATCACAATCATAGAGTCCACTTAATGAATCCAGGCTAAGCAGACGTGAGCTGGCACGACTCGATACTGATGTATCGTCCACATCTGGTGCATTATATAGCGAATTGACATCCGATAAGGCGCCCTCGGCATCGGTCAGGCCAGCTTCATTCAGCAGTGAAATATTCTCCAGGCCAGGTTCATCGGTTATATAACCTGTTGATTCTGCGCCACCTGCAACAGTTTATGGATTAAATGGTTCGTTCAGTAATTAAATATTGTTAATAGTATTTACCTGTTGCTTCCTCACGGCAATCATCGTCCGACCATTCCGATTGACTCTCCAATGGATTAGAGTCCATGGACTGATGGTTATGATGCACCGCTCCATATTTAAGTTCATCGTTTATCACATTCCCCTCTAGACGGAGGCAACCATTGACCATTGGTACTGCGTCCTTATGTTGTTCTTGTTCCAATAGTTGTTTTTGTTTTGTCTTCTCATTTTGCTCGTCCTCTTCCTCCTCCTCCTCCTCATCATCACCGTCCAATTCATTATTGTGCGTTCGCTGCTTTTTCTCAATCTTCTGCTTATTATTGTGCTCGCTTGGCATCAGACGCTTCTGTCGTACATCGAGACCAACCTCATCATCTTCGAACTCTTCATCGGCCAGATTATCCTCGGTATCATCGCGTTCCTCCTGTTCCGCATGATTATACCGCTGTTGCTGCCGCTGCTGCTGTTGCTGTTGCTGCTGTTGATGGTGGTGATGATGATGATGATGATGATGATGATGATGACGTTGTCGCTGCGACTGTGACGACTGCTGCTGCGTTATAGCACCATCCAGCCGATCAAGACTCTCAAAGCTCTGCTGTAGCTCCTTGGACCGCGGACGCTGCCGATGCGATCTCTGTTGCAACTGTTGCTGTTGCTCCCTGCTGTTCACCACATGCAGCTCCAACATCGCCAATGCATGCAATTGATTCCGATTCTCGTGCAATATCTCGCACGATTCCGTGTCCGATGTTTGCCTAAAAAAATATGTAAATAAAAATATTAATTTCCACGTTTCTTTATTCATATTTATTTTTCTTTTTATTCATTATTTTGTTTTCAGTGTTCGTCCTCTTTCCTAGCAATATACTACGGGAAATCCGTCTTAATCTTTCAACAATATTTTTTTTAATATATTGTTAAATAAGATCTTATCCTATCCTTTCGTTGCAGTCCCAAGGGTCACACTTCATACAACTTTCCCAAGAATGTCTGCAGTTTTGTGCAAGATTTATTTATTCTAATGAACTTTAAAAAAAAATCTCAAACAAAATTTTAGAGAATATATAAATAAAAAAATATTTGAAAAAAAATTTTAAAAATTTATAAGAATTTTATGGATTTTTTTAATATTATTTTATATCTTGCTTAAATTTTTTTAAACTCTTAAAACGTTTTTTATATATTTTTTTAAAATTTTTAAGAGTAAAAAAAAAAAAATTATTTTATATCTTGCTTAAATTTTTTTAAACTCTTAAAACGTTTTTTATATATTTTTTTAAAATTTTTAAGAGTAAAAAAAAAAAAAAAAAAATAAAAAATTTAGAAATAAAAATTTTCAAAATATATTTTAAAAAAATTTGAATTTTTCGCATCTAATTTTAAATTTTATTTTTAACCTTTCAGACTATGTGAAGCACAGCTTTAATAAAAACAAGTAAGAAGGCTGTAGTCGAGTGTACCCGACTACGAGAGCCCCTTTGCCTACATATACAGCCATACACACACATACTCATACATACACACAGTTCTGCACGTACTTAGCCATTGCGCGCACCTTTTAGCCCCCCACGCTCTATACCACGGTACTTAATGTTGTATAAATTCCGTGGTATTGTTAAATCTTAACGAAATTCACAACGTTGATGATAATATAAATAAATGATATAAATGATAATAAATGATAAATGATCGGTTAAAAATTAAACATTTTTCGAATTGCGGGGGTCAGGGGAGAATTCGAAAATCTAAAGCAAACTCGTATAACCTACGAACATAACGAATCTAGATTTCAAGTTTGGTTGCTCTAGCTCTTATAGTCTTTGAAAAACAGGCGTTCATACAGACGGACAGACGGTCAGACGGACAGACGGACAAACAGACAGACGGACAGACGGACAGGGCTAGATGAACTCGTCTTGTCGTCCTGATTCAGAATATATATACTCTATGGGGTCTCCGATGATTATTTCTATGTGTTACATACTTTTCGATTTTGCACATTTCCAATAGCTCCGCTTTGCTTCTTTTTTACAAAAAGGCAAAGGGGCTAAAAATAGAGAGAACTGAAATTATTTGGCTTATTGGCTTTGGCATTGCCAAAGTGACAAACTGCAGTTGCAGAACTATTGATAAATATGTAGAGAGTACTCAGAGGCATAAGGACATAATTTAATGATAAGGAATGTACTATATGTTGTGGAATTTCAAGAGAGAAATTGCATAGTTGCCAACGTCTTTAGCCCCTTTGCCTTTACATGTATTTTGCATGGAGAAAAGAAATGTTGTTGCCATACAGTAAATGCATTTTTATATAAATTTTAAAAGTTTTTGAAACTATTTTCGTTATATATATATATATATATATATATATATATATATATAACAAAATATAAATATTTCAATATTGTTTTATTTATTTTTTTCGTTTAATTTATTTTCTATATTTTTTTGTTAGATATCTTTTTTTTTTAACATTTTTTTCGATTAAATTTTTGAAATTTCTTTTCATTTTTCAGTTGAGCATTTTTTTTAAGCTCCTGAAAAATTAATAAAAAGGCTACCAGCTTATGGTACGTCTGTTTGATTCAAAGAGAGATGAATAAGTATGATCATTGCCAATCAAGTTGGATTCTCACCATTTGTTCTCTAAGACTGAATGGTAAGTAATTCTTACATGTATCCGTCAAAGAATAAATTGAACAAGGAAAGATAAAAAAAAGGTTAAAGGTAAACCAAAGTAACCTTAACATTAAACTGAAAAATAACAGTCAATTGGAAAACATTTTGATATAACTAATTGAGAATTATAAGCTATGAATTGCTTTTTCATGTTGTCATTGCTTTCAATGTCATAATTCGCTTTCTTGACAATCCCTTCCTTTTGAAAAATAGTAAAAAGGGAGCTATTGACTTTGTGCAAAATTGAATAATATTTCATAGAAATAATCAGCTGAGACTCCATAAAGTCGGATACACACGACTACGACTTACTTCTCTTAGTATAATTCCCTTAAAATATGCTCCTGATATTACAAATTTATTAATACTATGAATTCCCAACTTGTTTAAGCGGAATGCCATACAGTTAGGACTTGTGGTTCTTGATTTTCCTTAGGGTAATTCCCTCAAGGTTGTCTATAGTCATTTCTACTACAGATTTGGTAACACTTTGACTGGGTCTGACTATGGCTGTGTAGATTAAGAGAACCTACCATTATTGGGCCCAGGAAAGGTGACAATGTCTATAGACAAATCTGAAAAATGTAGCTCAAGGCCTTTCCGTTTGTCCGTTTGTCCGTTTGTCCGTTTGTCCGTTTGTCCGTTTGTCCGTTTGTCCGTTTGTCCGTCTGTCCGTCTGTCCGTCTGTCCGTTTATCCGTCTGTCCGTTTATCCGTCTGTCCGTTTATCCGTCTGTCCGTTTATCCGTCTGTCCGTTTATCCGTCTGTCCGTTTATCCGTCTGTCCGTTTATCCGTCTGTCCGTTTATCCGTCTGTCCGTTTATCCGTCTGTCCGTTTATCCGTCTGTCCGTTTATCCGTCTGTCCGTTTATCCGTCTGTCCGTTTATCCGTTTATCCGTTTATCCGTCTGTCCGTTTATCCGTCTGTCCGTTTATCCGTCTGTCCGTTTATCCGTTTATCCGTCTGTCCGTCTGTCCGTCTGTCCGTTTATCCGTTTATCCGTTTATCCGTTTATCCGTTTATCCGTCTGTCCGTTTATCCGTCTGTCCGTTTATCCGTCTGTCCGTTTATCCGTCTGTCCGTTTATCCGTCTGTCCGTTTATCCGTCTGTCCGTTTGTCCGTCTGTCCGTTTATCCGTCTGTCCGTTTATCAGTTTATCCGTCTATCCGTCTATCCGTCTATCCGTCTATCCGTTTATCCGATTATCCGTCTGTCCGTTTATCCGTCTGTCCGTTTATCCGTCTGTCCGTTTATCCGTTTATCCGTCTGTCCGTTTATCCGTCTGTCCGTTTATCCGTCTGTCCGTTTATCCGTCTGTCCGTTTATCCGTCTGTCCGTTTATCCGTCTGTCCGTCTGTCCGTTTATCCGTTTATCCGTTTATCCGTTTATCCGTTTATCCGTTTATCCGTTTATCCGTTTATCCGTCTGTCCGTTTATCCGTCTGTCCGTCTGTCCGTTTATCCGTCTGTCCGTTTATCCGTCTGTCCGTTTATCCGTCTGTCCGTTTATCCGTCTGTCCGTTTATCCGTCTGTCCGTTTATCCGTCTGTCCGTCTGTCCGTCTGTCCGTCTGTCCGTCTGTCCGTTTATCCGTTTATCCGTTTATCCGTTTATCCGTTTATCCGTTTATCCGTTTATCCGTTTATCCGTCTGTCCGTTTATCCGTCTGTCCGTCTGTCCGTTTATCCGTCTGTCCGTTTATCCGTCTGTCCGTTTATCCGTCTGTCCGTTTATCCGTCTGTCCGTTTATCCGTCTGTCCGTCTGTCCGTCTGTCCGTCTGTCCGTCTGTCCGTTTATCCGTCTGTCCGTCTGTCCGTTTATCAGTTTATCAGTTTATCAGTTTATCCGTCTATCCGTCTATCCGTTTATCCGATTATCCGTCTGTCCGTTTATCCGTCTGTCCGTTTATCCGTCAGAAACTATGAGAGCTAGAGCAACCAAATTTTTAACCTAGATTTGTTATTATCGTACGCTATACAAGTTTGTTTTCGATTTTTAAAATTTCCTCCCCTGACCCCCGCAATTCGAAAAAAAACGATTATTAAGCACAATTTTCAACCGATCAAATTTATTTTTGGCACACTTCATAAATAGACCACTCTTGATCCACTTGTGAATCTGGGTAAGATTAATCAAAAATCTCGGAAGTTATACATCATCAAAAGTGGCGTTATGGGCCACGGGGGGGGGGGGGTATAGTAGTGCGCGCAAAATAAGAGCTAGAGCAACGAAATTTGGAACGTAGATTTTTTATGTTCGTACGCTATACGAGTTTGTTTTGGATTTTTCAATTTCCTTCCCTGACCCCCGCAATTCGAAAAAATCGATTTTCAGATACAATTTTTAACCGATCAAATTTCTTTTACGCACACATATTAAGTAGACCATTCTTCATCTAAGTTGTGAATTTCGTTAAAATTAAACAATAAACACGGAAGTTATACAACATTAAGTACCGCGCTATAGAGCGTGTGGGGCTAAAAGGTGTGCGCAATAGCTAAGTACGTGCAGAACTGTGTGTATGTATGAGTATGTGTGTGTATGGCTGTATATGTAGGCAAAGGGGCCCTTGTAGTCGGGTACACTCGACTACAGACTTCTTACTTGTTTATGTTAAATTATTAATATTAATATTAAATTATATCTTAAAAAATTTATTTTAAACAAGTAAGAAGTCTGTAGTCGAGTGTACCCGACTACGAGAGCCCCTTTGCCTACATATACAGCCATACACACACATACTCATACATACACACAGTTCTGCACGTACTTAGCCATTGCGCGCACCTTTTAGCCCCCACGCTCCATAGCGCGGTACTTAATGTTGTATAACTTCCGTGTTTATTGTTCAAACCTAACGAAATTCACAACGTAGATGGAGAATGGTCAACTTAATATGTGCGCGTAAAAGAAATTTGATCGGTTAAAAATTGTATCTGAAAATCGATTTTTTCAAATTGCGGGGGTCAGGGAAGGAAATTGAAAAATCTAAAACAAACTCGTATAGCGTACAAACATAACAAATATACATTCCAAATTTCGTTGCTCTAGCTCTTATTTTGCGCGCACTACTATACCCCCCCGAGGCCCAAAACGCCACTTTTGCTGATCTATAACTTCCGAGATTTTTGATCAATCTTACCCAGATTCACAACATCGATCAAGAATGGTCTAATAATGATGTGTACCAAAAATAAATTTGATCGGTTAAAAATTGTGCTTAATAATCGTTTTTTTCGATTTGCGGGGGTCAGGGGGGGAAATTGAAAAATCCAAAACAAACTCGTATAGCGTACAAACATAACAAATCTACGTTCCAAATTTCGTTGCTCTAGCTCTTATTTTGCGCGCACTACTATACCCCCCCGGGGCCCAAAACGCCACTTTTGCTGATCTATAACTTCCGAGATTTTTGATCAATCTTACCCAGATTCACAACATCGATCAAGAATGGTCCAATAATGATGTGTACCAAAAATAAATTTGATCGGTTGAAAATTGTGCTTAATAATCGTTTTTTTCGATTTGCGGGGGTCAGGGGGGGAAATTGAAAAATCCAAAACAAACTCGTATAGCGTACAAACATAACAAATCTACGTTCCAAATTTCGTTGCTCTAGCTCTTATTTTGCGCGCACTACATAGCCCCCCCCGGGGCCCATAACGCCACTTTTGCTGATCTATAACTTCCGAGATTTTAGATCAATCTTACCAAGATTCACAACATCGATCAAGAATGGTCTAATAAAAATGTGTGCCAAAAATAAATTTGATCGGTTGAAAATTGTGCTTAATAATCGTTTTTTTCAAATTGCGGGGGTCAGGGGGGGAAATTGAAAAATCCAAAACAAACTTGTATGGCGTACGAACATAACAAATCTACGTTCCAAATTTCGTTGCTCTAGCTCTTATTTTGCGTGCACTACTATACCCCCCGGGGCCCAAAACGCCACTTTTGATGATCTATAACTTCCGAGATTTTTGATCAATCTTACCCAGATTCACAACATCGATCAAGAATGGTCTAATAATGATGTGTGCCAAAAATAAATTTGATCGGTTGAAAATTGTGCTTAATAATCGTTTTTTTCGATTTGCGGGGGTCAGGGGAGGAAATTCAAAAATCAAAAACAAACTTGTACAGCGTACGAACATAACGAATCTAGATTTCAAGTTTGGTTGCTCTAGCTCTTATAGTCTCTGAGAAACAGGCGTTCATACGGACGGACGGACGGACGGACGGACGGACGGACTGACGGACGGACGGACGGACGGACGGACGGACGGACGGACGGACGGACGGACGGACGGACGGACGGACGGACGGACGGACGGACGGACGGACGGACGGACGGACAGACAGACGGACAGGGCTAGATCAACTCGTCTTGTCGTCCTGATTCAGAATATATATACTTTATGGGGTCTCCGATGATTATTTCTATGTGTTACATACTTTTGGATTTTGCATATTTCCAATAGCTCCGCTTTGCTCTTTTTTTACAAAAAAGGCAAAGGGGCTAAAAATGGTTATATATTATTATATATATTATGATATTTTTAAAGTGTAGAAACAAAATCTAGCGCACTTTTTAATTAAATATTTCTTGAAATTAATTTTGCTATAAATTTTAAGTTTAACATTTAACAATACTTTGATTTTTTTTTTTATACTTTGAAAATAATATTTAAAAAAAAAAAATTGTAGAAAATTATTTAAAAATAATTTTTAAATAATTCAAATTAGTTATTTATACTTTATATTTTTATTTAATTAAGTATTGATTGCGTTTAAAATAAATAAATAAATAAACAGTAAATTATATTTTTGATTATAACATCGCAAAAAAATGCATTAATCGCTGCCTATACTGAAACCTCTTAAAATATTGCAAAATTAAAATGTATATAATATATAAAATATACCAATATATTGTAGAAATATGTAAAAAAATTTATAAAAATAAATTAATATAAAAAATATAAGATTAAAAGCCTTAATTCAAAGAATAATTTTTGAAAATATATCAAAAAATATTAAAGTAACCAAAATGGCTCCAAATGAGACTTGAGTCAAAGGAATTTCATGGCATTATTCAAATATATATTTCTATATACTATAGTATATATATATAAATATGTATATAAAGGTATATATAGTAATTGCCCTACTATAATTAAAGTATTGTTAATTAAGCATATATCTATGGTAAGCATGGAGATCAAGTATAGATGTAATCTATACATCGTGACCTAACGATTTTAGATGCATTAAATTGATTAACGCTTAAGTGAATGAATATGATGGCTCAGAGACATTGGTTTAGATACAGATGAGAAGCCGGTTTGCTGTTTTGGCTTATTAGTTGTGTATACCCGAAGAAAGTTGTTTGTGGAGAGGGCGGTAGAGGGTTATGGGTTATGGTTATGGGTATGGATATGGCATGGAGATACCGCCTGGAAGATGGAAATTTATACTCACATTTGACTGGACTCGGAGGGGTTTTTGTGGCGTGTTATCTCTTTGATAGCCTCCAGGCCAACTGGATGCTTGGATATCATAAAGCTATTGCTCATTGGTAATTTGCTGTTCACTTGGATGCCCATGTGAAGCAGTTCATGTTCCTGCAGTTGCTCCTTGTGGTTGTTGTTGCCGCTATTTGAATTGCTGCCGCCACTCAGATTGCCATTACTGCTAGAGCCACCTTCCACAGCTAAGGATAAGGCCTGTCCATTGCTCTGACACTGTCCATGTCCATTGATGGAACTCAATTTACTGTTGCTGGCCGAATAGCTAAGATCCACATTATGTCGACTGCTGCTGCAATTGCTGGTGGTTTGTTCTGAATTGGTTGCTGTTGCTGCAGCAGCAGCTGTTGTTGTTGTTGTTGCTGTAACTGCTGCTGCCTGGCAACGTGCACGTGAAGATTCATTAAGAAGTCTTTGCAGTTCCCTCTCAAATGGTGACTTAGTGGCAACTGCCACACCATTTGTACCATTTGCAACATTATTGCCCATTGCTGTTGTTTTCGGATAATCAAAGCTGTTGCAACTATTAACTTTATGCTGCGTATTGCTTGTCGAATTGCTGGTTGTCTGCTGTCCCTGGCTTTCAGTCGTTGAGCTTAGCTCAAAGTCACGCAATTGCGTCATATCCAAGACTGGCGATATGGGATCAACTTGTATATCACACGGATATAGCCATTGCAATGGATTGACGCGTCCAGCATGTGCATTATAACCAATACCAATGCCATTAATGTGTCCATTGATGTGCTGTAAATGAGCGCCATTAATGCGTGGTGAATCATCATCACCCTCACCCTCGCCCTCTGTGGTCTTTGAATAGCTCTCATCGGAGCTGCTCATTGAGGGTGAATGTGGCCTTGAGCTTAAATCATCCGTTGAGGACATTTCACGATTATCCTCAATATCCGTTGGTAATTTTGGCAATGGCTTTAAATAACTTCTCATGGTTGGTTTTGGTGGCAACTGTGGCAATGGTGGTTGCTGTGAATATAGCGCATATTGCCGTTGTTGTTGCGCTGACAATTGTTGCTCCAATTGCTGTTGTTGCTGTTGTTGTTGATGTTGTTGTGGCTGCTGCAGTGACAACACGGAGTTGGGACAGGTGTAACGTGGTGGCTCGTACTTTGGCGCATGCTGCATGGGCATGATCTGTGTTGTTAGTTTAATATATATGGGCGTGGTCGTGGGCGTATTGTGGATGGGCATGCAAAGAGTGGAACACAGTTATAAACGAACACATAAACTTTATATATATATATATATATATCTATATATATATGTATATAATTATATATAAATAAATAGATGACAGCATTTACAGTAAGCAAATGATTAGATATATAAATTACCTTTATCTATGTATATGTATGTGTGTGTGTGTGTGTGTGTGTGTGTATGTGTGTGCTTGCAATAAACTGACTAAAAAATATGAATACATTTTTTTTAAATTTTAATACAAAATTGCATGAAAAGTTAGTTTCTCTGCTGCAGCAAATAATTTGAATTAACGATAAAAAAATCGATTAACTTTGAATAATTTACAGCAGGAATAACCTCAATATTATGTACTGTTATTTATTATTTGAAAATAAATTTTATATATTGATTTTAAGCCAAGTTCTTCTGACTGCTAAAAATTAAAAAAGAAATTTGAGTGTAACCTAAGCATATATGTGCTAGGTTCGAGTCTTAGCTAGGTTTGAATTTCAGCTTAGTTTTCTTATGCTGCTCTAAGCCGAAGACCTTACGGCTTTAATTTGTTGTGGAAAGAATCTTATAGACAAAGCCAGTTGTTGGCATTATACAATATTGTAAGTGAATATCATAAGTGAAAAATGCAACACATTTAAAGACACACACACACATAAGCATACTGAGACACACACATATACAGCAACACACATATGTGTATTGTTCATGCGTTTGGTTAGTAACAAAATGTATGGATTGTTTTTCTTTTTTTTTTTTTGGCTGATTTGAAGGAGATATTGTGTACATTCAAAGGAGAATCTCTTTGCTCCAAATCATGAGGTCAACGTCAACTTCACTCACCTTGGCTACCGGCGCGACGCTGCTGGCATGCAATAGCGGCTCGCTCTCACGGCAGTTGCCATAGCCCAGGCTATTGGACGATGGCTGATGCTGATGCTGATTTTGATTCAAATGCTGACTTTGATTCTGATGCTGATTCTGATTCTGATGCTGTGGTGTCTGATGCTGGTGATATAGATGATGCATTGGTGGGTGATGCTGGCCATGCTGGTTAAAGGGCAGCGCCGGCGGCGGTGCATAGCTGCGCAGCTGTTCGCGACGCGGCAACATAAAGCAGTCACCGCCAAGCATACTAACCACGCCTCGATCATTATCATGACCATTTCCATGTTGTGGACGCTGCATTGGCGGCATCTGTTCCAATTGCTGTTGCTGTTGCTGTTGCAGCTGCTGCTGCTGATGCCTGCCACCGGTTTTCGGATTCTCAATTATATTGAATTCGCGTAACATTACCGAAGGAATGGACTGGTGCTGGACCTGGTTCTGGTGCTGGTTCTGGTGTTGGTGTTGGACCTGGAGCTGGTGCTGGAACTGGAGCTGGTGTTGGAGTTGAAGCTGCTGTTGTTGCTGTTGCTGCTGAACCTGTTGCTGTTGATGTTGGTGCTGCTGATGTATTGTACCATTCATTGCTATTGTACCCGAACCG
Organism: Zygothrica quintamaculata; assembly: GCA_037044455.1. Taxonomy (NCBI): domain Eukaryota; kingdom Metazoa; phylum Arthropoda; class Insecta; order Diptera; family Drosophilidae; genus Zygothrica; species Zygothrica quintamaculata. Next base: position 86,391 of record JBAMBS010000350.1, on the reverse strand, counting down.
ATTGTTAGATTTTGTGGCACATAATGCACATCACCATTATGTCCATTCTCACGTATATTTGGTAATCCTCCATTGACCATAAAAGTTGGTTGCTTCTGCAATTTGCTGTTAAGACGCTGCTGCTGCTGATGATGTAAATGATGATGTGTTGGTGGCGCTGGTAATGGCTGTTGCTGTTGTTGTTGTTGTTGCTGTTGCTGCTGATGCTGATGCTGCAGCAATAGCTGCTGCTCCTCACCCACCACATTATATAAATGTCCATTCTCCTTCTTACTATAGGTATCTGTATTGAGACGATTCTCCTGGAACTGTGTTGTCTTCTGATAATATTCAGCAGGATGCATGCCTGCCCCACCTCCCGTGCTATGTGTCAGCGACTGATGTGCTTGTGACATGGTATCATTGCCAGCTGTAGGCCGACTGCTGATCATTGCATTACGCACCTCACCATTGAGCGCATTGCTGCTGCTGTCGCATAGGAAATAGGTGACCATATCACCTTTGCCCTTGACCTTGATTGTGCCGCGGCAGCGGAACTCAAAGTGTGAGCCAACCAGACTATCGACTACCTCTTGCGTTACCTGTGAGTAACCCGGCACACCAGTTGAGTCCATCCGACTGGCTACATTTACCGTATTGCCCCAGATATCATACTGTGGTTTCCTGGCACCAATTACACCTGCCACAACTGGTCCAATATTGATACCTGTATGTGAAAGTGTGTGAGTGTATAGTAAACTGAGCGTATACACGTTTAGACTTACCCACACGCAGCATAAAGTTATTATACGAATGACTATTGATCTCCTGCAGGGAGAGACGCATTGCCTTCACATATTCAATTAATGCGGTCATATGACGACGCACTGAATTAGGATCATTGGGTTGTATTTTATATTCGGGTATAAGTCCAACTACAGCCATATAGGTGCTACCAACTGTCTTAATCTTATCGATGCCACGAAAACGATCCTCCTTTAGCAATTCATCAAAATCAGCAATGATTTCATTAAGCAGACGCAAACACTCCAAGCCCTGATCCGAGCCATCCATTTCAGTATAGAACTCATTGAAATTGGGCACAGAGGCGAATATAACGCCAACCTTGGCATAGCTCTGATGGTATAATTCCTATATAACAATAATCATTATAATAATAATAATCAAAAAACATCAATAATGTTAACAGTGGGTCAGTTATGCTGCTATTTCTGCTGCTGTTGCTGCTGCTGCTATTGTTACGGTTAAGGTGTTAAGGACACAAAAGGACACGCTTACCATATTGTTACGAAATTGCGCATCGAGAAAATGTGCAGCCACATGAGCGGGCAGCAAATTGTGTAGAATGCGCTTATTTGACTCCTGCAGCACATCCATTTCCTTTTTCTCCTGTGATGCCTGCAGCTGCCAGAGAAAGTCCAGACGTGCTGTGCCCTCCACCAGACGTCCGTGCACCAATATCGCAATCATAAAAATGAATATGCGCGCCAATGAGATCAAATGAAGTGGAATGGAAGCTCTATATAAAAATTTATAATAATATTAATACATACAAAACAGAAATCTATAAATATGTGTGTGTTTGTGTGTGTAGAAATGTTGTATATGGGTCAGTGTGCAACACCTACTTAACGCTATTGTCGTAACATTCAAATATATTTTGATGCGATAGTTCAATAAACAGCCCATAGATGGTGCTCATGCCAATAACAAGCAACGATTTAAATATAATTGGTAATCTGCAAAATAAATAAATTAATTCAAGTATATAATTTGTGCATATAAATTTTAACAACTACCTAAGGAATACAGAGACAGAGAGAAATGCAAATGCTGCTGATAAGGACACATATTGTGGCAAGGAGCATTTGCGATGTGCTTCATAATGTTTACTTTTATTGATATCCATTGACATATCCATGGCCTGTGAAATATCCAAGGATTTTGAGTCCAAGCTTTGGAAATCTAATGCTGTTACATTGCCCGAACAAGGATGATCCGTAACGCAAGTAAACTTTTAAAAAAATAAAATTAATATTAAATTAATTAATTAATAAAAAATGTCAAAAAAAGAAAATACTTACGACATTCACTTGACCCACTGAATAGATGAGGATTATGGTAAATATAGTAATGGCCATGCGTAGACTGAAACTCTCTGATATATCCCAAACAATCCATTTAAGACGCACAGCCAATAACAGCATCAATATGGCACTAACCCATACAAAGGCTGTCAAGAAGAGCAGCAATAGTATAAAGGTCCTTGGCAATGCAGTCACCTGCAAAGCTGCACCCAAAATGAGTAACAACAATGAACAGCCCATGGCGGTGGTGAAACCCAAATCGAAATCCTTATGATATTCTCTCTCCTTGTCACTCTGACGGAAACGCAATGTCAAACGATCCACATGCTCCATCTTATCACAGTCCACGGAACGTGCATTGATCGCCTGCGATAGGAAGCGATTCACTCGATTTGTTGGCTGATGATGTGCAGCAACCGAGTGACGTTTGCGGAATGGGCGCTTAAATTTATCGGCAACCTTTGACTGTGACTATATATCAAATGTATATAAATTATGGAATAGATAATAAATTCATTTAATTAGTTTATACTTGACATATCAAAAAGAATTAATTATAATTATTGCTGGCAATTAATTAGCAATTGAAAAAAAGTCTCTAAACAAAAATTCAAAATAAAAAAATGTTGTGCATGCTATAGCTATGTGTGTGTCTGCGTGAGTGTGTGTGTGTGTGTGTGACATGCTATTAACTTAACGAAACAGTAGTAGACAATATGTTACAGGACAAAAGACTAATTGCTTAATGATTAATGCTACTTAAAGAATAACTTTACGAGGCAATTAAATTGCCGCCCCACCCAACAACGATAACAAGTAATTAACGAAAGCAAGACAAAACTTAACGAATGTACATACAATATATGAAAGAACAAAAATAAAAAGTTAAACAGAAAATAAAAAACAAATTACAAAAATGAACGAACATGTTAAACACAACGAAACAGAACACTAGACAAGACGAGACAATACAATACAATTTAATGAAACACAAGACTGAACGACTGAACGATTGAACGTTTAAACTATTGAAAGTTTGAACAACTGAACGAATGTGAACGTATATTAAACATTTTTTTTATTTTGTATTTTTTTTTGTATTTTTTTTATTTGTATTTTTTTTTTGGCTGCTGCTCTGCTCACTTTATTATGCTTGTGATTGTGCCTATGTATGCGACTAATCGTACTCCCTGTTGCATTGGGACTTGTGCCTATGGTCACTTGTACACTGCCCCCCCCAACACCAACACCAAGACCACCGCCACCACCACCACCACCGCCGCTGCCACTGTTGATGACGCTGCCATAGCCCATGCCGTGCGGTGGCGGGGTAGCATGCAAGATTTTTTGCAGTCGTATTACCTAAATACAAAGAAGTATACATAGTATTCATATATATACACATACATACATGTATACATATATACATAAATATATATATGTATATACATATATGTATATATGTATGTAGAAAATTATAAGATAGTAAAGATTTGAATAAAACAACAAATTAAATAGATATTAAGGTTAAGGATAAAGGTAATGATAAAGTTATAGTTAAGATAGAGTTTAAGATATTATAAAGATTTATATTTTTTTATAGATTATAGTAGGAAATGATGAAAGAAGTTAAAATGAAAGAAATTCAAAGAAAAAAGAGTAAAATAAATACTTAATGGGAGCTCACAAGCGTCTTTAAAAACTTAACGAAGCTTAACGAAACTCGACGAAAGCTAACAAAACTTAACGAAGCTTCTTTACTATTACAAACGAAACTTAACGAAACTTGACAAACCTTGACGAAACTTGACGAAACTTAACGAAGCTTCTTTGCTATTGCAAACGACAACAACAATAATAAAAAGTGAACAATTCATAATAAATTTTCATAATTCATAATTTTGGTTTCGAATTTATCGATATTTATATAATTTATCGATAAGTTATTAAATTAATCATTAAGTTTCAGCTTTGTTAAGTTTATTCCTGACGAGTACCAATTAAAGTGAAAAACTCTTCCAATAAGAAAAATTGTCATGAATACGAGGGTTGATTTTTATATTGCGCGAATAGTTAACTAATTTATGTAATTATTTATAAATATTTATTTATTGTTTTTATTGTTTACTTGAATATTTTTTATTTTTTTTTAATCTTAATTCATTAATTGAAAATTTTTTTTATTTAATCGATTATACATTTATTATTTTTATTAAAAAAAAATTTTAAAGTATTTATTTATTATTTTAAAAGTTCTTATTTATTTATTTAAATTTTTTTTAAATTGTTTTTTATTATATTAAAATTTTTTATTTATGTATTTCAATGCTTATATAAAGATAACATTTTTATTTATTTTTTTCAATATTTAATTATATATTTAAATATGTATTTATTTCTTCCAATATTTTTTAATTTTTTTTTATTATTTGTTTATTAATTTAAAAAAATTTTATTTTTGTATTATTTATATCTATCTTCGCATAAATAACAAAGAATCGCTTTTAATACATATATATATATATATTTTTTTTTTATATATATATATATATATATATATTTATAAAAAATTACAATTATTCATAAAATAAAAACATATTAAAAAATACGACAGTTTGGGTTCATCAAATTAGGCTATTTTTCCAAAACAATTTTAGACCAATAAAAATATTTCTTATATAAGAATTCAATATACATTTCTAGCCAATACCATTATGGGTTAAGAGTGCTTTTTGGTATAAAAAAAGGTAAAAATAAATTTTTTTTATTGCAGATTGCTCCTGTTCGTCCTTTGAAAATGTTGTTTTTGTATTGAGTTTTGAACTTAAGTGGAATTTTTTCTATATAAATTTTAAAAATTTTTAAAAATTCTGTGCATAAAATGCAACCCTTGTTGCATAGTGTAAATTAAAAAATAATTAATTTGCTATACCAAAAATAAATATTAGATTTTTAAAAGGATTTTCAGTACAGGATTTCTTAAGTGTTTTTTGTGTTTGAAATTTGTTTGCCATTTGTTTAGAGTGTGTCTGTGTTGTGTGTTTTAATGTGTGTATATGCATTTCTTTTGTATTATATGTATATATATAATTGATGTAGATATATATATATATATATAGAAGTTATTAACGTTGTTGTCAATTTGAATTTGAATTTTGTTTATTTTTTAGTGAAATTTTTTTATTCATAGGAAAAACACACAAATATTTACGCACAACATCGACACAAACTCAATAAACAAAAGCTTTTATATAACTATTTTAGTATTATTATTATTTTTAAATATATTTTTAGCTAATTCAAAGTTAGTTAATAGCAATACAACAGTTTACGTTCAACGTTTACTAACTGCTCTACGTAAATAAGGCAAAATATAAGGAAAACAAAATTAAGAGAAAAACAAACGGAAAATATATAAGGCAAAAGGGTAGGGGGCAACGAGGCTTACAATTGGTAACAAAATAAAGAGGGAAAGGAGTAGGAAAAGGTAAAAGAGAGGAGGGGGTTGGAAGTGGGATATATTTACTTATAAGTAAGGTAAACTTACCGCTTCCTGAAAATAAATGAAAAAGAAAGAAATCAACGAAAGAAATCAAAAAAAGAAGAATTGTCGCGCTGTTAACAGCAATCGAAGGGGGCGACTAACCCTAAGAAAATCTTTTATAAAAAGGAAAAGCAAAGAAACACAAAAGGAACAGCAAAAAGGATATATATAGAAACCTAATCAGGACATGCACAAAAGCTATGCTACAACTACAATAAAGCTACACAAAATATAATAATAATACAAAAACAAAATAAAGAAAAATACGGATAAAAATCTTTCTGAACTCTAAACAAAATACAAATAAAAATGAATTATTATCATATAAATATATGTGAGATTATGAATAGGTATATATATAACTATATATATATATATAAATATATGTATAAATGTATATGGTTTTGTGTATAACTTACTTTACGTGAACCCTTCTCGGATATTTGTACACTGGCAACAGTCGCTGAATCATTGGATGCATTGCTATTGCCACGTAATGCAGCATTATTGCTGCTAGCGCCACCAATGCCGGCACCGATGTTGCTGTTGCTGTTGCCGCCGCTACTGCCGCCGCCACCAACACCAACACCACCACTGAGTGCAGCAGCTGCTGATGATGGAAATGAGCCAGTTGCAATATTTGAGAATGGTACCGGTTCCGAGAATTTAATGGTATGCAATAATTGCATAACCACATTCGATACATTTCTAAACGATAATTTGCGTCGACTACCAATCGCTGAGCGTACACCAAGCGTGTTTAGCATTAAGGGCTGTAATAGAGACACCAACAACATAATACAATGACACATGAGCAACAATTTAAGATAAAAAAAAAGCCAGCAAAATATATATATATATATATATATATATATATAAATACTACGGGTTAAAAAAATAGAAACAAACCTTGCGACGATGCGGCGGTGGCACTATGAAAAATGTATCGATACCATGATCCCTTAGATACGATGATCTTTCATCGCCATGACCCGCCTCCACCTCATATTCACCAGATAGTGAATCGAGTGTGGCACGTGTTACATGCACACGGCCTGGTTCACCACCAGATTCCATATGATTGGCCAATGTGACATCATTGGACCAAACATCAAATTGCCATTTACGTAAACCCAAAACTCCGCATAGCACACGTCCTGTGTGTATGCCCACACGCATATTCAGGATAACATCGGTGGCTTCCACAACGGTGCTAGAGTGGGAGAGAGAGTGAGGTAGAAAATTAAATAGAGAAATTATTTGGTTTTCTGTTTTTGTAGCTTACGCAATGGCATCGATCATATCGAGTCCCATTTCCACGGCACATTTGGCATGATCCTTACGCGGTTCAGGCAAGCCGGAAACACAATAATAACAATCCCCCAGTATTTTAATGCGCAAACAATGATTATCCTAAAAACATATATAAATGTATATAATATATATATTCTTATATATATATATAGAGTTTATCACTTACATGAGCCAATTGATCGAAACGGCCAAAGAGCTCATTGAGCAAACGCACCAATTCCTGTGCACTGCACTGTGAGGATAGCACTGTAAAGCCAACAATGTCTGCAAAAAGTATGCTAACATTTTCATGTTTTTGTATATAGATACGATGAAATTGTCCAGCAACTGGTGATAATATATCATTTTTCATTTGCATTGCCACATGCTGTGGCAATACAGAGAGCAATAGACGCTCCAATTTCTCATTCTCATCCTGTATCTCAAGGCGTGCTGCAATGCAATTGCGTGTATCAAGAAAGGCACGACGCTGGGCACGTTCCATCATAATGTTAACAACAAGTCCAGCAACATTAACACCAATAAATATAACAATATTGGCTATTAATTGATTATACTCTAGATACCGTAGCGCATCCGTAAAGATCTTATAGACCGTTAGGCTAATGTGAACCGTTGGCAATGCAATGCCAAAAGCAACTGCCTCCCAGATCTGCAACGGCATCATAGCATATGCCAGGAATACAACAAATACTATTTGCCAAACACCTTCGGCCATTACTTCCTTTGTATCAACTGGAAATACACTGCCCAGCGTTGGCATCGATACAATGCAAATGCTGGCTGTAAATAACAGTATGCCATAGCATAATGTGGGCAAATGATGATCCTTGATAACTGAGCATTGTAATAGCACCAATACAATAGCAAATAGCACGCATAATATTGAATTGAATATGTTCTAAAATGCATAATAAAATATATATATATATATATGAATAAGCATCAGCATATATAAATATATAAAGTTAAGGATTACTCACATGAAATGTAGCCGCATTGTTAAAGGCCAAGGATAAGGCTGCCATCACACCACATAGCACCACAACAAGCGCCACAACGCCCAGCACAGAGAAGCGTTGCAGCTTGAGCGTATAACGCTGATAGAGGCATTCCAGCTCATCATTCTCAAAGCGGAGCGTATTGAGCGGTCTGCCGCGTGTCGCCTTAACGGCATGATCCATGCGGCTGCCGTCGCCGCTGCCGCCAAGCGGCTGCTCTCCAGCGGTGTGCCAAGTTCAAGAGCTGCAAGAAAATAACACAAATAAATAAGAAAATTTTCTTTTTTTTTATTTTGATTCTTTTTTTTTATATTTGTAGTATATATATTTTTTTTTTTTTTTTTTGGTTTTCTTTTTTGTTTTTATTGCTTGCGTTGACCTTGAAATGTTGCATGTCTATTAAATGTGAAATGATATGTTATGTCAGTTCTCAAAGCACGCAATCAATTGCTTACCAAAATACACACACACACACTCTTTTACCAATAACTAAAATAAGCTACAGTGCCCCACCCCCAACGCCCTGCACCATCAACCGACAGCCACCCGCTTTGAGCATATTTAAAAATAAGCAGCAACAGCTCAATTTTGCGGCGCTTTGGCTTGGTGTGAAATCAATCAATGTTCATATTTTTTTTCTTTCTATTTTTCTTTCTCTTTTTGCTTATAGAATTCACCCCAATTCCCCTTTACACATAACCAAAAACTCAACGAGAAACCAAATAAATATGCTTCAAGCAAGCAAATAAATAACAATTTGTTTAAGTGACAAATTGTTAATATTTATTTAAATATATTTTATTAAAATATATTTATATACTACTCATATTTAAACAAAGTAGAAATATTTCAATTTAATAAACTATTTTTATTTATAATGCCAATAAGAAAGTTGAGTTCATTGGCGACGGCAGCAAAATTCAAATTAAAAATTTTAATGCATGTTTTCCTCATAAATAATGCAAGTAATTGCAGTAAGAAAAGAACATAACTAAAAATGTAATTTATATCAATTACTTGGCTTCATATAATACAAATTACATATATATATATATATATATATATATATATATATATATATGTATATATATTTATTGAAATATGTATAAAGTGAAGTGAGAAATATTTTAAATTGCGTAACATAGAGAAAAAGAAATTAAAAGAATTTTTTTTAGACATGTTCACAACAAAAATTTCTGTTTTAGTTAAATGGTTCTATAGGGGGTGGTGGTGGGGATGAATAGCGTTTGGTTATTGTCAGTTAAACATTAAATATGTGCATACAAATTAAAAATACTCACGTCTTAAAATAATAATAATAATAATAATAATAATTATTATTATAATTAATTTAGCTGCGAAATGCAAAATGCGCACATAAAATTCAAAATTCAAAATTTACTCAAAAAAATAAAAAGAAAAAAAAAACCTGCCAAATAGCCTATAAAACAGTCAGACGAAAAGACAATGCGACAGACAAATAGACATAAAGACATATAGCAGCAAGTCGGTAGACAAATAAACAAATTAACAAAATTTTTATATTGACTAACTGGTAAATAATCATCACACATTGTTTATACAATTATTACCCACCCCTCTCTCTCCTCCTCTGTCGATCATCTAAAATTTTTTGTGACAAATGTGCAAAAAAAAAAGGGCACAAAATATTTGTTGACAGAATGTTGACGATCAATTTTGACACCAGATCTATACACAACTGTTCAAATATAAAACAGATATATAAACACATATAAAAACATACATATACATATATATATATATATATATTTCTATGTGTAAACCTATACAGTAAGCACTCCCTAACATGCACAAAACTTAACAAGAAACCTAATTGCAGAATGCAAATTTAAGCATAAACTAGACAGAAATTTAAACAAAATAAAAATCACATCAGATCTGTTTATATATATCTAAATATATTTACTATAGTATACGCAAATATATTTAGTTTATTTAAAAAATTAAAAAAAAATATTAGCTCAGTTGCCTGCAGAGAATGTTTACTGTAGAAGTTCAATGAATTTGCAGCAAATATACATTAAGGTCTTATTGGAAACTAATGCAAAAACACTAAGGAAACTATAAAGTAAAACTAAAGGGTAAAGCTAGAAACAAGGAAAGAAAAGCAATAAAAAAATTTTAATCGGCAAGAAAGAGAAGCAAAGATAAATAAAAAGTGGAATCAAAGTAGAAGTTCAGAACAAAAACTAATGGAAAAGCAAAGTGACACAAGAAAAAGAAGCAAAAAAATAGCAAAAAGGCTAAGCAAAATGTAAAGCAGAAAGTAAAGCGAAAAGGTAAGTCAAAAAAAGTAAAACAAAAACTAAAGCGAATGAATAAAAAAAAAAACAAGCAAACTAAGCAAAACAAAACAAGTAATAAAGGTGAAAGAAAATGTATAGCAAAAATGGTGAAAAGCAAAGGCAGCGCAAAAAACTTCAAAGCAAAACTGAAAACAAACGTAAAAAGTGAAAACTAAAGCAAAGAAAAAGGAATATAAAAACCATTTAGATGAAGGGCAGAATAAGGAAAAACGAAAAGAGAATAGCAAAAAGTTGAATTACTTATAATTAAAAAGACAAAAAACAAAAACAAAAACAAAATATAAAAAATAAAATTTGCTGCAATTAACATTAATTAGGCAAAAGATATAGATATACAAGATATATATAAAGATATAGTACACTATTTATCATGATCATAAAAGTTTTTATTTAACAATTTTCATTTTTAGATAGATGCTAGAAATTTGTCTTGATTTCTGAATGAAAATATTAAAAAAAATTAAAAATTTTAAATGCTCAAGTCAAAGCAATAAACGTTTTCAATTTGCAGTTGAAATTTTAATTTCAAAAAATCATTTTTGACGTCAACTTTGAATGCAACAATATATAAATATAGATAAATATAGATTTATAAGTGCCTAAAAACACCTCTTCAAAATTTAAACTTATGCTTATAAGTTATATAAAAAAAGAAGAAAAAAACAAATTTCCAGCCGCATTTCATAATTTTTATAGAGATTTAAGCCAAATCTTATTACAAATATTGTTTTATATTATATACGTACAGATCGACGTTTAAACGATTGAATAAATTTGGCAGCAACTTTGCTGTTGGCCACCCACACACACAGACACACACACACACACACATGAGCAGTTGAGGAAGCAGCAACAATAAAAGCAATTTAAAATTTTTAACTTTGCTTAGGTTTTTGCCAAAATAAAAAAATAGAAAATAAAATAAATAAAATAAAAACTCAAAAGAAAAACAAGAAAATTTCTTGTGTATTTTTTTTTTATTTTCAATGTTTCCGCCTGACAGTTGGATGCGGCCCATTGACAAGCGACCAGGCCAGTATCTATTGAGTGTTTGAAAATGAATTTTCTTGCCAAATAGTGTATGGTGAGGAGTGTATAGTGTAGGTACTCAATTAAAGGCCACGCCCTTCCCCTATGACGGCATCAATATACAAGCCCATTGTCAATCAAAGAGGTGGCAATATTGTATAGAATAGTGCAAGAAATTTCAATTAGAATAACAATTTTAACTGATTTTTCATTAGAATTGTAAATGTTGGCAGTGACCTGTATTAAATGGCATCAATTGTGCATCAATTAAGTAAATGCAATTGAAAATTGTATTATAATATTAATGAACATCATCATGATGATGATGATCATTATCATATTCATTAACAACATTAACATAATCATCATCATTCAAATAATGTGTTTAACAAGAAATAAACTGTCGCAATCAATCAAGATATAATAATTTGCCAAGATTTTTGGCTGGCAACGTCTGTTTTGGCCCTAATAGCAACTTTTAGGCAACAAATTAAGTAAAAGCCATACAAATGACAACAACAATAGCAACCGCAACAACAACAAAATGACGCACAGTAGCAACAAAAATAAACAAATTTCTGCAGCGCGTGGCACAAACAAAGACTATTCAACTATATCTTAATTTGATTTTATAGTTAAGCAAAAAAACACAAAAAAAAAATACATACATATAGCTATATATGTATAAAGAAACTTTTTTTTTGTTCTATGAAAGTTGCACTTAAAAGAAAAACTTATTTCATTAGCAATGAATTAATTAGATTGAGTTCATAATAAAAATAATAATAAGCAAACATAAAAATACTTTCACAAAATCAATAAAGAATTGTCTTATAAGATTTACTTTCATATTTCAAATTATCATCCTAAAGCCTTTAACTGCTTTGGCTATAAATCTAATTCAAAGTTATATTAATAAAAAAATAATTAATTATATTATATATATACATATTTAAAGGATATACTCCAAAGAGCGCACCAACTGTTACTTAACCATCGAGACTTACTTATTGCAGCACACAAAATAAAATTACACATACGCCATGTGGTACCAATATGTAGTACTAATAAGGCACATCAATGTAACTCAACGAAAAATACAAATAAACTAGAGTTAATGTTTGCAAATTGGATGTCTATATACTTAAGTGCCACGCCCACAGCATAATATATATATATATATATAAATATATATATATATAATTATATACACAAATATCCATATGTCATGCGTAAATGTTTAATGCGAGTGAAAATCAATTAGCGACCACATAGGCCATAGGCTCAAAGATGCAAATTAGAGGCAAATTATATATAAATACATATAGAATCAGATATATACATATATATATATATATATATATATATGACAATTTGATTAAAGGACAACAGTTTGTATGGCTTTGATGGAACATAGTGTGGCCATGGTCAATTTAACTAAGCCACAAAAAGTTCTATAAAATCGCTAGCTAATTTATTTGGAACTCGAACAAGTGCAATTGCTTCATGTCTGACATGTGACATATATAAATATATAAAATTATATATGTATAAGTATATATGTCAACTCATTTAATTAAAACTGAAGCTAGTGATGGCATGACCATATATATATATCCAGATGTTGCTCTTTATATTTAGGTTCTTGCTTTCTGTTTTATATTTCCACTTCTTTTTTTGTGTATTTTTAATTTTTTTTCTTTTGTTTTTTGCATGTGTTAAATTCGAGTTTTGTTGCATTATGAATATGAATATATATATATATATATATTGCTCTCATGTATATTATATATATGTGTATATGTATAAGAAAATACAGTGAAGATTGAAAACATATTAAATAGTTAAAGTATATTTGAGTATATTTATAAGATTTGTTTTATATTTTTATGTGATTTTATTTTTAAATATATTTTTATTATTAGTTATTATATAACTATTTATTATTATTTATTATAAATATTATTGAATATTTTTAATTTAATGATTATTACTTATTATTATTTTATTATATATAATTATTATTATTTTATTTATTATTAATTAATACTTTATTTTTTCTAAATTTATTTTTATTTAATTTTCATTTTATTTTATTTTATATAGATAGAAATAAAATAAAATTTGTATTACACTCGTCTTTTAATTTCATAATTATTCTTATTTTATTATAATTTTAATTTTATTTATATTTTTATTTTATTTTTTTTTATAATTTTTTAAAAATAAATTAATTTCATAAAAAATAAATAGACTTTATTTTTCTTGCATTGGATAACCCTAAAACTAAAATGTTTAATAATATATATATTTACTTTTCCCAATTCTCCACTCTCGCATCCTTCATCTAATTTTCCATAAATCATAAGCAAAATACTTCAGATTTCATCCCTTAATAAAGTTACTAGCTTTACATTGCGCAGTGCTGGAGCGTATAGTATAAGGGCAATGATAATATTACGTATACGTTCTGTGTACATAGTGCTAAATCGAAATTTTGTCAAAAGTATTTAAATCTAAAACTATTCAAAAATAGATTTACTGTTAATATTTTCAAGTTGACAATATGAAAATGTACACATTTGGAGTAGTGCATATTGAGCAATGTTCACTGTATATATTTCTATATACATATATATAGCACATATGCACAGATATATCTATAACTTTATCTATACACATGTTAAATATTAGTATTTGTTTGAGTGTATGTGTGTGTATATTTGTGTGCTGGTCAATTGATTCCCTCAGCTGTTGTGCTGCCTTATGCCTTCGGTCTTCTGCTTTTATTTGTTCTTCTTCTGATGTCAGCATCTGTTTAGCTTTTGTCTTTGGCTTTCGCTTTGGCTTTGCTTTGGGTTTAGTTTTGGTTTATTTATGTGCAAATCGAGAATTATATCGTTTGTTGTGGTCTATAGCATGACTATTTGGTTATTTTTTTTCTTTTTGTTTTTTTTTTTGTATATTTAGTAAATGAATGAAAGATGTTTCGGTTGAGTATTCTAATTGTCAATGAATGACTCATTCGATGTCCAAATTCTACGATTTATATCTGTCCATATAGAGTTCATTGTTGATTTCTCTCAACGTTTGACACAATTCAAAATATTCTAAACAAAATGTATATAAATAGTTTGATTTAAAATATACTAGTAAAATATATTTAGCGTATTTCTTTTACTATCCGAATTTACATTATATGATCGGATGTTCTGATTAAAATAAAAATACTTATTTTTACACATGAAAGGATCGAGAATTAGAATTTCTCTAAATAATTCCCAGTTTCTGGCAACTAATTAAGAGAATGCAAATTCAATTAACAATTATAAAATAAATCGAACTCTATATAACAAATTAAAATAAATAAAATATACTAAAATAAATAAAATATATATAATTAATTGAAATAAATATAATAAATTAATATATAATACTCTTATTTATAATAATTAAAATAAATTTATATTAAATCGAAATAATAATTTATTATTAAATAAACATAAAACTAAATTCCTTTTTGCGAACAAAGTAATATTTTTTAGCAGAATAATTTATTTACGTTTATTAAAAATAAATTTTTAATTTTATTATTATTTTATTTTTTGTTATACTTACTTTATTATTTATTATATTTATTACTATATTATTTATTATTTTGTTTATTATTTAATCTATTATTTTATAACTTCTATCAGCATTTTTATATATATTTTCGGTGTATAGAAAACTTTATGGATTTATTTTAAAAAACTTTACATTCAAAGATGATCTAATGTTGTTTACACAGAAATTTACAGTTGCCATAGGTTAAATCGTTTGAATATTTATGATTTATTTACCAAAAGCTTATATTTATATATGTATATGAATACTTAACTCTAGCGTTGAAAATCTTTAACCCTAACTTATTTGTCGCATAGGGTATATGGTTATATAAATATACCTACACTTTTATACTTATAAACAAGCAAAAAAAAAAAAAAAATAATAAAAAAAATATATTATTGACATTTTAACTGCTTTAAAGACTCTTTCAGATTGTATACGATATACGAAGATATATAAATAAATATAAATATATATTTATATAATTATCAGTGGAGAACCTGTACATTTCTCTCTGCAAAATTGTAAACTGTTTAAAGGCAGCTGTTTCAACAGAAAGACAATAATTGCCAGAGAGATGCCAACACCAACTCATCCAATTGCACCACCTTAATCATCAGATCTAGGCGCTACTATCTGGTGATATAGTATATATGTATATATGTAAACAATCGCCTACAAAATGCCCGATAAGTTGAGGGGCAGTTGATTCACAGTTATGCAGCGTTCAAGAGCAAGCAAATACAATAAAAGCCCAAGTCTAGTGTGTATACGACTAGTAGATACCCATTCAGACTGGTTATATGCTAGAAAAGACAAAGAACTATAAATATTTATCAGGAATATAGTATATATGCTAAGGGTATAGAGCTATTTGCGCATCAACTTAAGATCTATACAGTGGGTGATAAGTGAATGGCTTGCTTTATATATATATATATACATATATAAATATATATAACTATATATATAGTCGTAATCGCAAGGGGAATGTGAAATAGGAATTGGTAAATGCAAAAGTTGATTGCCATTTTCGCTGTTTATGGCATTTTTTGCGGCTAATTAAACTCAAAAGCAAACGCAATCACATTGAACATATGCAAAATATGTACGTAAACGGAGGACAGAGACATAGGGTGCAAACACCTCGGAACGTGGAATGTGGAACGTGGCTTTTGGCCAAGGAGAAAAGAGGTAATAATAACGATTTGCGAACCAGATACCCCTTCCCAGACTAGCCAACCCCAGACCAGGCCATACCAGGCCAGACCAGACCAGAACAGCCAAATGGAAGGCAAGCCAAAGGCAAGGCAAGGGCATACAAAATAACCTCAAAAGGCCAAAGCAACAAATCGCATCACATCGCATCGCATCGCATCGCATTGGATCGCATCGAATGGCAACGTAAAATTAAAAAAAAAAAACCGAAAAAAAAAGTACGAAATAAAATCAATAAAATTTTATTTTTAACACATAAATTTCTATATCTTTTTACATCCTCTTGCCACCTTCCTTCCTCGCTGCCACCATCTAACTACCATTTTAAATATTATGTTGAGCTGTTGGAGAATTGGTTATGATTTGGCGTTAATCGCGTGTGAATGCATCCCTTTCGCTTTTCACTGGACCCAAGCAGAAACTTAATAATGTTGTTGTTGTTGTTGATGATGATGATAATGATAATGATGTTCATTATGGGCGAGTAAAAATATAAATTTATGTATAGTTAAGCTAGATGCTGCTCCTCTGCAAATGGACAACAGCAACACTACACAGAGAGCAATAGGAGAGTGGAGTGTGCTGTGCAGAGCTGCTCTTTGGTCAAGAATGTTTATAGACGTTCGTCTATGTCCAATCAATTTTCAATCGCATGACGCAAATCAATTTATGAAAACATTTTCCTAATATTCCATATCTATATATACATATATATTTATATATATATATATATATATATATGTATATACTTATATACCAATACATATTTACATACACATTTATATATATATAGAAATATTTTTCTTAAATGAAGCGTTATATTTGTTATGCTCCATTTCTAGTATATATGCTATAATCATATTCAAGGACTCAACAACTGATGTAATTTCTTATGAAATGACATAAAATCTTTTTCTTTTTTTAATTTATATATATAGTATATATAACTATGTATATATTAATATACAGATAAATTTGATTTTGTAGTAGTTTTGGACTCATTTTTTTTTTTTTTTGTTTTTCTTTTGGCAAGTGTACAAGCAAGTGCAGAAGCAGCACACGTTTCTGCCTGAGTGCTGAGATGTTTCTAATTAGACAAGAGATTGACGGCCAACATTCACATTGAGTTGTACCAAGAGCTGACCCCTCTACTCCCCGCATAGTACCAAGGCAAAGAAAAAAAAAAGGATGAAGATGAGCAAAATGAGTATAAGTCTGAAATTGACAACTGCCAGCGGTGCATGTAAAGTACTTGGCCACAAGCTGATGTATATGCTGAATTGATAGCTGGATGACTTGATGACCATATGACAGTCGTGACTGTCTGGGATAGTGGCAGCCCCTGGTCATGGAAACTGTCACATCATCTGTCTGACATGTGCCGCCCACACTGGACGCCACTCATCATGCGGCATTTGGTTGCTGCCAAAAAAAATAAAATGCAAGCAGAAAAACTGGACAAAGGCCACAAAAATGTCACAAAATATTTTTGCATAACAAAAGAATTTTATTAAAAATTGTTTTTAATTTAAATTAAATTTGTATACCCAAAATACTTTACTTTTATTTAAATTGCAAGAAAAGAATTTGATAAAAAAAATAAACTATGATATAAATAAATTATAATAAATTATTATAAAAATAATTAAATTAAAATAACTACAAATTTAAAAAAGAATATATTTCAGTAAAATTTAAAACTATTAAAATTAAATAAAAATATTCTTATTAAAAAAACATAAAAAATTTATTCTAATATATAACTGAAAGATAAAACAATACTTTTATTTATAAATTTCAAAAGAAATAATCAAAATAAATAAAATTAATTAAATATAAATAAATTGAAATAAATGTCAACATATTAAAATAAACATAAATAAAAAACTAAATATAAATAAATTAAAATATATGTATAAAGATAAAAAATAATATTTATTGAACCTGATATTGCTTAAAGTAAAAATTGTTTATTGAGAAATCTATAAGAAAATAGATTCAAATTAAAAAATGAAAATATTTTCCACTAATTTAAACAAATTAAACTTATAAAAAAAAATCACACGAAAAGCACTTGAAAATATTTACGAACTTTAAAGAGTCAACAAATGGTTATCGAAGATAAGAAGGGAAAAAAGAAACTCCTATAATAACTTTAAATTTATGCTAGTCGATTATCGTATTTATGCCAAGCGATTAAAACAATCGATTATTTTGTTTAACTAAAGATCTATTGCAATAATAGATCAATCAATAAAATGATCTTTAGATCCATTAAAATTCTAGGCAAAATCTATAAACCAACTGATAAATTCTTGCATAAATTGCCTTTGACACGTGCAACCAGGTAATGGTGGATTACCGACTTTATATATATAAATATGTATATAATTATATATATATATATATATATATATATTGACAACTTTTGTAGACAATGTGTTGAGAAATGCTTAGCTATCACGCGATGCACGTTGCTCTTTGATGTTTGCTCTTATGTTGCATTGGGGCAAAATTGTTCGACGACAATCGACAACAAATGTGTATAATTTTGTGGCAATTTTTTTTGTGTGGCAAAAAGGAAAGAGCAGCTTAAGCTGTGGGTGTATATTTATATATATATATATATAAGTGTGTGTGTGTGTGTGGAAGCGGGGTAAGCGAGAAGTGTGCACAACAAATGATTAAATAAAAGCTTGCTCTAGACAGAATGTGACATTTCATGTGTTTGTAATATAAATATGTGTGTATATATATACATGTGTACGTATGTGGGTATGTGTATTTATGTGTGCATGTGTGTACGATATTTGCTTTGTGCTAAACATCACTTGAACTGCCCCAGTCGAGTGGACGTTTTGACTAAAAGACGAGCAGCTGGGCCGGCACTTGCTTGCAACATTGTTGACAAGTCGATGCCAGATGATAATGATGATACTGATGATGATTATGAAGAAGAAGAAGCAAAAGACAAACTAAATAACAGCACTTAACTGCAATGCAATACAGTTTAGAAAAAAATCAATACATTTTATAAATATATTTATATATATATATATATATATGTATATATATTATATATATAAGAAACCTTGGGAACTGCATATGACTTTGACCCTGTCAATTCGTTAAGTTTTAAGTTTTAACTCATGTCTAATGCAGCGCACGCATACACATACACTCATAAAAGAGCAATTGTATTGGTGTGTGTCTGTGTTAGTGTGGCGGCAACTGACCAACTACCATTATGAATGTCAAATATTTGGACGTTTCAGCGTTGTAAAAGCGCGTAACAAGTGGCAAACAACAACAACAACAACAAAACAACTGGCAACTGGCAACTGGTAACTGACAGGCGATAAACGGCATTAAAAGGCGCACGAGCACGACCCAAAAAAAAAGAAGAAAAAAAATGCCCAAAAGAAAACAAAAACAAAAGCAAATACCACAAATATAAGCATGCCAATGGGTGTGCCTTAATGTGTGCTACTGTGTGTGCGTGTGTTAGTCTTTGTGTATGTGTGTATGTGTGTGTGTGTGTGTGTGTGTGTCTACGCATGTCATCAAAAGCCAGCGCGATCATGACTCTGAGATACAGCAGGCAGCATGGCAATTGCAGCGCATAGCGCACAGTGTACACAATGTCACCCAATTGCGTGTGCACAGTGGTGCCAAATATGAGAATAATGCTTTAAATTTTATACTCAATATAAGTAAAGTTTTATTTAAAAATATTTACTATAATTTTAGTTGCACAAAATGTGTATAAAAAACAATTTAATATTTAATAATTTAATAAGGCACAAAGTAGCTTTGCTCTTTGTTAACCAAACTTTAATAATAGTATTTAATATATATATATATATATATTTTATTTTTTTAATTTTTTTGGTATATTTAACATTTAGTTTATTTGCTGTATAAAATGTTTAACATCTACATGACAAAGTTATGTCAGTTCATTTAAAATGTTGTTCGTGTTTGAAGTTAAGAGCACGTTTCAAAGAGTTAACAGATAATTCTACTGTTTCACTGGCAATTTGCCTATATAAATAAAAATACAAAAAAAAAATAAAATATAAAAAACAACTGGCAACACTATGCCAACCCTCAGCAGCAGCAGCCACGAAATTGTAGACGCCCCCCGCAACACCTGCCCTGCACTGCGCTACTGCCCTGTGCCACAAGGCATAGAAATTGTTGCCGCGTCCTTCAACGATTTGTTTTGCTGTTGTTGTTGTAGTTGTTGTTATTTAGCTGTTGACGCGTTTCACTTAAAGTGTTGAATATTAAATGGGCAGCAAGAGACACGAAGAACAGCGAAAAAAACACAACAACCACAACAACAACAGCAACAAAAAAAAATACCCAAAAAAGCAAATTAAATAAAATATATTTTAAGAGGCAAGTAAACTGCAAACTGTCATTGACTTTGTCCTTAGAAAATTTCAGTTAACAAAAAAAAAAAAAAAAGTAATTATAATGTATATGAAATGCAAAAGGATAGAGTAAAGTAAAAAGGAAAAGAAAAGAAAAGGCAAGGAAAAGGAAATGAAAATGGAAAAACTACTGAAATCAACGTCATAAAATAATGAAAAATGCAAATGCCAAGCAAATGTTTTAAGTGAGGCGCTTTGGGCGCTGTTTTGTTAAGGATTTTGTTGCAAGGACACACAAGGATTTTGTTGGTTTGGGGTTTGAGCGTTGAATGCATGAAAAGGATTTCTCAAATTTTTTTTTTTTTTTGTCAGTTGATGATTATTCATCTATTTGCCAACTGCTGCCTGTGTGCTGCCAGGTTTCTCATCCTTTTTGGTCCTTGAACTTGACAAGCAGCAAATAAACAAACAAAAATAGAATAAATGAAGAAGGAAATCAAATCCTATAAAGCTTTTTACTAGACTAGACTATGTCCTGGCACTCAGTAAAATGACTTGTCCAACACAACACACACAAAGACTAACCAATAGCTGTTAGCCATTACCTAACCATAAGCCATACCTATATATATATATATGTATATACATATAGCTAGAAGTTTGCATCAGGTTGTTGAACCAACTGGCAACAGTGAACTGGAATGTACAGGAAACAGCTGCAACTTGGAACAGCACAACAAAAGGCTTTATATCCTTGCTGGCAATACAATATGCTCAACTTTCTTCAACTAAGCCATAATGTTAGTGCATGACTTCAGGTGACATTAACAGCTGTTATCTGCTAATAACACTACAATGCATTTGTTCATTCATCTCTTTGACAAAACTTAACAATGGATATGACCAGATAATAGATATTAGATGACATATAAACACACATATAGATATAAAACTTTATATGTAATAGCTTGTGTGGAATACACGAAATGTTAATGTGACGCATAAATAACAGTTTGATTCACAACAGCTAACGTAAGAGTTTCAGTTGATGTGCAGTAAAATATGTCAAGCATAAATACTATTCACAATTATGTTAGAAAAAACTTACTTTTTAACATAGAAATATTACCAGTTAACAGTATTAACAGACTATTAGTTTAACATTAAAATGTGACATCATTAACAGTGTTATAAAAGAGTCAAAAATAACAGCTACATAAATAGCAGTTTAACATAAGAGTTTAACTTAAACTGAAGACAAGATTGTCAAGCATAAAGAAGCTTTAACATATCTGTAAATGTTACATATAAATGTTAATTACAGTATATGCTTAATATGTGCTTAACATAAACTATAGAAAACTCTGCTCCATACATACATAAAAGTTGCATTAAAAAGCGCAACTTTGACATTTTCAAGGATTAATTTATATGCAGTATATACAGTATATATGTATCCAATATATATATTGTATATATAAACATATATGTATCTTATCATATAATCAAAAGTCTTCACAAAATGTCACATTATTTAACACGCCATTTTGCATTTTGATGTAAGCCCTTGACCTTTATATGACCTTTTGTTAAGCTTCCTGCTACTGACAATTTCCAGCTATTTATCCTTCTCATATATGCATATGCTATACAGTCAGTGAGTGATGTCAGGATAACGAATCGATAATGCGGCTTTTTCTATTTGGCAAACCATAAAAAAATAGGAACAGAGAAAAAAAAGGACAAACTTATATCATCATAATGACAGGCAGTAGCAACAACATTACATTATTAACCTTAAACCATGAAATACAACAGTCTTGCCACTTGATGTTGCCACAACATGAATGAATGCCAATCAAATAAGGAATTGGCCAAATGTTTACCTAACCGCTGCTAGGAGCGGGGAAGGCAAAAAGTATTCCCAATATATATATATACAAAACTTTTATAATCAACATGCTTGCACTATATATATACACACATATATATATGTATATATATCTATATATTTTTAACGATTTCTCTGACATTGATAATGAAAAGAGTAAAAAAAATGAAAACAACTCTTTTCCCTCTACTGGTTTTTATTTTTGTATGAATATTCGTAGTATTTGCGAAAAATACCCAAGGGCACTTGAATTGCCACTTATCAGTGCCACTTGAGAATTGATTACAGACAGTGTAAACTCCCTGCACAACGCCACGCCCCTTACTACTACCCCCAATAACTGCCGTCCTGCGACAACCCAAAAGATATTCACCATTGTCGCAATTCAATCAGCAACACAGATTTCTATTGAGCATATCGCTTATATATATAGTATATATAAAACATATGTATGATTCAGATATAGTCTGTTACTGCTATATACAAACTAGCAAATCTATATACATTTATATATATATATATATTATCTATTGAACAAAAACTTGTTATTCATTGATTAGATTATGCTTGAATAATGTTCAATATAATTAATTATATTTATATATATTTATTATATATTTCATATACATTTATTATAATATTAGAGTAGTTAAACATAGTAATAATCACTTGATTTTTTTTTTAATTTTTATTATCAGTTATCTGACAATTATAATGACTTGCAATGTATGATAAATTTGCTTCCATAATTCTACGCATTATGATGAATAGACAGGGAGCTTCCCAGTAGTGGGTGATATAAAGATAATGGTTAACAATTACCGGAAGAAACATGCAACGGTCTTTATATACATATATATTAGTTGCTGTGTGTGTGTGACAAAGTGGGCGTGACGGTTGAAGTAAGTGGAGAAGGGGCGGGGCTGAGTAGATATATATATATATAGCAAGGGTTTAAGTGCAAACTTTTTATGCATGGCCATGTCTTCAGTCTAACGGCCATTTTACATGGCACTGCAGTATTATTATTTAAAATACACACATGAAAACATATACACACACATACACACACACACATGCACAGTTTTATATACAGTTATAGACAGGGACATAGAAAGCAAACCACATTTGGATACAATTCGCGTCAGTTCCTGTAGAGCAACCCAACAGCAGTGACAATTGCCGAGTGGTTTTGTGGGTATATATAGGAGTGCAAAAAGAGGAGTAGCAAAGTGAAGAAGCAGCATGTGGTGCAGAAGGAGGAGGAGGTATAAAACTTCAACTCAGCCGGAAGTGAACTGGCCTGTCATTTTCTTTCTAATGGGTTCACTGACATCGTCCAATCGATCCTACGTATACTATATATATATATATGCTTCTCTCTCTATATATAAACTAAAGTTTAAGAGAAAAAAGCTATTGTAAATGGAATAAAATTGTATGCAAAAAAAATAACAATAGAAATAATAATCAAAATAATTATGATAAAATAATAATAGCAATAAAAAAATTATACTAATAAAAAAATTTAAAATAATAATAAATAACTTATAATAATAAAAATAATTGTAATAATAAAAATAATTTTATGCAATTGAATAATAATAATAATTAAAATAAAAATAAAAATTTTAATTATAATAGTAAAAACGATAATAATAATAATTAAAATATTAACAAAATAAAAACATTGAAAACTATAAAATTAATAGATAAAATCATTATAATATTTCGAATTTATGATTTTTATTTTAAATTTTTATTATTATAGGCATAAATTTTTATTTGTATTAAAATTTTATTAATTTTAATATTTTTTATATAAATGACTAAGTAAAAGAAATTTTAACATTTATTATGCATAGTTTTATTTTTATTATTATTTTATTATTATACAATATTATTAAAAAATATTTTAAATAGTTTTATCAATATATTTATTATTTCCTTTATTTATTACATTAAGATAATTAAAATTATTTGAATTTGTATTCATATTATTAATCTATTATATATATAATAATAATACATATTTCATATATTTCTTTTTTTGTTATATTCCTTATTATTTTTTATTGATTAATATTTATTTTTATGTTAACTTTTAATTTTTTATTTTAAATATTTTTATTATTATCATTACAATCATTACAATTATTTACTGTTCTATTTAATTATTTTTAATACATTCAACGAATTAAGAATGCTATTATTTTATAATTAAGTTTTTTATATTTATTATTTTATAGGAATTTACAAATTATTTTCATATTATTTTTATGAGCATTATATCATGTCATTACAAAAAAAAAAAAAAAACACACACATTTCTCTAAAGCATTTCAGAATATAATTATTTAAATTATCATAAATAATTTCTAATGAGCAAATTGTATTCAATAAGCAACGCGATGCAGATCATTCATGTTCCATTGTGAAGGATCCCCAGAGATTTGGGATTATGAATTGCTTTTGGAGCTGTTCCTCATTGTTATATGGCTGTTATTTGCTGCTGTCAATAGAAAGACAAGGAACTAAGCAGCTGCCAGATGATATATAATAACTACATATATATGTATATATATATATATATATATATATATACTATGTATGTGTGAGTGTGTGTGTGTCTGAAGTTTGTGCTTTGTTCAATGCTTGTTGCACTTTCCCCACCAGACGTTGACTGCCCCTTTCAGTAGCTCATTAAAGGCAATTCGTGTGAAGAGAACAAATATTATTTTTAATTAATCAATTTGTATGTGACGTACAATATGACGATGTTATTTATATATTATAACTATTATTATTATATATTATTAATATTATTTATTTTTGTGTCTATTTGCTTACTTCATAACTGCAATAAATAAATTCTTAATTGTTAATTGTCAACGATTCTAGACGCAAAACAGACAAAAATCCTATGGATCACTTAATTGTCAGTTAATTGCCTATACATAAACGGATTCTATCCAAAAAAAAAAAAAAAACTATCACTTAAATTATATAAAAAATTATGACGTAACGGCACTTAAATAAATAGCTTTAGGAAGTGTTAAATAGACTTAAATACACTTAATTAATTGTTGAAATATATTTAATAAAAGTAAATTTAGAATGCAAATTGCAATTTTTTTATTATCAACCAAACATAATATTTAATAGTTTAACAATTTGGTGTGGTTCAATAACGTTGAGTATTCACTGTAATTTGCAGTAATGAATAAGTCTTGAATCAATCATACAAATGCAATTCTTTGATGCATTAATTTAAACATTTTATTGACGAAATGTGCGCCATCAATTTCCGTTATGCATATGACTCAATCTAACAATCTAACAATCTATCAATATTTCAAATACTTAAATTATTTAATAGTCAATACAACAATAATTGCATTAACTATAGTCAGTCGTTGCTTAAATGAACCATTTTTATGTACGTCTTTTTTAGCATTTGCCAATTGCAATTGCCAACAAAAAAAAAAGGAAAAAATTAAAAAACAGAAAACAGAAAACGTTAACAAACGCATAAAAAAATTTCTTAACAATTTCTTAACAGATGCACAAAAAAACTATCGCAATCATAGTAGCTATTGGCCAGGCTTAAATGAACAATAGTTCCATAACAACGTTTATAACATATTCAAAATATTGGCTAAATAGCGTAACAAAGTGGCTAACTAATACATTCACAATATAGCTTTCAATACAACTGACAGCCTGAAGTGTTAGCTGTGAATTCCCTTAACTCGTTGAAGTGCAACACATAATTGGCCACATTGAAGTGGCCAAAAGTTGTATTGCCAGTTTCAAGTATATATATATATATATATGAGAATATATATATATGTAATTACTATTACCAATTGGCACAGTTCTCTGTTTCTTTTTCTTAATACAATTTGTATATGTTATTTATGTTTGCCTGTGAACTGCTTTAATTTGACAGCAGATGAAATGTGGCAAGAGAATCCGCAGGAGCAACAGCATTCAACATACACTTGACGATGTTACAAATGTTGCTAATTGTGGCATTAACTGTGTGTGTGTGTTTGCGTGTCTGTGTCTGTATTTGTATATGTCTGTCAAATGCCGCAAATGACTGCCAGTCAATTGCAACCTTTCATCTCCATTTCTGCTTCAACCTCTTTGCTACATTTCTGTGTCTGCCTCAGCCTATGTCTCCATCTCACTTGGTCTCTGTGTCCCCTTCTACCTCTACCTCTACCTCTATCTCTTCCTCTACCTCCACCTCTACCTGTACCTGTACCCCTACCTATACCTCTATATCTACCTCTACATTTACCTCTGCCTCAGTCTCCACCTCTACATCAAGATCTGCCTCCATCGCTATCACAACTTGCAGCCTCCATCTTCACTTTTTGCTTTACACACATTATCTTTCTTTCTCTTTCTCTACTGTCAATGTGTGTGTGAGTGTGTGTGTATGTGTGTGTATGGCTGCTTCACTGTGTGCCGCCTCGTATACATGCTGATTGATTGGCTACATTGATTGATCGTTTTGGTTTGAAGCTTTTTCCAATGTTTTCAATGTCGAGAACCAGTTCAATATGATAATTATAATGATTATAATCTTGTTAGTCACACATTAACAACAAAAGATGAGGTGTATATATATAAATATACACACAAGCATAAGTATATAACATTAAACGATATTCAAACAACAGGCAGAAAAGAAATTAAAAAAAAAAAACACACACACACATATATATATAAATAACATTTCGAAATATAGTTGTCAAAATAATCTGAAAATCACTTGAAAAGTGCTTTGCTTAAGTTTTGACAGACACATGGCAAGTGCCATTCAATTGAAGAGAACTTGGCCAAAAGCAGTTGAAAGCTAAAAAGCAAAACAACAACAACAACAAATAAATGTTTATAATTTGTTGATTGATCTTATCTGATTGATCAAAATTGTTTGTCATCTATATCCATTAAGGCTAGAAAATTGTTTTTTTTTACTTTCGTTTCAACTCCAATCAGCGGCAACAATCAATTGTTTTACACTAATCTTCATTATTCTTTCCTTTCCCTTTTAATTATTTTCTATTTTTTCTACACTCAATTGACTATTATTGGTGAGTAATTTTTAATTGATATGTGTGTCATTTATCGATAATTTATTTCTTTTTATTTTCGATATGTTTATGGATAGTAAACAATTTCAACTTTTAGTCAATAAATGAGGTCCATTAGTTGTATATTTGTTATAGTTTATGATAGATCAACTAATGCATTATATAAATCGATATCGATATATATCGATATTATTTACCTTCTTTAATACAGTAAATATTATTGCTTATTACCGAAAAATACTTTAATTTCATATCAGGGGTAAAACAACTTTAATGATCAGCTTTTTCGAGCTGATGTATCGCTGATTGATCAATAAATAAATCAATCAATCATGGAGATCATAATCCATTGATCAAGAGAAGTGGAAAAACAGGAGAATACAAATAGCTTTTGTATAACTTATGTAAAGTTAAAAGGCTTTTACGAAGCCATGCTTAAGTTATCCTACACACCGATTATTAGGATCATTCATCGTCGCAAAGGATTATACATAGAAAACGATAAGTATCGACTTGAATTTACTTAAAATGAATCCTACTGATAACTACCTATACTTCACTTAAGTTAATCGCAATTAGTTAACAGTTTCTACTAATTAAATCGCTGGAATTATATCCTTAAGTCTTTACCCTCACATCGAACATTTTTTAGTCATTTCGATTTATATGAAATTTGTCTGAGAAACAACAACATCAACAGTAGCAACAACAATAATAATATATACTAAGTTACATTAATTCGTGCGAATGTTACAAATTTGTTACGCGTGCGCAACAGCGGCGTTGCGTCGCTGTCAGCGTCAGCGTTTGTTATTTCTCTTTTTTTGTTGTTTTGTGTTTTAATCGAAGCGCGCGCTTTAGTTGTTGTTTTTTTTTTTTTTTTTTGATTGTTAGTCAACGATTTTCTATAACAATTTTGTCGATGTTAAACGTCATCGAGTCGAACGTTTAGTTAAGTTTAGTTTCGTATATATACAGTGGATACACATTAAGTGCAAACAATTGATTTAAAACAGTTGTTGTTTGAGTTGATTTTAATGAGCACAAACTGTAGCTGTAGCAAATAACTAGACAGTTGCAGTTGCAGTTGCAGTATCACTTCATTCAATTGGTTGCAACTGGCGGCACGTCTTTGTCAGGGTTGCCAGCGTGAGTTCATTTTAATTGCCAATTGCATTCCGTTGTCTGCTATGAGTTAAGCCCGGGCCCATTGGGGCATACTTTATTATGCTACTTGCAACGAGCTGTTGAAGGTCTACTTGCAATTGCTTCAACTTTGTTAAAGTATCAACACACTTTTGAGTAATTTTAAGACAGACTTCTATTTTTCATATCGGTTAAAGAAACTAGCTATAAGTTATAGAAAAAATTATTTAAAAAAAAAACTTTTTTTTTTAACTTTTCCAGAATGAATATTCATTCAATTCATTGATTGCATTCAATAACTTTCTTGAAGACTAATATCTTTAGGGTTTATATTCTGTCATTATTAACCACCCGAAGTCACGCTATTTATTTATATTTATGAAAGGCATAAAAAAACTAACATTATAGTTTTCATAGTTAATCAATAAATAGAAGTTTCACGGATAAATAGATGTTTCATAGAACTTATAAATAAATAAAATTAAATAAATTAAAATAAATAAATAAATGTAAATATAAATAAATATATAATACATATTAATAAATATATAATACATATAAATAAATATATAATACAAATAAATAAATATATAATATACATAAATAAATCAATGTTAAATAAAATTACAAATAAGTTTATAAATAAACAAATGATAACTAAATATAAATAAATTTATATAAAAATAAACAAATAAATAAATAAAAATAAATTTATAAATAAATATATGTTTAAAAAACATTATAAATCAATTTATAAATTAATAAATGATAAATAACTAAATATAAATAAATCTATAGAAAAATAAACAAATTAATAAATAAAGATAAAATAAAATAATATACATAAATAAAAATAAATAACTGAAATAAGACAGAATAAAATAAATACAATTAAATATAAATAAACATTAATTAATATAAATAAATAAACAAATAAAACTAAACTAATAAAAATAAATAAATACACCAAA
Organism: Zygothrica quintamaculata; assembly: GCA_037044455.1. NCBI lineage: Eukaryota > Metazoa > Arthropoda > Insecta > Diptera > Drosophilidae > Zygothrica > Zygothrica quintamaculata. The sequence continues at coordinate 56,746 of JBAMBS010000350.1, read as the reverse complement.
TAATAATATTAAAATATATAAATAAATAAATATAAACATAAAATTTAATACAAATTAATAAATACATAAAAAGAATAAAAAAAATAATATAATATAAAAAAATATATATATTTATATGAAAAGAAAATTAATAAATAAAAACAAATATATAAAAATATATTACTAAATAAATGCAAATAAATCAATATAATAAAATAAATAAAAATAAATTATACTTATAGTTAAAATAAATACAAAAAAATATAAAAATAAATAAATGAAAATAATACAAATTTTTTTGAAACAAAAAAAATTAAATTTATATGTAAATAACTATAAAATAAATTAAAAAATATCAAATTAAACAAATAAATAAAATGGAGTGCAATTGAATTTCGTTGCGTGGAGTAACATTTTATTGGTTGTCGTCTGTTACAACTTGCAACACGCAATTTAACTTCTGGCTAACTTATCGTTTTTAATTTTCTTTTTTTATGTTGCTGTCAGCATATCTATCTATCTTTGTCTTTTTATGTTTGTATCTCTTTCGTGCAATAACTCTCTGTTTTCATCTGTTTTACTATTTCTTTGTTGCTTTGGTTTTGTTTCTGTTTCAGTTTTTTAATGTTGTATTTATTGTCGTTGCTGTTGTTGTTGCTGTCATCGTTGTTGCTGTTGCTGTTGTTGCCTATTTTGCAGTCACTTTGCCACATTTGGCGGCAAACAAATTAATTTTTGCGCCTACATAAAGCTAATTGACTTCAATAGGCGTTTGTCTGTCCATTTGGATGCTTGTCCATTTGTCTGTGCTTCGAGCTAACCGTTTGTGGCCGCAATTAATAAAGCCGATGCCAAATATATATACATATATATATGTAATATATATATATACATATATAATTATCTGCATCTTTTGTAATGCGCAGACACTAGATGGCGCCACCTACGCCAATAATAACATCCAATGAATGCCGACAAAACGTTGCTTGACCTACAAATTGCAATGCCGATACACCACGCACACACACATTCACACACTCACAAACATATATATAGATAATACACATGTGTAGGCGCTAGAGGGCGTATAGGTAAGAGAGGGAGAGAGGGATAGAGAGAGTGCAGCGTTCACGTGAGTCACGTGTAATTTAGGTAAATACAAGTGGCGCCCCCCAGCGGAAGCGGATCAAGTGCAAGCGATACACACACGTGCACTTATTTCATTGCATTTCTTCTTCTTATTTTTTTTTTAATACCTTGAGGTAGGCGACGGTAACAGTGAGAGTGAGAGAGACAGAGAGGGCAAGGGGGAACTTTGAAGGTAACGGTTAAATCTATGCCAAATGCTTTGGTTAATTAGAAATCAATTGAAACGCATCGTACATATAAGTAACTAACTAACTAACAACAAAAGCAACAACAGCAACAATAATAGCAATTGCTACAACAACAACAACAACAACAACAAAACTGGCGACCCAAATAGGTTTCCAATTGGCAATCCGCTGCGCCTTCAGCATCGTCGTTGGGTGGCATGCAAACCAAACCAAGTAGAGAGAATCAAGAACCAGTTTCTTTCTATCAACTAAAGCCCACCCCTGGCTCGTCCCTCCCAGACCCCTCTCAAGCCATTCCTCTCTACAGACTGCACTAGCTGCCAACCAACAAACATATTCCACACTTTTTTTTATCGCTGCTGTTAACTTGGCTATCTAAAAAATGTTTAATTGCTCGACTTGCATAAAAATAAACACATACATACATACATACATACATACATACATACATAAATACATATATGTACGTATGTATATATGTGTTTTATTAGACATAAGCAGAAGCTTATGAAATTCGAATAAAACAGACAGAATCAGGTTAAACATATTTATCACACTTGAAATGCAACTCATTTGCCACATGCAACAACAAGCTGCAACATTAATTGATGAGGTGTCATCAATGTTAATAAAATTAATGCCATGCTTAAACCAACTCAACTTAAATCAACTCAACTCAACTGAAACTAAACCAGATGTCTAAACAGTTAATAAAACGTGTAATTTTAATTAATACACAAATTATATGGGAATTAACAACTGTAAACTGTTTGAGCTTTGATCATTTCGAGATTAATATCAGCTTTAGATACTTTGTATTTATTTTTTAAATAATTAAATTAATTATCAACGAGTTCAGTTATAAAATTGTTACACAACAATTTCAGGTGAAAAATCAAATTATAAGAAATCAACTGAAAAGTTTGAAACAAATTTTTCCATAGGAATTTTTAATAATAATTTGATGTGTTGCGATTATAATTCAACATTTAATACAGTAGAAATTCTATATTGTGAATCATAAATAATGTAATAAAATATAATATAATAAAATTATGAAAAATTTACTACATTTTTGCCTTACAGATTTTTAATTAAATTTTATTCATCATTAAATACAGTAGAAATTCTATAAAGTGAAGGGAAACAATAATGAAAATTTCAATAATTTAAATTAATATTTCTTTATTCAAAGATAACTTAAAAATACCTAAAATTTGGTTAGTTTAAATTTACACAATTTAAATACAATTATTAAAAATTATAAGAAAAATTTAGTAATATTTTTGTGACATATTTATAACTAATATTTTATATTAATTTATCATTAATAAATATAAAATATTTAGAATTAAAAAAGTTTTTTATTTACACAAAAAAAAAAGTAAAATAATGTAAAATTTTTTAAATTTTCTCTTAAGGATTTTTTTTTATTAAATTTTGTTCATTATTTATGAAAACAATAATCAAAATTTGTATAATTTAAACAAATTTTCCCTTATCAAAGATAACTTTGAAGTATTGAAATTACGTAAAGTTTTAGATTCAAACAATTTAACCCAAATAAAAAAAAATATTAGCATAATTTAATAATATATTTCTAACATATATTTAACTGATATTTTATTATAATTCATTATCAAATACATTAAAACTTTCATCAAGTAAACTCAATGCGATAATTTGGTAATTTCGATAAAACGTACAAATTATTTCGCTAGGCAAGAATAACTTTGATATGTTGAAAATTCTGAATAAATAAAATAATGAAAAATAATTTAAAAATTAAGTAAATTTATGCCTACTTATTTTTAATTACAATTTGAATATAATTTACTGTCAAATATAGTTTAACTTCTAAAATGATAACAATACTACAAACCTTAGTAAATCAAATAAATTTTTCTTACAAAAATTTGAAGAATTTAGAAAACTAGAATATTTTTCATTCCAATACTTAACGACCTTTTACACATCCAACAAACCCCATTAATAAATGTTAGCTCAAAAATAATTTATATTCATATAAATTACAGTTTATTTTTAATAATAGTGTAAAGTTAAAGCCTTCAATAAATGTTTTAAAATTAAACGTAGGGACTAGGTACAAGTTCAAGTCAAATTTTTAAGGATAGCTGGGTTTGACTCCCAGCTAGCGCTTGGATGATTTTTCATTATTATTAAAAAAAATTGTTAATTGTTATTGTTTATTGTAATGGTTAATTTATTATAAAAAGACAAACTTTTTATTCCCAAAGACGACGACATCTCTCTTTATAATAAATGTTGGGAAAAACAGTTGATCAAAAACATTGAAGGGGGAAAAAAAGTATTTGAAACAATTGCTGCACAGCTGTTTTAGCTATATACAATTATATATATTTATATAGTTATCACCAGGTAAATGATACGCTGATGATGTTGATAATATATGATATTATAAGGCACCTTTAATTTAAAAAAAAAAAACAAACAAAAAATCTGCTGATCAAAACATAACAAAGAAATTGTGAAGCCTCAGCTACACGAAGTTTGATGCATGTAAGCAGAGATATTCCGTGGGAGATATAAGATATATCATGTTAACCTGAGAGTTATTGCACGCAAGCAGATAAATATTTATATAAATTTAAGTTTACCAAATAAAAAGGAAAATAAATAAATAATTGTATTTATTAGAAATAAAAAGGCTTTTTTTTTAATTATTTATTTGTTTATTTTATTTTCATTTATTTTATTTTTATTTATTTATCGACTTACTTTGTAAAAATGCGTGCAATGTTTGGAATGCAAGGAATGTTACTGTATCTAAATTTATATTTAAAGCTGTAAATATTTACTTTGGAAAGTAATAAATATTTATAGCAAGTGTTTTTAACAATTTCAATAATTTTTTTTTTATTAATAAGATTAGTTTTCCTAAAAACATTCAAATAATATTGTTTTAGATAAAAAAAATCTCTTTTTAATTTGCTGTAAACTCCCAAAAATTTATAATAGAAATTTTAACTATATAAGAATTAATTTATTATATAAATTTTTTGAGAATTATTTAGAAAGTAATAAATATTAATATCAAGTATTTATTTTTATTTTTTTTTAATTATTATTGTTATTATTTTCTATAAGTAAAAATGTAATGAAATTATTTTAAGCAAAAAAATTCATTTTTTATTTAATTTAAAAATTTGTAAAATAAAAAATAAATAATTAATATAAAGTAATAAATATTAATGTCAACTATTTTTAATAATTTTATTTATTTTCATTATTATTTTTTTTTAAATTTACCTATAATTTTCGTATAATATCAAATAACATTTTTTTAGATAAATAAAAATAATTTTTTTAAGTTACTTTTAAAATGCGCATCAATTTAACTGTATCTGAATTAATTTTATTTATATATATATATTTTTTTTCATATTTAATATTTATTTTAAAAAGTAATAACTTTTAATAAAAACTATTTATTATAATGTTAATTATATTCGTTATTTATTTCTTTTCATATTTTTTTATATTTATTTATTATTATTTTATGTTTTTTGATATTTTTAAATTTAATTAACTTTAAGGCCTCGTTGATGTTCTATACAAATTAAAATAACTCAATTAATTGAACTTTTGTTGTGGAACACGAATCTATATATGCATATATATAGATATATAAAGGCTAATTGGTTGTGTTACCCATGCGATAATATTTCAATCAGTCAATATAAGAGATTGATTGATTAATCAATATTATATTTATTTGATATATAATATTTATGTAATAATTGAGACTATGATTAATCGTAAAGAAACTTGATAAACAAGAATGTAAAAAAAGGAAAGAGAGAGAGAGATATAGAGAGAGGGAGAGAGAGAGAGAGGTTGAATATTAAACTGTTGATTCATAGTAATAGAATAACAATGGAAAGCAAGGAGGGCGGCAGGGTTGAGGTAAGCGGAAAAAGGTGATAAAAAAAACTTGTAAATTCTGCAAAAAAAAAAATTAAATAAAATATAAAAAAAAAACACAAAAATAAATAAATAAAAGGACTTAAAAAATGTAATTCTATAATTATCGTATAGCGTAAGGAATGCATTGAGTTGCCACACGAGTTGACACGAACACCAACAACAACAACACCAACAACAACAACAACAACACTAGAAATCACATCGATTAAATACAACAAGTTGCAGTTCCGTTGGATGTTTCATTTAGTATACAATTTGCATGGATGTCACGTTCTTTGACTTTTGGTTATGACTTTGTCACCTGTCGTTCAATAAACCATTATTTAACCAACAATTTTATAACCCCTCCCCCAGCTCCCCACTCCCTCCCGCTCACCCACAGCAATATCTATAGCTGTTAGATATATTTTTATAAACATTTAATAGACAAAGCCAAAATTGTTGACAAGAAAATCAATTAAATATTAAGCCAAAATGTGATCGATTAAAATCTTTTGGCCATAACTGAAATTTTAGCCAAAAATTTATGAAATTCTTGGCAAATTGAAATTGGCATCAACGATCGAATATATATATATATATATATATATATATCTTTAAGTATAAATCTTTTAATAAAATTTTTGTGGTAATTTTTTTGGTTTTTTTTTTTGCATAAAGCAACTGTTTACGGTTTTGTGGCAAGAACTATAAAGTTGCAAGTTAATTTTTGTATCTTCATCGTGATAAAGTTGATACTTTTATGCTTTCTTTTGCTCTTAATGTAAATGATGTTGGTATCACTGCTAAACGTGCAGCTTTTGTGTGAATTTTGCAATGCGTGCAGTAAGAACAACAACAACAACAACAGCAGCAGCAGCAGCAACAACAAGAATGCGGTCACAGTTCATTGAACCGCTAGAAAATGTAATGCAAGTTGCTCATAATTATAAACCAAATGATGATTAAGAAGTTTGCTATTGCAAATGTGCATGTAGATGCAGCTGCAGATGCTGATGCACATGATAATAATGATGAGGTTTCACAGTGCTGCTGCCACTTATATATAGACATACATACATATATATATACATATATATATATACTATATATATATGTAAAGTGCCTCCAGCGGCGCAAGTGTCGAAGGAGAAGACACAGCGTTATGGCAAGTGATGTTTCAACGCCAATGTGAATCGTGCATTGTGGCAAGCGGCATAAGTTAAGGGGTAAAGTGACATGTCTGTGCAACAATATTCAATGCCATAGGGTAACAGAAAAAAGTATATATATTTAAATATATATATATATATATACATGATGCAAAAACTCAGAGCTGCTTTTTATATTTGCCGCTTTGAAAAAAAAAACCAATAAGAATTTGTAACTTAAAATTTTCTTCTACTAATAAACAAATATTCTAAGCAGACTTCTAGATTGTATAAAGTTATATATATATAGTAATAATATATATATATATATATATATATATAGAACTATAATAGCTGCAAAAAAATCTTCGAAAAAAAATAATAATTTCATATGCTGTTGACATTTTGCTTGTTGTGCGTTAAACGAGTGTTTACTGTATGTAAAATTGCAATATTTTTTATATACTTGAAAACAAACGAATAACAAAAAATTGTTGTTTACTTTCAGGACACACCTTATAAGCGAGCTAAGTTAATTAAATTAAATCCCTTATCCTTTTTGGCTATAACAAAAAAAAAAAAGAGCAAGAAAAAGTTATAAAAATTGTTTTGTTTTTTTTTTGTTTTTATATACTTCTTAAGCTGTTTTATAAATATCCTTTTTATGATTTCCTGACACATGCAGAGCTTTACGTTTTGGCTATGTTGTTGTGGTGGAGGGGGGGGGGGGGAATGGGAGAGAGAACTGGGTAGAGCAGGAACTAGCAATGAAGTATAAAAAGCTTTTATTGAATGAAAGCCAAAGGCGACCAAGCGACCCACTTGCCTATCCTTGAACTCCAAACCGTAAGACGCAACTAAAGTGACCTTTGTTGCACGCAAATAAATGCAATATTTCATGCAGACAGAGACAAAGAGAGAGAGAGAGAGAGAGAGAGTAAGAAGCTAAAAGATTTTGTAAGACAAGTTTAAAGCTTCCTTCGTTTACTTCCTGCAGCTGCTGCAAGTTTTGTATCTTTTCTCATTGTTTTTTTTTCTCTCTTGTTTTTATTCGCTTCACGCTGAGAATTATTATTATTATTATTATTTTTTTTTTTTTTTGTAGAAGCGTTGAAAATTTTGTTTTGCTGCAACACCAATAACAAAAACAAGGACCTCAGCCAGACTAATGTAGTTCATTGTTGTCTCAGTTGGGTGCGGCATATATATATATATATATATATATATATATTTCTAAAAGGGTAGTCGCTGTTGCAGTTGCACCTCAATGTTTCGCTTCGGCTGCTTTCTTTGATCTATTTTTGTTGCAAAGAGCAAAAGATTGAAGGTGGATGCCACTGGACCAGAATCTGTGACTTTCCGGCAAACATTTAAAAATAACAAACAGAAAACATTTAAAAACGACAAAACATTGCATCTAATTAGATCCATATACAAACATATATATATATATATATATATATTTATACACACACACATACATATATATATATATATGTATATCGATATAATAATCGTTTCCTGGTAAAGCTGTTAACAATGTTCTAAGTACATTTAGAAGCCTTATTAACGTTTATAACTTAAGGCTTTAACTGATCGTAACGTTTACTCAGCTAGGCTTAAATGATGTTGCATGTTGTTGCATATGTTGCAAGTTGCAAGTCTTATGCTAGTATAACAAGCGGATTGAGTCACAATTGTGTCACTTATTGTGGTAAACAATGACATGAATATCCCCAAAGAATCTTACGATAAGACGCTTATCGCAACAACAACAACAACAACAACAACAGTGAATAGCTCCAAGTAAACGTGGTAACAACAAATATACAAAATACAAGGAAAAAAAAATACAATAATATATATATATTTATAGAGAGAGAGAGAGAGAGAGAGAAAGGAAATAAGAAAATAAATATTAGAAAAAACTTACCCAAAAAGCAAACGAAGTTTTTCGGAATGAAAGTTGAAAAAACGTTTTTCTTCTGTTTGTTTTGTTTTCTTAATTCTGTTTTGTTTTAATTTATCTTTCTTATAGAACGGTATATACGAATGCAGTGCTGCAAGTTTAAACGCGTTTAAAAAAAATATTTAAGTTCAACAAGAGCAACAACAGCAACAACAACGCCAAAGCCAAAGCCAACGCCAACGCCAACGCCAACAACAACAGCAACAGCAACAGACCGCATGTTGTTTTAATTGAAAGTTTTTGATGTTGTATAAAGCACACACAAAGTCACACACATGGAATCAAACACACACACACAGAGGCACATACAGCAAACTCTCACATGTGTGCACACCCATGAAGACACACAGGAAGATGATTGCCGCTGCAGAGGAAACTTTTAAAGTTAGCGCTTGCGTCTGTGTCAATAAATGCCGCTTGCAATTGAAATCGAATTTCCAAAAAAAAAAGAAAAAGAAAAAAACAAAGTAATAATAATGAAGTAGAAGAAGAAGTAGCAGAAACCCAAAATAAAATAAAAAAAAACATAAAAACATATAAAAGCAACACAGACACAGCGATAGAAGACACAGACTAAGAAGAAAAAAAACGAGTTAAGACGCAGACAACAAGACAATGCTGCCGCCATTGTCGTCGTTGCTGCTGCTGCTATTATTGTTGTTGTTGTTGTTGTTGTTGACGCCGTCACTTGCTGCAAGCAAGGCAGATAAAACCAACAACCAGTCACAGTAACAGCAACAGCAACAAGAACGCCAGCAAATGCAACACCAGCACCAACAGCAGAAGCAGCAGCAGCAGCAGCACCGACGTAAACGTCAACGATTTGCCGCATGCATTTCTTGTTGTTGCTGTTGTTGTTTTTTTTTTAGCCGTTGCATTGTTGTATATATGTGTTGTTGATGTTAACGCGCAACATAAGAAATTCATAGTAATTTTTTTTTAAATTTTTTTTTAATTATATTAAAAGTTTTAGTTTGCTTTGCTACTATTGTTGGCCAGGCTTACGTTTTTATTATTTTTCACGCTTCATTTAGTTGCGCGCGCGCATCAACCAAAGCAGAGAGAGGGAGAAGGAAGAAAAAAAAAATAAAAGAAAACAAAAAAGCTAAGGAGCACCACAAACTTTACTCCAGACACCAAAACTGACCAAACCAAAAAAAATAACAAAAAATTCACAATAAAACTTTGTTGATTGATTTGCTCACTTTAGTTTAGGTTTTTTATGAACGCAGCTGCTGTTATGCATATATTTTATGTTAGCTTTATTTTCTTTAATTAATTATTTGTTAGTAGTTTTGTTCTTAGAGTTAAAAAAAAAGACATCAACAGTGCAGCATCAAAACGACATAACAACCGCGCGCAACAAAAACAAAGTGAAGACTAACAACTAACGTACCCAATGTGAATGCACGCGCAACGCCCCGAAATACCAAAAACCGCAAGTGCAATGCTAAAAATACCAATTTTATTTCGCGCTCAAAATTTGAAAAATTTACTTTAATTCTAAAGCCCCAATTGGATATCTGATTACCGTTTCAAAATCATTTTTTATATATTATATATATTTAAATAAAATAAACATAAATTTCTTTAAATTTTAAACCTAAGTTAATTAAACTCTTTATAAAATAACTTTAAATAACTGGTCATACTACTGCTCAGTGCTGCCACAGTGTTTTTTTTATTTCTGCCTAAAAGTATGCAGTAAAGAAATTGATTCGGTAGCTATATAAAGCTGACAAAAGAGAGCGCCACTCTACAAATGTATATTTTTTTTATGCTATGCTTAAAATACAATGAATTTTCTATGCGCTTAGTAGTTTATATTGTTAGAATTCAACTGCTGATTTTATTTAAATGTGTGTTTGTTGCTAAAATTTAAAATAATACAATTCAATACAATATATTTTATATATAATATTTTATAATATAATATATATATATATGTATTTATGTTAAGTTTGTAAATAATAAGTGACATAATGCATGAAAAAATCAACATGTAAATTATTTAGCGTGCAGTCAGTCAGCTGGGACGCTTTTAATTCTTATGCTTCTGCTGCTGTTTGCGCTTGGGGAAAAGCTTTGTTACACCGTGTTGTCATCGTTATGCGCGTCAGTGTGTCTGTTTGTGTATGCGGGCACAGTTGTTGCCAAAAAAAAAAGCTTTTTTCATTTAATAACTGCTGCGTATCATTCATTCATTCTGCTTGTGTTTCGAAATTGACACAGTTAAAATTAAAATATAAATTGAATTATTACCAGTACGTGGCTGCTGCACTGCATCCGCTATGACAATAAAGTGATTAGGCTCTAAGTCGAATTCCCATTCGACTTGCATATTGCAAATATACACAGTTCGAGTGAGAAAAACGATTTTAACGAGCTATTGAAATGTCAACGGAAAGCAATACACCAGTGGATCCCCGTGTCCAGGTATATAACATAATTCTTTCTTATCTGTTTAATATAGATACATATATATATATATAGTTATATTTAACTATTTATCTATCTTTCAATATTAGATTGAACTTGAAAAGTTAAATGAAGCTACGGATAATATCAACAAATATGAAGTGGAGCTCGATGTAAGTTGTTATTGATTTTTTTTTCTTGCATTTTTTTCTTCTCTCTTTTACTGCCCAGTTTAATTGTCCAGTTTATATAATCAAACAAATCATATACACACACCTGTACATATATATACATATATATATATATATCTATTTTTTTTATAGGAATCTAAGTGCGAATTTAAGCGTTTACTGGCCGAAAGTGTGGTACGCATTAAAACGGCAGCCCATAAGCTGGGCAACTCTATAGACGCCGCCAAACCCTACTATGAGTCACGCATCTATGCGGCACAATTGGCCAAGGAGACACAGCTGGCAGCGGGTAATCATGAGAAGGCCAAATCGATACATGCCGCTGCCAAAGAAATGGTATACCTGGCCGAGCAGGGACTTGGCGAGAAATCAACATTGGACACAGCCTGCCAAGAGATGCTGAGTCATGCGGCTAGTAAAGTGAATCAATCTCAGCTAGAAGTAACCGATACACGCAACACTCTCAAGATGTGCCAATTGAAGCTGGAGGTGGCCAACAATCGTGTGGGCAAGCTGCAAGGACAACTTAAACAGGCGTTACGTGCCTCCAGGTAAATTTATACTTACCATTAAATATTTATTCATATTTTACTTAAGTCTTAAGTCTTACCAAAAATATACATAAATATTTTGCCTCTATTTCTTTTGATTTCTTATGTTTTTTTTTTTTTATTCTATTTGCTATTTTCATTTTGTTAACAAAAAAACACAAACAAAACAAAACAAAACAAAAAAAACAAAAAAAATTTTGGTTCTCTTTCGTTTCTTATTTGGTTCCATAGATTGCAGCTGCGGCGCAATTTACTTTTGTTGAGATACTTTAGCATATTGCACGCTTTGTATTGTACCCTGTGCTCGTGAGTATGCCTCACCTGCTGCCTTGACACGCCCACTAATATGCGTTATCCGCGCGCCCCCTTGTCTTTGTACTCTCCTTGAAATCAAATGCAGGCCCTATTATGAGACGCGTGCCAACTATAATGGACTGTTGAAGGCACAGAAGCTGCGGGTGAATGAGCTGGAGACAAAAGTGGGTGCTGCCAAATTAACCTATAATGAGGCATTAAAGAATCTGGAACAGATCTCTGAGGATATACATAGGCAGCGGCAACAGCGTAATAATCTACTTAACTATGAGGCAATGTTGCGTCAGGTGGATGCTGTTGATGCGCTTACAGCAGGCGTTGAGCAACAACAAATGCAGCCAGAGGAACAGGATCAGGAACAATTGAGAAAATCTGTTGAGCAATCGCTGGATCCAGAGGATGATTACTTACGTATGCCTGAACGTTTGAGCAGCGGCGCCAGTTCGCCGCGACAGCGACATGCCGATCCACACGACTGCCCGCATTTGTTGCATGACTTTGAGGCGGTGCTAACGTTTCCACAGAAGCTAGCTGGTGGCATGCCCAAATCGGCCAGCACCAGTGCCACAGATGGTGACAATATGTTCGCACAGGCACAGGGTCTGCATGGTCCATATGAGGTGAAACCGCGTTCAGAATCTGGCAGTAGTTCGTTAGCATCAGCATCAGCTTCTGCATCAACATCGGCACCGCCAGCGGATAATGATATAGATCAATGGACGGAAATACGTTTGTCCCACTCGGATAGCACCAGTTCAAGTTATTCGAATCAATCGCTGCTGGAGCAACAGGGTCTGGATGGTGCCGGCGGCATTGGTGGTCAGAGCCTTGGCTATGGCCTAGGCAGCCTTGAACCTGATGCACAGTCGCAACATTCAACCTCATCTTCAGATGAACCCAAGCGCAAGGTGACCTGTACTACTATATTCCAGGATGATAGTAGCCATAATCTAGTTGGACAACATATGAGTCGTAAGCAAAGCCTAAGCCAATGGCTATCACGTTCCAATAGCTTCAAGACCAGCGGACGACGTCAAAGTCTTGATCTACTCATCGATGCCGGCGACAAGGTAAAGGATGTCTTCAGCTATGGCTTTCAAAAGGTTGGACGCACACTGGAGCGACGTAATAGTGAATCCGAAATGGCCAGTGATGGCAATGAATCAGATGCATTACTTGCCACAGGTGCCTCAACGACAAGCACAACAACAACCGTATCAGCAGCAACATCAGCAACACATGGCACATTAGCAGCACATAACAACAGCAGCAGCAGCAGCAGCAGCAGCCCCGGCGATTTCTTTCTATTTAGCAGGTCAGTAGATGGCAATGGTCGGAGCAACGGCAGCGGTTTGGGCAATGGTGGCAGCAGCCTCCTCTGCACGCTGCAGAATCGTCTGACAAAGCTCATTTGAACTAATCGATGCCATGGCCAACTAATCGATAATAATAATAGCGATAATTCGATTAACAGCTATTCTAAATTCAAACTGCACCCACCTAAATAGCAAAAAAAAAAAAAAATGCAAAAAAACAAAAACAAATTAAAAAAAAAACCAAAAAAAAACAACAAGAATTAATCAGCTACTGCAATTAACTAAATTCCTAGTGCTCGATAAAAAACGAATTGGCTGCTTTGATTTGGTCTCTTTGCTCTTTGAAACACATTCCATTTACAACCACAAGACAACAACAACAACAACAACTACAACAACATCAACTACAACTACAACTACAATAACAACAACTAACAGCATTGCACGCATGCACGCTTCTACTAAAAAAATTCAAATCTAAAAAAACTTACAAAAGAAACTAAACAAAAAAATAATTCAAGCAAAACAATAAGAAAATCAAAAAAAATCTTCTCTCAAAATTTGTATGTACTGCAATATTTTTTTATGTACGGTGTGTGTGAGTGTGTGTGTGTGTTTGTGCCATGAAATAATTTACAAAAGAATTTCGAAAAAAAAATAATGATTTTTAAAATATTTTTACTTTTATTTCCTATTTTATTTAATTATTTGAAATTAATTACTTAAAATCTATTTTTTAATATTTTATTTTATTTTATCTCCTTTTAATTTTTTATTGTTGTAATATTTTTATATTTTTTTTCTATTAATTATATATATATATTTTTTTTTTAATTTATATATTTACTTATAATTATATATAAATTATTTTATTTAATTTTTTTTTTATTTTTTAATTTATTTATTTGTATTTAAAAATATAAACTTTATATTATGAAATAAATTTAAAGATCTTAAAAATTTTTTTAATTTTCTCTCTAAAAATTTGTACATTTATATATCTTTTATTTAATGTTTATAATTTTTTTTAACATTTTTTATATATAATTATTATTTTAATTTTTATTTTTTTTTTAAATTTTTTTGGAGTTATTTATATAATTTATTTTTTAAAAATGAATTTTTTTTATTACCATTTACTCCGCTTATATTTAACAATTTATTTTTAATTTTATATTTTTTCTTTAAAAATAAAATTTTTTTAATTATATAGAATTTAATTTAATTTTGTTATTTTTGTAATATTTATTTTTAAAAAATTAATTTTATTTTTTGTGTATTTTTTTTAATTTTTATTAATTGCAAAGCATTTAATACTTTTATTTGTTTTTGTGTTACATTTTTTAAGAATACTTTTCCTTATTAATATTTTCATTCCTTTTTAAAAATTTATTTAGTTTTATTTCTTATAAGAATTATACTCTTGGAAGTTATTTCATTGCATTATTATGTAAAGTGTGCCCGTTTTTCATATCATGCAATACTTTATACTTGAAACATTTTATGCATCAATCAATATTTTTTATCAATCAAATCACAATCATCTATCACTCACTATGCGCTTAGAACTTTCTTATGTTTTATCTCTATCAATCTCACTCTCTCTAACTTTCTCTTATATCCGTATTTTTATTCTGAATTCACTAGTTTATACATTCCATTGTAGTATTTTTGCTTTCACTGTCCCGTCTTGTCTGACACCTACAACAATTACAACAACAACTACTTTACAGATCCTCAGAACCCAAAGAATTACTATCCGATGAGCAGGTTGAGAATTTACTCTTGAATCATATGGTTGATGAGCATGGCGTTATTATAGTGGAGGAATTAAGATCACCATCGGCCACAGGAACTGCAACAAGAAGAACAACAACAAGCATGTACCATCCACAACAACAACAGCAACATCAGCATCAACAACAGCAGCAACCACAACCACAACAGCAACATCATTCTACGTTAAGCGTAGCTGGAGCAGCGCGTGCCGCTTTAATGTTTTAATGTTAATCGAATCCTAGGTAAAGATCCTATTAATGAATAGCAATTGCTGTATTTACAGCGTAAAAGTTTATACCTTAAAAGACAAAAAAGAAAATGACTAAGCAAAAAGCAAGACCATGACCATTTCAAGCAATTAGTAAGAGGCGTACATATCACATAAACCATCATAGAAATCCATTAAGCTGATACATTTAAAGGACGAGCTGAGGTGCAGTAAAGGCAGCTGCCCTGAAACTTTGGAACATTTTTTTGTTACTATTGCATAGTTTTTGGCTATGTTATAATCCTAACATGTGCAATAATGTTGTTTAGCGTACAAAAAAAGAAAAAAGAAAAACAAAAAACCAAAACAAGGATATTATATTAAAAACAAAAAAAGTTACAATTTTATGCTGTTCAGAAAAGCAATTAACTAAATAACGCTAGTCATATGCGATAACCATTATAAATTAGTTAAATGGTTAAGCAAAATTTATTAGCAAAACAAAGAGAAAGAAAAACAAAAACACTCAGAAGAGATAAACCATAAAATACAAATAATTATAGAAATTATACAACGTACGTTATAAATATACATTCATATTGATAATAAATACTGACTTTCATTTTTACAATATTGTTAACTCTTATTTAACTGGCAATGAACAAAATTACACGAATGCTGATCTTTCTTACATTCCTCAGCCAACAGTCGTGCACCACGTGATAAAGCTTAAATTACTTCACCAATGCCGTCGTGGGGATTGGTACCAGTTTATTTTGCATATTGTAGGCTTATTAAAAATGATGATATTAGCAATTTTGTATAAATATATTTATTAATACTCTCTTAATCAATAACAACTTGTGCAATTGTATATAAACAACAATAGAGAGCATATTCCATACCATAAAGTATATAAGAACTTTGTGAACTAGGATCAATACCAATAAATCCTAATTGTCTGGACACTGTGCGTTCAACAATTCGAAAAAGCCAGCAAAATTTAGAACAGTAAAAATTCTGAGAGTTTTTATTGTATATAGAATTGTGTATGACATGGACGGATCAATATCATTCTACATACTTGAATCTATATAATAATTACATTAAACTTTACTTACTTTGTTTTGTCTTTTGCTATTTTAGCATTTAAATTTCGATTTTAACAAAATATGTTATCTCTTTGCATAAGTTATCGATATGTGCATTGCAAAAATGCACTAATTATGACAGCAGCAACAACAGTAGATAGCTGGCTGCTATTATACTATACATGTGATGAACAGTTATACGTTAGAATATAAAATAAATAAATATATTTATAAAATATATATATATATATATTGGTTTTTTAAGCTCTAACTGATCTTTCAGTAATATCTACAAAGTGTTATAATGCCCATCTCTAAGCAATAGATTAGAGAACAGCTGATATTGCAACACACATGCTTGTATATTTTTATATTGTTTGCGTTTTAAATATATAAACATAAAGTATGCCAAATGAATTTATTTTTATTATATTAATAAAATGACAGGTTTATTTAATTGTTCTATTTTGCAGCATCATGTATTTCAAATTATACATTAAACATCGATAGGATGTCAATTTTTATAAATATAAACAGTCTATCGATAGCTCTGCAGCTCCACTGTAATTGAACTTTAAGAAATTCCCGACTAACAGCAGAGGCAAAATTTCTGAGAAATTTTATTATCAACAACGAATTCAGTTTCAGTATCTCTTTTGTCGCGTAAAATGCACGTTTTTCCGTTATTGTTGCTGTTTATACAGTTAATGTCAGTTGTGCTATGTAAAGATATTAAAACTATAAGTGGGGGTCAGACAATCGGCAAATGCCACTGCAACAGCAGAAATTAAAGCATCCAACAACAATGCAACAGGCAAAGCAACAAGCATTATAGGTAAAACTCTTTTTATTTAAATTATAGGAAGATTAAGTAAAATGTTAAACATGTTTAGAAACCGTCAAGGAACTGGATAAGGAAAAGGTGGATAAGAATAACAATCAAACGGTGCTAAATCGCAAGGTAACTAATACGGACACAGCTACAGAACAAGTGAAAGTATCAACTTCAACTTCAACTTCAACAACAACAACAACAACCGTTAAAACTCCAGTAGAAAACAAATCAAATGCAAATCCTAGCTCAACATCAACAACAACAGCGACAACAACTAACAAATTAGTTGCGAATGGAGTAACGCTGGACGATGTCAAGAATGGTACCAAAAATCAAAGCAATAGTAATGCCGTTGTTAATGGCAGTGCCAACAACAGCTCAAGTGCAGCTAGCAGCACAACAACAACAACAACAACAACGACAGCAGCAACAACAACCGCAGCACAAACCACAAAGGCAACTACAATCACTACAACAACAACAACCACAACAACTACAAAACGTCCCAAAAAACCATTATATACAACAAGCATGGATAAGCATTTAGATGGTGAGAAAATAGATCCACTTGCCTCAGGCACTGCCAGCACTGCACCACATGTCCTTGAGTTAAGCAGCCAAGCCAACCGTGGCGATAACGAGTACATAGTGCCCATCATAACAGTAATGGTAACAGTTCCACTAGCGATTATTGTCTTTATAATTGTATACAGACGCTTTCGTGATCTTTGGAGCACACGCCATTATCGGCGCATGGACTTTCTTGTCGATGGCATGTACAATGATTGACGTAGGTGCCAGCAGCAGATTGATGACGCATATGATGCGGGTGCAGGTGTTGATTCGGGAAGCTTATTAATTTTATCATAGACAGCTAGATAAAAAAAATGTATCTGAGTTACAGGAAGCAATTGGAAGGATTATTAACTGTTTAAGTTTCATAAATTTTTATCAATTATAATTTTGCATAAAATGCAAAAAAAAAAATGAAAGAGTGAGAGCGGTAGAGAGCAAGAGATAAAAATCAAATTAGAGATTAAATCGAGTGAGATGAAAAGAGATAGCGCTTGTTGTTGCAATCAGCACAGACTCAATATATATCTATATATATATAAACATATATCTATATATATATATATATATATATATATACTGCTCAGTCAATTAGAAAAAAAATTGAGAAAAACAAAACACTAAATAAAATTTTTGTGTGTTAAAAAAAAAATTAAAATAAAACTTTATAAGCTTTAAATACTAAATATATATATGCATACGTATATACATATATATATAATATATATATATATATATATATTTTCACAGCGGCCAAATTAAAATTTTTGATAAGCGCAACAAAAAACAAAAAAGGAATAATGAGAAATTTAAACTGATTTTTATTACAGAAAAACAAAAAACCAAAAACAAATAAGAAATTTGATATTTTTAAAAGCATTTGATTTACTTTGATTTAAACTTTGATAAGCATTTTGTTATAATTAATATTGATGCTCTTTAATATATATATATATATATATATACTAATATATGTACATATACATACATAAATTAAACGCTGCGACCAAATTATAGTAATTATCCATTAACATAAAGCGCAATTAGCAATCAATCATAATATATATATACAATATAACCAAACCATAATGTGCCTTAATACAGTTCTACATAATGCTGTATTGCATATATATATATACATTTATATATATACTTATTAAAATATATAATCGTATATATATATATAATCAATTGTATCTGTAATTGTAGCTATATCTGGATATAGCACTATATAGATTTGGCTTTAAAAACATTTTTGGCAAAGCATTTGATCTATGCCCCATTGAAAATCAAAACAACTGAAAATCAAAAAAAAAAAAAAACCAACAAAAACATATAATAAAAGAGAAAGGGAAATAAGTTTTCTATATAGTCAGCAAAAACATACAAAGCGCTAATTTATTGCATAATAATTTGTTATAAACGAAACAATTACAATAAAGCAAATGACGTGTAACCATTAACAAAAACAAATGTTTAATTTCAATTAGAAACAAAAAAAAAAAACAGAAAAGCTTAAGCTAAATCTAATAATTATGAAAATTGCTTTATATAAAAATTTATGATAAAGCTGACTATTGATTTAATAGTTAATTGATAGTTAAATCAATTATTTATGCAATATATAAGAGTGAAAACGTTGTCAAAAAATAAAAAACATTTATTAAAATTAGTTAATAAATATTCCTAAAAAATTAAAAAATAATTTTATTTACCAATTTAGCAACATTTTCATGTTGAATTTTTCTTTAAAAATAATTTATAATAAAAGCTTTTGTGTTACAGTAAACTTTAACTAGAACAGACAGCTGTTGGTCAGTGTATGCTGATTTAGCATGAATATTTTATTAATCAGTGGAAATTGTGTGACATGCGTTCCATGGAAATGTACGTAGCACAGATTTACATTAAAAATTTATAGACATATGTTTTCAGTTTTTATTTCATATTTGATTTTCTGAATAAAACATAAAACTAATGTTTTATTCAGAAAACGATTGGCATACATTATTTTCCTTGAAATATTGTCTCATTCGCAAATCAATTAATTTCTTTAGTAATTGGAACAGTTTTTCCAAGCGGACCCAAGCTCAAGGTAGCGGTAGCTAACTTTGTGACT
Source organism: Zygothrica quintamaculata (assembly GCA_037044455.1). Lineage (NCBI taxonomy): Eukaryota > Metazoa > Arthropoda > Insecta > Diptera > Drosophilidae > Zygothrica > Zygothrica quintamaculata. The sequence continues at coordinate 36,966 of JBAMBS010000350.1, read as the reverse complement.
TAACAAAGGTTCTTGGAATCTGGCTTGATCTTGGGTTAATAAAAGTTACCTTATATTCTTGGGATCAAATAGAATGACCTTTAATCTTGTAAACTAAACTCCTTAGCAAATATATAGAGGTTGCAATGAATAAATTGTCAGATTTCTAGGCAACTGGCGCTAACTTACGAAGATAAAAATATTTATCCCTACGGATTTTAGCATGTAACTCAAAAATTAATAAACTAATTTTTTTTATAATATTTTTAGTTTACATTATTACTTTAAATTTTTTTATTATTATTTTATATTATTTAATTTAATTTGAATTAATTTTAAACTTTTACTTCTATAATTAACGACTGCTAAATAAATAAATATAGTAAATAAATAAATAAATATATATATAAATAAATCAACAATAATATATAAAAAATAAATATAAATAACTAAATTAATAAATAAAAATTTTATAAGAGCAAAATAAGAGACGTAAAGGTAATTATTATATAATTATATAAGACTATACTAGACTTTTTTAGGCATAAAAAGATGGACTACTTTTTATAAAACTCTTATATAATTTCTATAAATTTATTAATTAATTATTAAAATATTTATAAAATATTTTAATCTTTCAACCATCTTTTCTGTATATGTAGAAACTGAAATAGAAATAGGTAATGGAATAGTCCATGTGAAACAGGATCATAGAAACTCTTAGACTTCACCTAGAATTTTTGTGTGTTTATTTGTGTCAACGTTGTCAAATTATTTAAATCGATTGACCTTTTGTTGGTAATAGATCAGCAGCGGCTGTTCACTGATTAAGACAAATGTGTAACAACCTGCAACACAACACACTCAGCACCCTCTTTCACCTACAACATAACATATCTGCTTTATTTTCACTTACACTCCCCCTCCAACTTCATCTCGATCTTCATTTTCATCTTCAGCTCCATCTCCATCTCGATTTTCATTTTCAACCTCATCCGCAACATTGCAGTGGCCGCAAATGCAGCAAAGAACAAAGCAACTTTTGGTTCTTGAAGTGGTTTATAAATTATCTTCATCTCTAAAGAAAAATTTTCTTAGTTCGTTTCGTTTCTAATAATCTAAACAGAAAAAAAAGCCTCGGCTATTGCCACTACTATACATCTGTCTACGTGTGTATGTGTGTGTGTGTGTGTATGTGCCGGATACAGGGCGGAGGCGCCGTAATCGGCAATGTGTGAAATGAGCCGAACAACTGCCTCGATGTTTAAGACTATATTTTGGGCTTTTTTTTTTTTGGAGGAATCGATGCTCACTTGGAAACGTGCGCTGAACGTGTGTACTACTACTTATCGTGCGCCTCAGCATTATCGTTTGATTAAATTAGTTAGTTAGAAGCATTTAATTTGTAGCATATAGCCATACAGAATGCATCCTGCGTCGCCACATCAGCATCGCTCAAGGCTTAATATTAGTGCACCTAATGTTGGCCCTGTACCCACTCAAGCCACAACGGATTCCTTCAATTTAAGTCCACAGCAACAATCACCGCAGCAGCAGCAGCAGCAGCAACATCATCATCATCATTCGCAGCAGCCTCAACAGCACACGGTGCAAATTAGCTCCACGACACATCCCTATCAGGGCTTGAAAACTTGTAAGACTAATTTTATATCCTTTTTGTAAAGTGTATTTAAAATGTGTGTGCGTGTGTTTTATTTATAAACTTACAGTAAGTGTTTCTTTTGTCTAATGAACTCTAATTACTATCCTGAAAAGTGTTCATAATGTATTTTAACTTGCAAAGAAATTAACCTTTGTTTAATCAAGTCTCTAGTACTTCATGAAGAGTGTATCCTTTCTCAAAAAAGAACTGTATTTCACGTGGATAAAAGTGTATATTATGCTTTAATTGCAATGCTTGAATCCTTTGCCATGCATACTTTAACTTTCATCCTAGAAAGTGTATCCCTTGCCATGCATAGTTCTACTTTTACCCCAGATTGTGTATCCTTAGCCATAAGCCAGAAGCATTTTCTGACAAGTAAGATCTCATATCCAATCAAAAGAGTGTATTTTCATATATTGTATGTGTATATCCGATGGAATATATTCTAGTTTCTATGTCATATTAGATGCAAGATTCACACTACATCGAAAAAAGTGTTTCTTTTGCCTTACCTAGTCCCTTGAACTGTCCACCCTTCCTTCCATCAGGAGTATCTGCCCTTAAAGTCATATTAAAGAGAGTATCTTCCCGCCTAAAGTTTCATTTTTAAATGTGGACTTTGTATCTATATTTTACATATATAAGTATGTTAATATTCTGTGCATTTTGAGCCAAAATAATCATTCAGTATCTATCCAATGTACATCCCAAGAATATCTCTTCTGTTCAATTAAGTTCAACTCTTAGTTCTGAATTTCATGTCTAACTAGCCATATTTTCCTTCTTAAGAGTATATATATATTTTTAATATAGTACAATTTCGGGTTGAAACCAATTTCGAAGACTCCAATTCTATGCTTGAATATTTAAATAGGGTATATTTATCATATATATAGGAGAAAGTTCTAGGGTGATCAGTACAACTTCAGCACTTTTCCGATGGCTCAAGAGACTCTTCCCTCGTCTAGCTGAAAGCAAGTAATTTTCTTTATTATAATTAAATTTTATTTAAATATAATATATAAAGAGCAAATATATATCTAAAAGGAGATTCCAGCTACTAAAGCTGTATATTAAAAACATTTTTCACTGTATATTAACCAATTTGTAAACTGTTTGACCGCATTCTTTGAGCGGCGGCAACACGGCATTTTCTTGGTTCATAAAAATATTCACGCAACGCTAAAGATACAAGCAGAAAGAACATATACAAATAATTATTATTTATTATTATTGTAGCTTTTGTTGTTGTTGTTGTTGTTGTTGTTTATTTAAGTAGTATTGTGCGAGTTATTCATAATTTTATATATATTATGTATATATATAAATTATAATTCAAGCGGAAGGTAAAAGGTAGATTAGTTTTTTTTTGTTAATAATAAAATAAAAATTATTTATGACTGAAAATTGATCTATATGTGATCTATATATATATATATATACATATATATGTGTGTATGGTATTATATTGAATTGTTTCGATCAGTAAAGCCCACCTATGAAGTATGCAATATAAACTATGCGTAGACAAGTAAAAATAAATATATAAAAGTTATAGACAAGAAATTGAAGAGATGTGGCTAGACATGAACCGATCCGTTGTATTCGTAATATAAATTGTACTGTCTAAACTTATAAGATAAACAAAAGTTTTGCTGTAAATAACATCAGCTATATAGACTAATGCCTACTGCTATAGACATATATACATACATACATACATGTATATATATATATGTATATATATATAATACTATATACTCCTCTATATGCATAAACAATCCCAATTGGCCTGGCCCCCATGGAGCTTGCTGTTTACTCTAAATATGGTATTAGCATTTTTCTTCTTTTTTTCATTTTCATTTTCCTTTTCTTTTCTTTTTTTAAGCAAACAAACACAGCATACACCATGAGATACCAGATACTGTTAAATACAGTACAGATACAATTATCTTAAGATATAGGCCAGGGGCTAATTTAGACATAAACAAATACCTAATTACGTACATAAAATTTAGACAGCCTACAGATGATGGATCGTTTATATATATATATTATATGCACCTTATGATTTTTTATAGTTCAAAAAAGTATCTTTAATTTCCTTCATTACTCGTAAATATATGCTTAAAATACAAACTATTTAGCCTGTTAAATATACCATATAAAATTTATAGAGCAAATTTTTTATTAGCTATATATTCATAAGAATAGGTTATATAAACTAAATACTCTTTGAATCGTTTAACTATAGCCAACGGCCGACATTTTCAGTCTCTTCAATGAATAGTAAAAAATAGATTTCAAATTTAGGTAGATAACATATTATGGAAAATTAAGTCAATTTTTCTTATTACACAAATTTGGTTGAAATATCTAACAAATTTTTTTTCATTTATTTTCTATGAGCTTTGTCAATTTTGCAGCACTTCGAACTAAGTTGAAAATGTCAGAGTTTCAAAGTTTTACCTTTAGTATACACTCAAAATGTTGTACATATACATATAGCTATATATTTCTATGTACATTTAGGTATATATATATATAACATTCAATACTAATAAAATAGCGGTAAATTCTCTAGTTCTCTCTAGAAGTTTCTTGCTGTGACTCTTTCAGTATTAATTTCTTGCTTCAGACAAATAATTAAACTTACACTTTAATATCTAATTATTATTTTAATTTGTATGGAAAACTTTCACCTGTCTAAACACAGTAACAAATATCTTTTAATATAAACTGTTTCCAGTTTTATTTTTAGTAGTAAAACACAATAATAACAATCAAAAACAATTGATTTGATGTACAGTCACGTCGCAATAACTAAACTGAACTTAAGCTCTGTTCTGGCTATTGTTAAGTTTACTGAGAAAAAATATTAAATATTTTTTAATAGGAATTTTCGGTTAGACATTTTTTCAAGTTAGGTGCAAATTGTTGTTTTTTTATGAATTAATAGTTTAAAGAGAATTTGTTATTTATTTACCCAAATCTCATGGGACGTGACTGTCAACGCTTTTTATATAAAGATACAATTTTAAGAATGTTTTATGCTTGTATCGTACATGTAATGTTTTGGCCTAATTGAATGATAATAAACAATATTTTTTTACAATTAAAGCCAAAGAATTTCGAAAATTTCATACAATGAATATAACTAACTGCTATAGGTAGCTTTATACAACAGTTAAGTGCTAAGTTGCCAATAAGCTGCAGCTATTAGGAGCTTTGTATGCCATTTAAACTCTGAGTTAACGACTAGCTTACCAACTATTTGGCACTTTATACTACAGTTCAAGTTAAGCACAAACAACAACTATTGTAAGCTCTATCTTCCAGTTAAATTACCAATAGCTATTACTAACTTTAACAGTTACATAACAACTATTTTAACTGTTACTTTCTATTAGTTTAAAGCAAGCGAAATATAATTTCTTGTTGGAAAAAAACATTGCAATTTTGTTAAATTTTTTCATAAACAATAATTTTAAAAACATTTTCTATTTAAGATTATGTTACAATAGAACCTAACGAACTTAACGAAACAAGCATCAACATTGAATTCAATCGTGCCAATTGCAATAGTTTCCAACTGTTCCCAGTTCGTGCTGTTTCTGATCTTTGAGAAAACAAAAAAGAAAATATTGAAATTGAAATTGCATGTCAATTTTGTATTGAACAAACAACAAACGGAAATCCGAGGCAGCATAAAATAAATAACATTTATGCCTCAATTTGACGCATGAACAGCAACAAGTGCCACAAGGCATATGTGCTGCCAGACGGCATATGCCAAACGAATGCGCTTCAATGCTTTAACAGCCAGCAATCATCATCATGTGTGTGCGTGTGTGTGTGAGTGTGTGTGTTTTCAATTGTATCTCAATTGTTTTGTGAAATTTATATGCTATCTCTATTTTTCCTCAATCTATACTCTATTTGTATCTCTGTTCATTCATTCATTCATTTTGCAGCTGAAAATGATGATATGGGCTGCGTGGAGCTATTGGCAACAGCCATATCGGTGCTATTGATGGTGCTGACATTCCCCATATCGGTGTTTATATGTTTCAAGGTAGTCTCTGAGTATGAACGTGCCGTTATCTTTCGCATGGGTCGCCTACGTAGTGGAGGAGCACGTGGTCCTGGCGTATTCTTTGTGTTGCCCTGTGTGGATGATTATTATCCGGTGGATTTGCGTACAGTTTCATTTGATGTACCACCACAGGAGGTATTATCAAAGGATTCGGTAACTGTTACAGTTGATGCTGTTGTCTATTATCGCATCAGTGATCCCCTAAAGGCTGTCATACAGGTCTCCAATTATAGTCATTCTACACGCCTCCTGGCTGCCACCACCTTACGTAATGTGCTCGGTACACGTAATCTCTCCGAGCTGCTGACAGAACGTGAAACAATTTCACACACCATGCAAATGTCACTCGATGAGGCAACTGATCCTTGGGGTGTCAAGGTCGAACGTGTCGAAATGTAAGTAAAACTAGTTATAAATATTATACTTAGAGTCCATAGGATTAAATATTGTTTCTGACATTTGCAGCAAGGATGTGTCATTGCCCACAGCATTGCAACGCGCCATGGCCGCTGAGGCAGAGGCAGCCAGAGAGGCGCGAGCCAAGGTCATTGCCGCCGAGGGTGAAATGAAATCATCACGTGCACTCAAGGAAGCCTCTGAGATCATCTCAGCCAGTCCATCGGCACTGCAATTACGCTATTTGCAAACATTGAGCAGCATTTCAGCGGAAAAGAATTCAACCATTATCTTTCCATTACCCATGGAGCTACTCACACCATTTCTTAACTCATCCGCCCAGTTGGCAGCCAATGCACATGGTCAACCATCGCCAATGCATCGGCATCAACATCAGCATCATCAGTGACGCTCGATGTCGGTGCTGCAGCCGTACTTGGAGGCACTGGGTCGCTGCGAGCTGCGTCGACGAAATGCTGACCTTGACGATGATGATGATGATATTGTTGGTTATCTCTTATAACGACCATTCTAAACATAAATCATAATTGAGAACAGTTTAAGCTGTACAACGAATTCATATGCCAAAGTGTTCCCAAAGCCAAGCGAAACCCTATTAGATTCTATGGAAAACTTAATGCTCAACGAGATACCTTAGAAAATGCTCATAAGCCATAGAAATAATATATATAATAATAAAATATATAATTTTTTTTTTTGGTATATTTACTTATATTTTATAAATTATAATTTTATTTGCTTTCCTTTAATAAAAAACAAATTTTTAGAAATTTTCAAATTAATTTTTTATAAGCAAATTAAAGGCTTTTTATTGGAGCAGAAAATTAATTTATTATTATTTTTTTTTTTTTCATTTAAAATTATAAAGAGAAAGAAGATAATTAGAAAAAAAATTACATTCAAATTTTTAATTAATTTCTGAAATTTTAAGAAAATTATTTGCTTAATGAGAGAAAAAGTTTGTCATGAAATTTTGCTACTGTTAAGTTGCTTAGTTGCTGTTGATTAAAAATCATTCTCATAATCAAAATTTAATCTCAATGATAATCGTTAACATATAGTAAAAATTATATATTTAAATATATATATTATAATTTTTCATAAACTAAAGCAAAACTGACAAGAAGGATGATTGATAACATGCAAAGACTGAGAAATCAGCAACTTTAGCAAAGCCAAAACAAACTGGTAGGTAAAGTTTTTACATTAATAAAATAAATAAATTTAATAATATATTATTTTTAACATATAATACTGGAATGTATATAAAATTAAATTTTGCTAACTGTTAAATCAACTAAGAGGAAAAGGAAAAGAACTCCCTCGAAATAATTTGCACTGTGTTTAATAAATATTAAGTGGAATTTAGTTAGTAAGTATAAATGTTTAATAAGTAATACTTATGTTAACCATTAGTTTCATACTTATATAAAACATAATATGCATTTTTTCATAGCTTTTTTGTTTACTTTAAACCAATGTAAGGGACAACACAAAAGAGACGATTGCTGGAGTTATTGCCAAGGGAAACTGGATTAAGCCAATTTGCAGAGTAGATACAAATATAGAAAATTGGCTGTTGCATAAATTATTGCATTTCTATATGATATTTAAATAATTTAATTTAAATATTTTAAGTTAAATTAAACAATAAATAATATTGACTTGGACACACAAAAAAAATGTATTTTTATTTATTTATAAATATTTTATCAATTCAATAAAATATATTTAATATATAGATATAGATATACATATAGATATAGATATAGATATAGATATATATATATATATGTTTATGCGTGTATGTGTATGTCTGTGTATTGTGTTATATAAAATGGCTTTTATCAAAATGTATACAAAATAGTTGTGACTTAATATAATATACATATATACATAAAAAAATGAAAGTAAAATTAACAAAACTTAAAGCAATTTTGGAATCGAATAAAAATTAAAACATTTACATGGATATTAACCATATATATAGAATATATATATAAGAACAGATATAATGCATGCTATATATATATATATATTATATGTTTGCATATTATATGTATGTATGTGTGTGTTAAGTATGTTTATAGCAAATAATTTTCACACCCCTTTTTTTTGCTCTCATTTCTCAAGTGTTAAACACATTTTGCACAAAAAACTTTTGTTAATTTGTAGATAATTTACAAAAATGCAAGTGCTGCTTGAAAATTATATTTTAAATATTTTTCATTTATATATAAGCAGATTTGTATGTATAATATGCATATATCGATTGTATTCGCATAAATATTTTCCAAGCCGCGGGAAAATAAATGGAATTCAGAGCATGTTTGCTGCTTTGGACATATTTTATACTTTTATATATATATGTTTATATATATTTATGAATTATAAAAAAAAAAAAATTATAATAATAATAATAATAAAATTATAATTGCAGTTTGCATGGAAGCAAAACATAAAAATGGCCACTGCTTTAGGTAGGTTAAAGCATAACTTAAGCTAAGGAATCCTTAATAACATTTTGAGTGGAAATCAAAATATTTTTGCTAGGCTCGGTGTGCGACGAAAAGGATTCCATGAACTGGAGGATACGCTGCCCACAAATCTGGTCTTGGCTGATGTCTTAAGACGCAGCTTGGGTTTTGTTGTGGTGCTGGTGGGGCTCGAGGAGCCGGAAGAAACGCCCGAAGAGCTGGCTGCTGATAATGTTGATATTGAGCCCTTCGATGAAAGCGGCTGCAAAATGATGTAAAAAAACAATAAGAAAATTAAATTAAAATTAATAATTTTTTAACAATTAATATTTACCTTTAGATAATTACGATCCATTGGTGTTATAACCTTAAGCTCCAAGGCTGCACCACATGATTGTATCAGACGCACCACCTGCTGATGCGAATACCATTTGACATCCATGCCAGCAATTTCCACTATAAAATCGCCCTCTTTGATGCCACCCAGCTGTTATTATTGTATACATAAAGAGTTGTATATAAGTACAGTTATGTATAGGTAACTAATATACTTACATCTGCCAGAGAATTGATCTCAACATGTGCGATGATCACCGGTGCATCGCCACGTACATGAAAGCCAAAGTTTTCCAGTTCCTCCTTATATAGACTGCAACCTGCCTCATGTGCCTCATCAGGTGTGGGGCAATGGCAATGATAACTGCTGGCATCATGGTACATAGCTGAACCCTTCTGTAGACGCACGCAGCGCGGTGCAGTCCAGTGGCGACGTGCAGAGAATATTGCAATGGGACCCAAACGCTTGAAGGGATCCTCAACTTTGTATGAAGTAAAATCGGGACCCGTCAATGATAGCGTAAACTTTGAGGCAGCTGTAAGCGGCATAACAAATATATTAATATATATTTATATTATATTATTTTTCTCTATAAAATATTATACCTTCTACAGTGCGTTCAACCAGGTCGTAGCACTCATCAATGTTCTTGGCTGGCGCTTGTAGACTGAATCTTTCATACTCCTCTTGGGTCTTGTAGAATGCCTCTCTGATGACCTGGGTCAATGATGTTTTATTCTGTTATTTAAAAAAAAAATAGAGGGGAGAATGAGTTATGAGAGTTATCTATAAATGTGGCAGATGTGTGTGTGTGTATGTCTGACTCACCTTTAGGTAACGGCACATGCGCTGTAAGCGTTGCGCCTCCTCATGACTAGCCAAAGCTTCTTTCAAATGGGTGCGCTTAATGGCAACATTACTGGCGCTCTCTTCCTCACAAACGCTTATGGCCTCTGTGGCACGTAATGCCTCCCGCGCATTACCAATAAATGATTCGTTCGATGACACCGTTTGACTCTTTTTGGTACCCAATGATACATTGTCAACATCATCATCGCCCACAGACGCATCAATGCTACGCGCCTCATAATGATGTGCCAGTGCTATAAATGCAACAATTTAAACAATATAACAATATATCAATATATACCTTGAATTATTGAAGGTTATACTACCAGTTTAAACTTACCTTTGTACAATTCGGCCTTAAGTGGCACCAGACCCGCCCAGCATTCTGGTAGATAGGTGTGCGTGTCATTCACTTGGATATTTTTGTGCATCTCATTATACTCCAACGATAGTTGTGCTGCCTCGCCGGCCAAATCTCGAAACAACTATAATATTGATGATTCATTCATTAGTTATAACTAATAAACCTATACAAATTGCCAGTTGCAAGTTGCAAGTTGCAAGTTGTTAGTTGCAAGTAAAATACTAACATGACTGGACTCTGTTAGGCCCAACGCTTCAATCTGTAATTGTAGCTTCTCGAAGAGGCATTCCCTTGCCTGGGACAGCATTAGGGATACCAGCACATCCAGTACTTGCGGTTTCAAGTCCATAGATGGCGCATTGGTGAACGTATCATAGATATGACGAAAGATGCCAGCAGCACGAAGAAAGCTATCAACAGCCGCATCCAAACCACGTTCCGTGCGTCTATCGTGTCGTGCACCAATTTGTGTATAAATGGCGCCCAGATTGAATAGCGTACAGGCCTTCTCAAAGGCAATGGTACGCTGGCAGGATGGTACACCAGTCAAAGAATCATACCACTCAAAATATACACCAAGATTACGATCTGGCGGAAAGAAGCGACGTTCCACATAATACAATAAATTGTAGTATCGAAACAGTAGCGCAACTCCGAGTGCATCGCGTGAAGGCGTCTTTGATGCCTACAAATTAAATAAAAATTATTGTATATTAAATATTAATTATAATTATTATTATATTTATGTATATATACCTGTCTTGTATCTGTCATATCGGCTATGGCATCCATATATATAGATGGCTCCTCACTGTAATGCTCTAGTATAAAATCCGAAAATGGTTCCATAAAATTTATTTCCTTGGTCTCCTTGAGGCCTAGCGGTATCATTGGCATTATACCCTCATGACTACAATACATTTATACATAAATAGGTATAAGTTATAAGTATATGGTATAAAGAACAGTTATAAATTTAAAGCTTTAGTTTATACTTAAAATTTTTTTAAATTAAAACTAGTTGAAGCCTTGCACAACATTTTATAGTTCAACCTAAAGCTGTTTAAATAAGGTTTATTAAGTCATGAAATAATGTACCTAAAATATGGTCATACTTAAATGTAATATATGTTGAAATGTTAAAGCTTCATTCGTACTTTGCGACATTATTTAGTAAGATTACACAAGCAAAAATTTAATCTTTAAAGATCACTGTTGTTCGTAAACTGGTATAAAATGTACCCAAAACTGAATCTTTTTTGGATGACAAGGAATTGAAAATCTCCTGAAATAAATGTACCAAAAGCAAGCTCTTTTTTTTAAAGCAAATAAATTTCAAATATTCTGAAATAAATTTTAATAAGGCTTTGTTGAAATTATTACCTCTAGTTGTTGTGGTAAAATATTAAGACTTAACTCAATTTATCAACTTAAATTGTGATTCGTACCTTATAAACAAAATATGTACTAAAATGTTTGAAATGTACCCAAAAATGTTTACTATTTAAAAGGTAAATATTTTAAATCTAGGATATTAATATGCATATAGAACTGATTGTACATTTTTAGTATATGCCTTCGAACTTTGGCCCAACTTTTTGATTAAAAAAAAGATTTTATTTAAAATAATTATAAAATTGAATTAAACAAAAAAATTAAAAAAGAAAAACAAAATGATTCGATTTGTATATAATGATTAAGTTTCCTTTATTTTCATTAATTCAATATAAATCTAATTGTACCTAATATGAATTAGGTTTCGTAATATATTTTTAATGTACCCAAAAAATGCGCTATATAAATAAATTAAGCAGATTTATATAATGAAATTGAATTTGTTGAGTTTATTGCTAGAAAATTTTTCAAAATAAAACCAAGTTTCAGTTTGAAGCGAATTTTGCGAATTTTGTACCCAAAATATGGTCCTATCTAAAAGTACCTAAAGCTGAAAATATGAAAATTATATCTTAATTTCCACTACAACTTATAAATCTCAATCAATGTATATATTATATGTATATATTATTCATATATATATATATATATATATATAAAATACAGTTATATATAATTGCTAATCAACAATTTTCATGTGCGACGAACCCTGGAAGCCCTGATCCATCTGATATATATATGAATCTTTGTATATATATATGGGTGTTGGCTTAATAGTTGGCTATCTATATATATATATACTTTTTATTTGAAACAAAAAAAAAAAACGAAAAAAAATAACTTGTTCATATTTGTGTTTTTGTCAGTTGTGTACATTTAATGACGCTTTTTCACTTTCTTTGTTGCTTTTGCGCCGCGATTTTGTTCCACTTGACGGCGCAAAAAGGCGCTTGACCAGAAACTGATGCGCAAAAATTACAGCTCAGCTGCCCAGCTGGATAAAGCTCTATAGTTCCATAGTTGCATAGTTGTGTACAACATCGAGCTACAACTACAGCTACAATCAACTACTAAAAAACTACAACATTTCAACATTTGCATGTATACAATATATATATATATCTATCTATATATATATCTTATATATCTAAAGATATAGTAGTAAGAAATGGCAACAATTTGTTGACCAGTGAAGCGACTGAAATGGGCGCGGGTCGATTTTGGCATCCATCGCGCACCACCCAGTGGTGCGCACAACAATTATATCTTAAGTCACTCACCTCTCGCTTTGATAGATCTCCACAGATGAGTTCAGTTCAGCCAATTGCTCCTTAAGCAGCTGCAAATTTGAATTGACAAAGCTTAGCTCCAGGGCGACTGTGTCCCTTAGTTTGCGATTTGTTGTGGCCTAAAAAAGCAGCAAATTAAGAGTGAAAACCACAGTTAGTTATTACTAAAAAATAAATTTAAAAAAAATATTATAAAAAAAAATGTAAAACGTATTTGAAAACAACAAAATAAAGACAAATGTTAAAGCCTCTTTTATGCCATTATATTAACTGTAGTAGAAAGTCAACGATGGGTAACAAATTATCTAAGAAATGCAAGTGCAAAAGGTCTACCAGATGGCACTTAATTACAGACAGGGGCAGGTCTTTATTCATTTACACACACACACACACAGATTCTCCTATACATATATATATACACAAAGACACCTTGCGGTACGCACTGTAATCTATTGTGTGCTATTACAACATAATTCAGCTGCTTATCATATGCACAAGCCTAAAAACCAAATTGGTTATCTTTTCTTTTTTTCTCTCTCTATCTCTCCCTCACTCTATACATTCATCAGTTATATTTAGATTTGACTTAAAAAAAAAAGATATATATAATATAAATATTAAAAAATAAATAATAATAATTAATTAAAAATATATACATAAATAATTAAAAATATATAAATAATTAATTAAGCAATAAATAAATAAATAATATAATATATTTAAATTTTATTTAATAAAATTTATATATATATTTCGAAAATATATACATTTTTATAAATAAAAAAAATATATATATTTAGAAAATATATAAAATTTAATAAATAAAAAAATTTATTAATAACTTTAACCTTTGAAACTAAAAAACAGCAAAATCAAAAAGTTTGATATATAATTTGAAAAAAAAAATGTGTTTAATAAAGTAAATTTAAAATAAAAATTAATCAAATTTCCCAAATAGCTTTGTCTCAATGAATTGCTTAAGCCATAAGCCATAAAACCTGGTAATTAAAGTGCATAAAATATTTTCATCATTAATTTTAATAAAGTAAAATAAAAATATTTTTGCGGAATTCTGTAAGAAAAAATTGTACAAAAACAAAAAGCAAATCTCAAGCCTAAAACATACTAGAAAAAATGTAATAAATAACAACAATTCAATGTGCAATGTTTTATTGACTCTATGCCGCGGCATGTGGCAAGTTGGTAATAAATTATATATATATATAAATAAGACTAAATGTGAGTAGATTTTATGTAATATACAGTTAAGCTATTGCTTTTGATAGTTTTAATTATTTTTTTTAAAGCTTTTGCATAGTTATTTTTATAAAACGCAAAACAATAAAACATTTTTTTTTTAAATATATTTAATTAATAAATTTTTTATTTAACTATTGAATTTATATATTTATATAATTTATTTTTATATTTTTATACCGAACAATTAATTTTTTCTGAACACAGCTATTTAATTATATGGCATATTCTAACAGCATATAAGTACTTTTAATTATTTTCTTAAATATAACTACCTTTTAACATAATATAAATATACAATAATTATATATACAGTATATATAATAAGTGCATAAATATAGGAGAACATAAGTTAAGTGATAATTACTGTCATTGTTATCTTAGCCAAGTTTAAACAGAATGTAGTAAGTGTGTCTCTATTACATAGCTGTTAACAACAATTATTACACAATAATTTTCTCAAAATCCTTGTGCCTGCTATGAAGTCGTTAAGAATGCTATAAAAATGTACTGAGGACTCTTATCTATAAAAAGGCAAGCGTTTAAATGGCAATAAAAATACACTAAGGGGTATAATAAAGTCTATCAAACTCTACTTACGACAATTACAGCGATAAATGTGGTTGAAATTCTGTACGTTTCATTCTTCTACAATTTAGATTAAAGCAGAGACACGCAAACTATCGTATGGATCAACTGAATACACTATGGTTGATGTCTTGGCTACGCTACGTGCTGATATCGTACCAAAATTGCTGAAGTTCTCGCTTGATTTTGATGCAAATTTTTAGGCATATGAAGCGATTTATGACTATTTTTTTTTTAAGAATCAATTCGGGATATACAGGAAAATGGATAAGGAAAATAAAAGCTATGCTGTGATGCATATATTTATATATATATATAAATAAATAGTTAAAACACTTCTATTGATACCATTTTGAAGGTGATTCTAAAGTTTTATTAAAAGAATTGTTTTTTTTTTGTTGAAATCAGTTCATGTATGATATATATAAATGATATTTGTTATATATACGAGATATATGACAAAACTTAAGTACTCACTTTGTATAAATTCTCTGCACCAGCACGTAAACGCAGCTCCTTGTTGATTTCTTGGTTTAATTTACAGCGGCGACTTTGCAACTTGCCGCGACACGTTGCCGCACGTGGATCTGAGCCCTAAAAAGATAAATAAAAAATGAAAAGATTACAAATTTGTTATATAATAATGTTTTGTTAATAGACATACTTAAATATGTTAATTATATAAATTAACTAATTCATATTTTTTTTTTTTTTGGGCTAAAAAAAAAATCTTTGGAAATAATTCAAAAATTGGGCATAAAAAATATTTCCGTCTTTTTTTTTTTTTTTTGAATAAAATTTTAAAATATTTGAATAGAGCTTATAAATGCATTATGATTCATACAATATGTAATCAAATTAATCATATGTATACATTATTTTATAACATTTTAACATTGGCTCTTTGGATGCAAAAGTTGTATGTGGGACGTGTTAAAAGTAAACAACAAACAACAAAAAATCAACAACAATAACAAGAAGCAAGAAAGTTGATTGACTTTTTTACGGTAGCTAAGTTTTATACACAGCTAACAGTAGCAACACTAACAACAATAACAACAACGATAACATAAATACTAAAAACAACAACAGCAATAAAGAACCACAAATGAGACACAACTTGGCATATAAAGTGTTAAAAAAGGTATGAATACTTTGGTGCAAAACGCATACAATTTACAACACGTAGTTAAACCTGTATAGGATACCATAAGAAAACAGAAGAGAAATAGAAATAGAAACAGAAACAGCAAAAGTAACCCAAACCTAAACACAAACCCAATCGCAATCTCAACCTGAACTTGGTGTTCTGTTCCAGCCCGCAGCACAAATGAAGTTCTTGGTTCTTGGACACAATGGAGCATTGTTGACGCCCGCACTTTGTGACGTTGAATGCAAACTAAAACTTAATACACTGAGAAAAATTGCATATACAACTATTTTTTATATTATTATATAAGCACTGGCTATAAAAGGTTTTAATTGCATAATTAGAACAAGCTGTAAAGGCAGTTAAAATTATTTAATATTTTTTTTTTATTCATTTCAAATATTAAAAATAAAAACAAATCTTTAAAAAAACTGCCAGATTATGAAAATTCTTCATAAAAATTACTTTTCATTTTTCCTAATAAATAAAATATTTCAACAATTGTTTTCATTTTTATTTTGAATTTTTTAAGAATTTCATTTTCAATTAATTTTTTAACAAAATTTATTATTTATGCGCATATTTTGTGGCTTCAAGTTTTTCGCTGTGTGTAACAACAAATAAGAGAGACATGCAATCCAACGTGAATCCAACTAGAATCCAACTAGAATAACAAAAGCTTGTCGTGCTATCTACAACATGTAATTGTATGTACGAATTGTGTCTATATACAATAAAATACAAAAGGCCAATGTGCCGGGCCAACACATACAACTAACCGGTAAGCCTGGTAGACCTAGTAGACTTGGCTAGATTATAATTACAATGCACTCACATTTACATTTACAATTACAATTACATATACATAGATATATTTTGTACGCCAACGCAGCGTAACACGATCACAATAATCATAGTAAACGGAAGTAGGAAGTAATCGTCACGACGCTGCACATTCTATGTATATTGGGGGAACCTTCTGGCATACGATAAAACCTTTAACAAAAATTACATACAAATACATAAAAACAAAACACAAAATCCACCTTAATATGCGTTCTCTGTACAATATTCGTGACTGATAATTCGTTCCTTAAAATCAACGACTTGATTTGATTATCTCGAGGTCTTTCTCACTGTGCAAACGGAATGAATTGTTCGAGCAGGAGTTGGGGAAGGAAATAAATTTTATATGTATATCTACACACATTTATCAATTTTTATAGTTTAGGAATACAAAAATATAAATAGATATAGCTATTTATACAGAGCTGCTTAGTCATTATCTCGTTATCAAAACAATTATTTTTGTAATAAAAAGAGCATCTACAAAGATAATACCAGTAACATTTGTGGTATTATGAATCACCAAACCAAGTGAAAAAAAACTTAAGTTCTAACATAATAATAAATAAAATAATAAATAAAATATAAATTGAAAGACATTTAAAATAAAAAACAAATTATTAATTAGCTTAAATAATATTGATATTATACCTAAATTATAAGTATTGAGTAAATGAAAATAAAATAAAATTAAATAAAAAATATAAAATAATAAAAAAATAAAATAATAAAAAATTATATAAAATAAAACATAAATAATACAAAAATTTTAAGAGAAAATGTAATATATAAAATGCCAAAACAAATCAAACAAATTAAAATTAATATAAGAGACTTTAGTTAAGTTTAATTTTTTAAACTTCAACTTTAAAAATAAATAAACTAAAATTAAATGAAAAAATATTACACAAAATGTTGGATAATAAAACGTAAAAAAAAATACATACTAATAAAAATAAGTAGAATGAGGAAACATATAATAAAAATAAAAAAAAGAATTATATACAAAAATATGTTAGAAATTAAATAAATGATTATGTTTAAAAGTGAAAAGAGTTAAAATAAATTATAATTAAATAATTTAAATAAATATCCAACTAAATTAAGATTTATTAAGTTCAAATTAATTTATATAAAAATAATCTTATTTATAAAAAAATAAGCTTATTTATAATTGAAGCTGATTATATTTAATGCAAATTATATTAGGGACCACCAAGAAGGAATTGAATTAATAGCCACAGCAGCAGCTGAACTTAATCTAAAAAGCTTGGAGTTTAACAAGCAAATGAAATGGGACGTGTGTATAGTCGATGAGCTAAGAACTATTGACACAGGCACTTGATCCTGATTCATGTTATGCACAGGGAGTCAAATCTGCTTAATAATTTATATACAATAAGACACTGCTCACTGGACACTGGACAAGGGACAATGGACAATGGACACAGAAGGTAGTTAATCAGCCACAGGTAAGAATGTGATCATACATTGTTAGGTGTGTGTATATGAGTGTGTTTATGTGTGTGTGTGAGTGTGTGTGAATGCGTTATATTCAGTTGGCGTGTTCTGCATAATTAAAAGCGTCAGCAAAAAGGGTCGAAGAGGTAGATAAAAGACATAAGCCAAGCCTTGAATGTAGTTTATGACCATCTCAACTTGGCCAGCACCGGCTTTGGCAGCCATCAACAATACTAACAACGCCAACACCAACACCAACAACAACAGTCCAAAGGTAATGGCGCCCGCTGCTGGCCAATGAACTCAACATGTCGCTGCTGTGGAGAGATCCTCAATGCCAGCGGCAATATGCACTGAAGCCTGTTGCTACTGCTGTGGCAAGTTAACTGGCATTTGTTAGACATGCATCAGCATCGGTTGCACGTGCCTCAAGAGTCAATGCACCAGGCAGCAGGCAAAAAAATTTATTTGTATAAAATATTGTTTAAGCTTATGGCTAACCAGAGGCCACTCAAGTGTGCAAAATTTTAATGTTAACAACATTCACATAAAATGTATATACCCTTAAAGTTAACTTATATATAGTATACATATATATATATATATATATATATATAATGCACTACTACATAGATGACTAGCTTAGATTAACAGCTTAACTACTTGCATTTTTTATGACTATTTACAATTTTTTTTTTTCAGTTTCAATTTCGATTTCATTATTTTTTCGTAGTTTTTTTTTGCTTTTTTTTGGTTTCGCTTTCAATTGAAAACGTCTAGCAAAACGCCTTTAAAATCCCAAAAGCCAAAAAAAAAATTGTTGTGCTACGCATTTGTAATCCGGAATTACTTAAAACCCGGAGCGCAACTGTTGCCGCATGCAAATGACATGGCAAAAAAAAAAAAAACAAAATAAACTAAAATTTAAAAAAAAAAATAAAATAAAATAAAATAACAAGTCGAGCATCAGCTACAAATGTTGCCGAATTATGCATGAAAGCGCCCAAAATGGCAATGGGAATTTCAGTTTTCAATTTCATTTTCAGAAAACATAAAAACAACATTTAAAAAACCCGAATAAAAAAAAATATAAATACAAACGTGAAAGTCATTTGTGGGGCCAGTCGCATATTAACAAAATTACAACAAAAAATAAGAAAAAAAAAAAAATGGGGCGGACTAATCGATAAGTCGATTAGGCGATAACTAAACGATATGCAAAACGTGTTGCATATCACTAAAAAAAAAACTAAAAGCCAAAAAACTAAAAACTATAAAACTAAAAACTAAAATTTATGTTGAATATAAAATTTTATTGCAACTTTTCTTTTTTGCTTTTTGTTCTGCTTAAAAAAAAATTAAAATTCATCTTGTTTTCTCTTCCAACATTTTAGTACAAATTGTGTCAAAGTTCAAAGTGTTAACACCTATTTAAATGTATTAATTTCATTCATTCTTTGCCGCTTAATTTGATTGTCTTCTAATATTGGCTACTGTAAGCTGTCTAGCTTTAAGCTAGTCTTGGCCCATATTTAATTCAAAGGGTCAATTGGTCATTTCACAATCACATATCTTACAACTTACATCTACCACCTAATACATACATATATATATATATATATATATATATATACATGTATATATGTATATATGTATGTCTGTATTCATAGTGTTTTGTGTATGTAACACTTTCTAGAGCTTGACGCACATTCCTACACCCCGAATAAAACTTAATTCAAAAAAAATAAAACCTGTTGCTGTCAGTTGTTTTGTTTGTTGTGTATGCTGTGTGTTGTGTGTTGTGTGTGTGTGTGTGTGTGTGTTTGTTATTGTTATTGTATTTTGGCTAGTCGTACTTTCACCTGTTTAAGGTTTTTCGCGCTTCGCTCTAGTGTTATTTGAACTTATTTTGTTTTACAAATCGGGTTAGAGTCATTAATTAAAACACATATATATAAATATAGAAAGAGAAATAGCTTAAAGGGGCAGTAACTAAATGTATACTATATAAATAAGGGGGAGGAAGGGAGGCAGGGAGGCAGGCAGCGGGTCATTCTGTTAGTCACAGTTGGCCAATGATTAACACAGCAAGCATTTGTCTCTTCATGTTGCCCATTGTTGTTCCTGACAGCGGCGACCCACTGACTTTGTTGCATGACCCAAAACCCATAATAAAGTACAAATTAGCTAATGTTATGTTAGGTCCATTGTTGTTGGTCTCAGCAGCTATATAGCTATATACGATTCTATATACTAAATGTTACATGTATTGTTTCTAAACAAATAGAATTATACATATATATATATATATATATATATATATATATATATATAGAAATATAAATTTTTAATGGTCAACAAAAGGGTTGAAACAAACGGAGCATTGAAAGTTTTTGGCAACAAAAAACCAAAAAGAAAACTTAACACAAAACTTGTAAAACTGTAAAATTAATACATATATTAAAAACAAAATTGTATATATAAATATATATATGCTTATAACTGAATAGTTCTAGATAAGTTTATTTAGAGTGTCACAGTTGATTAGGCATCGTACTATTCATCAAATTTGATTAAGTACCGTTGTATATAACATACATTATTAGCTACTGCGCTAGACAGCAAATTGGATTAGGTACTGTACCAAAGCATTTGCCTATGTATTGTACCAAAATCTACGCAGAACACGGTTCCTATATAGGAAAATATTTTGTACATAGGATGAACTTAAATTAATTTTAATTTATTATTGATACAAATTGCCTGCAAGAGATGTACATGCTTTCAAAACACATTACATCATCAGTATATAAATATTACATTTATATTACTTCCAAATTACATCTTCAATACATCATAGCATAAAAACTACGTCAAGGTTTGATCTTAACTATGTCAAAGCTTCATCCACATTACATAAATATTATATCAACATTATATAAATTTAACATCAAAATTACTTAAATGTTACATCCACATAACATATATAACATATATATATATATATCAACTTGGGAGAACCAATTCATCAATATTACATTCACAATACATTAATATTACATCCGCAATACATCAATAAAACACTCACATAACAATCACATGACATTAATATAATTAACACATTACATCCAAAATACATCGTAATTACATCAACAATATATAAATATTATATCAAAATTACATCTAATTTACATTCACAGTACTATATTATTACATCAACAGTACATTAATATTACATCAATATTACATCCACATAACATCAATATCCTAACATAATTACATCACTACAATATCAATATGATATCGAATTTCCAGCAACATTACAACAACAATACATCACAAAACCATCTAAATTACATCAATATAACATACGTAGTACATCAATATAACAAACGAATTGAATCAACATTACACTGAATAAACTTCTACAGTCAATCACAACTAACAGCATTACATCCACATTACATCAACAGGTTAAATTAATATTTGTTAATGTAAAATTAATTGCTATAAAATATTCTAAAAAAAAATAAATAAATAATAGAAAAATAATATATATATGTATAAAAAAATTCCTAAAAATATCAAAGATTAATAATATATATTAATACAACATTTAGATAAATATATATATACATGTATATATATTTGGTAGATAAAAATAATTTTTGGTTAAAGATCAAAAAATTTGCCACTGAAACAGCATTGAATGCCATTTAATGGCATAAATTACATTTTGTTTCTTAATGTATTTATAATCATTGCATATTTAATAAGATATATGATATATATATATATATATATATATATATATATATAATATATAATGAGATTCATAATGCATATATAAGTAGTATATGATGATGTATTATACATCATGCAGTGAGCCTTCACCTAGAGCAACTCTTTGCAAAGTTTTGCAGCAAATCTCAAAGAAGTTTTATTGAAGATATTTATGGCAAGAACAAATGTTATAAATTATAGCAATAAATGAAGACTTTAGGTAAATATGAATACAATATGTTGTATGTTAAGATGTTAGATATTGGATATATACTATGTTTACTATAGATTATTGTTTAAGGCATTCAATCGCAGCTGCAGCTGCAAAAAATGCCAAGCAATAATAATATTACGTTAATAAAAAATAGCAAAAATAAAAAAAAAAAAGAGCAGCAACAGCTAAGAACAACATAAGAAAGATAATAATAACAACAACAGAAACAGCAACAATAAAAAAACGGCAACAACCTGTTGCCATAGTGGCTAAGTGACCCACATGTTGCCACTCGCAAAACTTGTTCACATTCAATAATACAAATCGGTTAAGAGAGAGAGAAAGAAAAAAATAAAAAAAAATGATAAAAAAATATGCGCAATAAAAATCAACGGCCACAAAAATGCTCATAAATATGCGTGTTAGCTGCTGCTGCTGCCAATACTATGTAGCATATGCAAACGGCAGCAGCAGCAGCAGCAGCGATAGCAATAGAAGCAGCAAGTGGCAATTGGCAATTGGCAAGTTGCAAGAGAGCTCAAGATATATGCATTTAAATGCGCACAAATCTTCTGGGCCTTGCTTAGAGGAATGCTGAACACTTGACAGCAACAGCAACAGCAATAATAGCAACAATAACAGCAGCAACAACTATTTTATCGCACAAGTGTCGAGTGTTGCTGTTGCCGCTGCGCCGTTCTTGCTTTTAACTGGTTTTTGAGGTCGTTAGGCAGCGGCGTCCGCAGCAACAGTTGGCAGCCGCACCAACAGCAGCAGCGACAGCAGCAGCGGCAAACCCGGCAGCATCACCCGTTAGCCTCATGAGAGCCAACAAGATGACGGCCTGTACCCACTGGCTGTTGCTTAGACTAGCTGATAACTGTAAGCGTTAGACATACGAGTTTCGGGAAATTGGAACAAACACACACACGCACGCACATGCCTATATACATATATATATATATGTGTGTATTTTTTGGCTCTTATTGATTTCAGTTCGGTTATTTTTTGTGGCATAGTGAAAATATTTTTTTCTTCTTTTTTTCGCCAAAATGCTGCCGTTAGGCTCGTTATTTCTAAGGCTGGCCCCAATGATGCGCCAATGATAAATGTACCTCAGTTTGTTGTACATATACATGTATACAATAATATATATCTATATCAGTATATATATAGTTGAAATCACAGTTTCGATTTGCTGTTATCCCCAAAGCTATTGGCCCATTTTTGTATTGGTGCATGTTAAGCTCAGAACGTGACACTTTCAGTTAACTAACGAAGTCTTCAATTATATAGTTTGGGAATATAACTGAACAATAAGTTAAAGCCACAAATATAGTTTACAAATATATAAATATATACACATATATAGATCTGTATAGCTAAAGTCAATCTAGCAAAAAGTCATGAACTATTTACTGCAATTTTCTAGTTACTTTTGTATATAATGAAGCTACTTATATATAGATATAGATAGATATATGCTATAGCTACATATATATATACAAATCTATAGAAAACATATACTATATAATCTTTACTATATCCTAGCTTAACTGCTTTTTTCCTTCTCTTTCTTTCTCTTCCTCTCAGCCAAAATGTTGCTCATAAATTATGCCAAAGTTTTGGGTTAAACTCACAAAACATACTTTAACTTAATATATATACTAAATATTTTTAGTAATCGATATTTTGTATGCATTCATAACAGCATTTAAGTTAATAACTTAATCAATACAGTTTTTGCCCATTTGTTGGGTCATTAGTAAAAGGTCAATACATTAGGGTCAAAAGCTACCAAAGGAAAGTAAACGAAAATCTTAACAAATTTTTTTTTTTTGCTTTAAGGCTTCTTGTAAAGTTGTTGAACTTTACTTCAATAAAAGAAAATAAATATTAAAAATTTACTTGAGTTTTTATTCTATCGTTTAAATAAATAAATAATACTTAAGAATTATATAACTGTTTCTATAACTACTGGAAAAATAAAATTATAATAATTTATTACGAACAAAAAAATAAACGAAATTGAACAAATTAAGTCGAGACACCCCGTGGGCGTAACACGTCATTATGTAATTAACTGCTAATGACAACAAATTAAATGCAAATCACTTCCTCGGCTTAAATGGCCAACAATAATGTTAGAAATTGCCAAATTAAATCTAAACGCCCACAACGATCGAATAGAAGAAGAAGAACATATAGATACAGATACAGATACATCAACAAATACATCAACAGATACAGCAACAGCTACAGATATAAATATAGATATAAATACAGATATAGATATAGATACAGATTCATCAACAGCTATAGCTATAGCTCTGATTGCTGTTCATTTAGACAGCAACAATTGTTGCTGTTGCCATTGATGCAATTGCTGTTGCTGTTGCTGTTCTAATCGCATGATGGAAATGCAATTTTGAGGGAAAATGTACTGGAAAATTGCCTTTGCAATGCAATGCCATAAGTAGTACAAACGTACATTTAATATCACTGAAATTAGTTGGCATGTTGTGGCATTTCTCATTGTTATATGCCACATTTTGTGCCTAGAAATGGAGTACAGTTTGTGGCTCATTAAATCACGTATAGAAATTGCTTTAAGCCTCGATAGCTCTTTGCGCCCCCTTCAACAAATTGGCAACAGTCAACAAATAATGGTAGAATGTTGTGGGCGCTTAATGGTTACAACAACAACTAATAGAAAAGCAACAACAAAAAGTACAATAATTACAACAACAGCAACTCCAATCAAAACAACAGCAAGAACTGAAAGCAAAAAAACGTGTAAGAACGTTAGAAATATGAATGACTATATAAGATATGTTTGATGAATGAAAAGACAAAATGTAAACAAGCTATTGATATGAATCAGGCATAAGTAAGATATATAATATATATATATATATTTATATGGATATATATATAACTGTATAAGCTATATCTCATTAAGCAAAAGCTCTAAGTTGTAGATAGCAAATCATGCAATAAAAAAATAAATTGCCTTTAGTTTATAGGCATAACGTTTAGTTTATATAATAATATATTTATTGAAATATAATAAATATTAAAAAATAATATTATTTTTTTTCAAATGAATATGTTAATATATATTATATCAAATAATAGTTAATAAATAAATTAAAGCAAAAGCTGAATCTAATTTTTATTATTTTTATTGCTTGCAAATTTTTTTGAACTACTGTGAAATAGCTTTAAAAATTAAATATTTGGATTTATTATAATACCCAATTATAGCTTTAACTGTTACGCATTATATATATATGTATGTGTGTATATGTGTATGAGTGTGTGTGTATGTATAGCACATAAAGTCAGCAATTTTAGCATTACGCGCTGTGGCCTCAAAGCGATGCGCCGTCGAGAATTCCAATGAGAGATTTCTTATATGCTTTATTTGCATAACAACTTAGCTATATAAACTTAACACAAACACACACACACACATACAAATATATATAGAAAAATGTAGTATAATATAGTATATATGTATATGTATATATTTGTATAGTTTCAATGGCAGCAAATGTCAAAAAAATCGCAGCTGCCATATGTCAGAATTGTTTGCAATTACTTTAAATTGAAGTACAAATTTGTTGATTTTAACACGTAGGTGTACACGTTTAACATATTTGGATATATAATGTACATTATAAAAAGTAAAAAAAACAATAACAATTTACAGTCATCGGTCAAGTGTTCATGGCAGTCCACTAAATAGTAGTTATAAGTAATCAATGGCCACTGGCTAACTATTCAATTAAAATCAACTTAAGCAGCTGATCACAAAACAAAACTTCACAGCTCACAAAGAGCTTGAGCAGCACGTGTTGCCACTTCAATACACACACGCACATATATATATATATATATATATATATATATATATAAATGTGTAGGTGTTTATATATATATGGTGGGTGACTTTTTTAGTTGTAAGTTTTTTTGGCAGTTCTTTTTGATAATAGCTTTCAATCGTCATCAGTTAAATTGAAAACTTTTCATTATACGCCGCCAAATTTTCATGGAATAAAGATTAAAAGTTATTAAAAATTAAGCACAAAATTCGTACAATATGAAAAATGTAAAATTCTGCAACTATTTGTTTGTCCAAGTTGATAGAGTTAAACTTGGTTGAAATGTTGTTGCAACCAGCAGTCACATACCTTCCGCAACAATGGAAATGTTGAAGAATATATTGGAAGAACAGCTTATCCTTTGATATGGTCCTGTAAGTTAGCCGCCATAATCATGAGATCTAACTCCGCTTGATTCTTTTCACTAGAGTTATATAGATTTGTTAGCCAAAGATAATAAAAGCCTTACAAAGAAACATAAGATTAAAAATCCTTGGAATACAGGTCCAAAAACTCAAAAAGTGGAATGAAAATTGAACCTTACGAATGGATGATATAAAACGAAATTGTGGAGAATATTTACATAAAATTATGCTTAAAAAGTAAATGGTGAACGACAATCAAAATTAATATAATAAAAACAGAATATTTTATAAGATTAAAAAAAAAAACAAAACTCTTAAAAAATCAGCCCATATATATTTGTACAATCAGGCGAATTATATTTAAAAATTTTGCTTACCATTTGCTCCAATTTAAGTAGATAAGACATCGGCGACTTGCAACTCATTTTTGTTATTTTGAACTTGAAAATATATATAAATATATATATTTATATATATATATATATATATATATATATGAACACAATGAAATTGCTTAAAAAATATTTTTTGCAAATGGTAGTAAAAATTTAATAACAATTTGTAAGCGCGAAAACACGAAACAATTTTATTATTTGCCCGATTTTATTGAGTTATAGAAAATTATATTGAATATTGTATTGAATGATATTATTTGTAAGATGACCTTGAGCTTTTATTACAATTACTATTATTATTATTTTTATTATTATTTACATACAATTTGTTGCCTTTTAAGTGGGTCAAATGGAATTGGCTTTTTGCATTTAATGCAAAGTTCAATTTTCAATCAAAGCAAGT
This sequence comes from Zygothrica quintamaculata, assembly GCA_037044455.1. Lineage (NCBI taxonomy): Eukaryota > Metazoa > Arthropoda > Insecta > Diptera > Drosophilidae > Zygothrica > Zygothrica quintamaculata. The sequence goes on along the minus strand of JBAMBS010000350.1, from coordinate 9,748 downwards.
TTTGGCCACAAGTTAAACTATATATAAAAAATTTACACACACACACATAAGCACATGCACTTGTTAAAAAAAATATATATATATATATATCTGATTAGTTACATATATATATAATTTTAAGAGCTATAATTCGCGAGCCGCAAACACGTCCGCAATCCTCGAGATACAGAAACGTTCTTAGCCATGTTTATAAGAGCAAAGCTAAAAGCTGAGCCATAGCATCCAGTTGGCTTTTGTCTATTCTAACTAATACATAATACAAAGCGTTCTAAGCAAACGCATAGAAAGAAAGACAGCAAGAAAGAGAGACAGAAAGAAAGAGAGAGAAAGAGCGGGAGGGTGTGTGTGTGAGTGAAAGAGTTGCAGCTTTTGCAAGCAAGAAAATAAAATGAAATAAAAGGGGGAAAATCTCTTGGCTAGGCTGTGTTATGTTTCGACCTGGTCAGGTAACTTTTTGATGTTGGTGCTGCTGCTGGCGGCTCCAAACTTGGCTTATACACACACTAGCACACACACACACACACACACACATATACATACATAAAATATTGTATATTTATGCTAATGAAGTCACAAATGAAAGCCATAAAGACAAATAATAGAATGAATACAAAAGGCGCCACTGTTGTTGTTGTTGCTTTTGGCCAAATTCTTGAAGTGGCAATGACAGTGGCACTGACAGTTTTAAGTGGTAAGTTGCAAGTTGCAGTTTGAAAACTTACTAGTCACAATAATTTATAAATGTGGCATGTGGCAGGAGCTATGCAGCACTCAAATACTGCAGCTAAACTCCTGTGCATAGTTTGATATATATGTCTTGTGTGTTGGTGTGTGTTGGTGTGTGTGTGTGTGGGTTCAATGGCCAATAAAAGGCAAGCGGCAAGTGCCTGCGGAAGTGCCAAGTCACAAGATTCACAAGAATCACACTTGAGCAAAATTTACAGTTAAAATGCTTTACACGCTGTCATCCAATGGCAATTGCAATTGGCTAAGAGCAATGGCTTCCTTTGGCCATTGCATGTGATGCACTCTTCTTCTTCTCGTTGTTGTTGTCGTCGTTCTTGTTGTTGTTGTTGTTGCTATGGCATTGGAAAATAGTTGCAGCACACACACACACACATACACACACAAACTCAGCAAATAACTGACAATCATAATTCAATTGGTTTGAATGCAGTTAATTTGCGCGCAATTTGGCAAAATGCAAAATTATCTGGAGACACGCAAAACATGTACAAAAAGTTTGAACTGCAATTGCAACTTGAATGGCAACAGTTACAGCAACAGCAACAGCAACAGCAACAGCAATAGCAAACAGCATCAAGAATGCATTTAACCTATAAAAGCTAAAGCAAATTTATGAAATCATATCAAACAAGTTATAACTGTGCTGCGACAATGTTACATTCAAGCCAAATATCAGTTATCCTATTGGTAATATATATGGCCATAACTATTAAGGCTCATCCTAAGAGCACAACTGGGGCAACTACTGGCGATTCCTATGATAGTAAATTTGATAATGTTGATCTGGATGAGATATTGAGTCAGGAGCGTTTACTTAAAAATTATATCAAATGCCTGGAAAATGTTGGTCCCTGTACACCAGATGCCAAAATGTTAAAGGGTAAAGTAAACAATATATAAATCATCATACTATATATATATATATATATATATCTATACATATATATAGAAATACTGCCGGATGCAATGTTAACCGATTGCCTTAAGTGTACAGAGAAGCAAAAATTTGGTGCCGATAAAGTAACACGTCATTTGATCGATAATCGTCCAGAGGATTGGTCACGTTTGGAGAAGATCTATGATCCCCAGGCTACATATCGTCTCAAGTATGAGGCCTCCAAGAAAAACGCAAATATCAACATAAAACCTATGCAAAGCGGTGATCCTATTGATCGTGCAATAGGCGATGAATAATTACTATACGTATATATATGCTATAAATGCTATATAATCTATATATGCTATATAATCTATATAAGCTATATATGCTATATATGCTATATAAGCTATATATGGAATATAAGCTATATATGCTATATATGCCCTATATATTCTATATATTTATCCAAATTTATTAAAAAATAATAATAATAATTATTATTATTATTATTAATATTATTATCATTTGTTATGGCACTTGCACCAAATTCACATAAATAAAAAAACACCAAAACAAAAAAAATCTTTGAACATAATTTGAAATCTTTTAAATCTACTTAAATACTATTTAAAATAAATCTGTAAGTATTTTTTTTTAATTAGTTTTATTTAGTTTTAGTCACAGTATAAAACACTAAGTCGAAAAAAATAACAATAGCATTTTTTTCACATAATGCTAACAAATTCTTGCACAAAAAAAAAAACAAAAAACTTGCAATTACATGCAAGATTCTATAACATGTTTTTAATGACAAGAACAATTTTTTTTTTTTTGTCTTAACAATTTTTTTTATTTTTTTTTTAACTTGTCAGGCAATTTGTCAGTTGAATTTTTTAAGTATTTGTAAACAAAGTTTCAATATTAATTTTCTTTTGTTATTTTTATTCTTCAATTGCGTCTCAGAATTTAACAACAACAAAATGTGTTTTTCCCCCATTTTGTTTTTGTTTTTTTTTCGTTTAGTTTTTAGTCAGTCTTAAGCAATTGTCATTATTCAAGCCAAGTAATAATTGCCATCACTGTAGACGAGTTGCCCTAATGGCTAAGTCGTTTAGGCCGGGTCCGGGTTCGGGTTCGAATTCCAAGCAAAATTACGATTATCCAATGGCATGTGTAATCACCAGAAATACATGTTCATATATATACATATATATGTACATCACTATGTATACAACTAGATGAAATTCATAACTCTGTATGATAGGGCTATAAACGTGCCTAAATAGTATCAATCTTCTCTTGTACCTAAACATTACAATTTGTACAGTTAAGCAGCTGTTAATTTATTGCTATAAATTATAAGTAATGGGTAAAAATTTTAGGTACTTTATATCTCATTTTCGTGTACCATTTACTAGGCTCAAGTATAGTTGAATATAATTATATATATTAATATATGTACAATAGTAAAGTACCTTTTATTTATATAATTGATTGTTTTTAATTTATTCTTCTTAGTATTAAATTTAATTTTATAACATAATTTATTTAATAAGACATTTTTTTTTTTAGTACAAACTCAGATTTGAATTAATTCTAATAATTATTTTGTATCACATTCAGATATTAAATTTATTTATATTTTTATTAATTTTATTTTATTTTTTATTTATTTAATTTTTTAATTAGTCTATTTATATTATTATTTAATTTAAGTTCATTATAAAATTTAATTTTGTTGATTTTTTTAATATTTGAAGTTTAATCTAGAAATTAAATTTATTTTTATTAATATTTAATTAATATATATTAAAAAAAATTATTATATATATATAATAATATTTATATATCAATATATTTTATTTGTAAATTGTATTTATTAAACATTTATTTATTATTATTTTTAATTATAATTTATTTACATGGTTTAATTTTTTTTTTAACTATATATATGTAAACTTTATTTCAATATATAAATAAATTTTCATAATAGAATTTTGAATATATTATATTTATTTTTTCCAGCAGTATTTTAAGATTAATCCCATTATACTTTAATTAATTTAATAACATTAATAAATATAATATATTATTTACCTTAAAGGTAAATATTTAATCTAAATAAAAGATAATTAAAAAACAAATATTTTTATAAATTACATTCATTTATTGTTTCTTCGAAAACCAAACCAAAAGACGCCGAGTTGGATCAACTAATGGTGAACGATTCTTTCCCCAACAGATGATCAATTACTAATCAAAATCATTTTAAAACAATTGCTGAATTGAATTATAAATTTAAAGATATATAAAACTTCTTTATAGACTCAATATTATGCACATGGGAACGACCTATCCAAAGCGTAAATGAGGTGGATAAAAATGCATTGAAAAAAATTTAACAAATTTTATATTAGTTCCTATATAAATTAAAAAGAACTTATTAAGATCTTCTTTGAACTTAAATTGTTCAAACAATTACTTAGGAAATTAAGCAAAAATAATTGATTCCATTTAACTTATTGGGAGAAACACAACTGTAAAATTGCAAAGTTTGTTCAGAGTTTCGTCAGATTTGCAAATGGGATGCAGCTGGGATGAGTTTAAATGGGTTCTGTTAATTCAGTTATTACCACTTTTGATAGCCACTTAAATGACTCATAACTTAAGCTGAATAGTGTGTCATAAGATTTGAGTTAAATGAGTAACTAATATGAATCCTTACAGGATACACAAGTAAAGTGCTAACTGAAGGAGAAAGTTCTATTTAAAAATTACAAAGAAAAGTTAAACAGAAAATAAAAGCCACTTTTATTGTATTTGCATGAGGTGTTCCTCTCTATATATAGGGTGTATATATTGTATAAAGTACACATATATATATATATATATATATATATGTATGTATATAGTTATTTACATAGTTAGTAATTTTGGTTACACACACAAACAAATGCACAACAATTGTTATCATGGTTTTATCTTAAATTTTTTATTGTGTCGCAGAAGTTGACGCACCGCCACATCATGTTGATCATGATGATCATTCAAAGATGATTATTATGTTAAATTCCGTCAACACACCCACATACAAATGGCCACGAAGGTGAGTCCCGTCCCAGGGCATCATATTGTACATCAGTTAAGTTATTCTCTCTTGTTATTGTTGCTGTTTATTTTGTGTATTTTCAAATGAAATGCGACATCTGGTTAAAGGTGTGGCAACACAGCAACAGCAACAGCAACAGCAAATGCGTTTCAATGTTGCGTTTTGAAACAATTCGCATTTGAAGTTAACATTGCTGCAGCCACAATTTTTTCTATTTTTTTTTTTCTATTACCAATTTTCGGCCAACTGCAGTTGGTAACACAATTGTTAAATGGTCAAGAGCCGTAATAGAGTTGAACGAACTCAACCGCAACATGGCTCACTTTGCTTCAATTTGGTTAAGGTTTAGTTCAGTTCAGTTCAATTCAGTTTAGTTGAGTTTGCTTTGGTTTTAATTTTGATTTTAAGTTTGGATATAACCATTGGGAACGTGTGCTCCTCTCTGCAATAGCAGTTAAACTTCCGGTTTCATTTCATTCATTTTATTTGGTTTAGTCGTTAACACACACAAACACACACACACAGACATACACAACTATGCCAACGATTCAAACAAATGATACCAAAAGCAGGCAAAACATTTGAAGTTGTTTCATTTGGCTTTACACATATATATATAGTGTGAGTGTGAGTGTGTGTGTGTTACCAGTTGTTCGGCCAGCAAGTTGCCAGCGCTTTGATTTTGCGGTGGGCTTTAACTGTCAATCAAATTTGTTGATGGTTTTCCGTTTACCTTTGCAACTGCAATGTACGCCTCCTTCCCCCACATCTCTCCCCCCCCCCATAAGCTGATATTGCCTGTTATTGTTACCGGTTTTAGCCCAATGTAAGCAATGGCATTTATAGGGTTCATTCTAAATGTAGCTCAGTCTTTCCGGCTACGGCACATTGGTGCAAAACTATGTCAAAACTAAACAAAAAAATTTTTTTATGCCCTTGGCAAGATTTTGATGCAATTCTTCTAGGCAATGTAAGCACGCTATGAAGTGACAAAAATAATTTAATTAATATACACAAAACAATGCTTTAAATAATATAAATTAATTTATTTAAGTTTACGTTAAAAGTTATTAAATTTTGTAGCAAATTTTGGTTGAATGACCTCGCGTCGCGTTCAGTTGTAATTTCAATGCGAAAAGCGAAAAATTACCCAAAGCGTTTATGAAGTGCGTTGACTTGGCTAATAAATATGACGCATGTTTTTTATAAAGGGGGCGAGGCTAAGATCTGACAGTCTGACAGACAGATACCCTATTATATTTTTTAAAAATTCAGGTTTTTTTTTCCCTCAAGTATTTTGTAATTTTCATGCCACAAGTTGAGCTTCAAATAATAATATAAATAATAATAATAGAAGTAATAATTACTCTTTGGTCGTAACAGAGGCAAATGTCAAAACCATAGACCTCCATTTAGCCATCATCAACATGTTTCGCTTGCCCCTCTACCATTGTTTACCCCTCCACTTGCCCCATTCTTGCGCTCGTCTCACCCTTGTTAAGGCATTTAGCAACGCTTACGAATGTCGTCGTAAAGGAAAATGTCATTGTCAACGGGTCGCAGCGTTTAATAAATAAATTATATAATTACAAAAAAAAAAGAGTTTGTAGATAAATTTTTAAAGACGTTACATGCAACGCCCCATAATCCATTTGGCCGATTACCAACAGTTTGCCCCTACCTTTCCCCCTACTTCAAGCAGGCTAAACACCTAAGTTACCACGGTCGAGTGAACGCCTCGAGTGGCAGCAACAAGGTGCAATATCGGCGACACTTTTCGTGTTATTTTGTTTTATTTTTTCAGTGTTTTTAAATTTTTTATTTTTTTTTTTTTCATTTTTTCCACTTACATTTTACATTTTGCATTTGGTTTCAAGTTCACTTACTTACTTCATGGGCAAGCAGCAACAGCATATTGTTGCTGCCACAGTTACTGCCTCAGTAACTGCCTCAGTTACTGCTTCAGTTACTACCAATTGCCAGCTGATGATTGCCTGTCATTGCTTGCCTGATTGGATTTCCTGTGAAGTGTGCGCCAGCCTGCTTATTAGCCATGTCTAAATTATTGACTTCCTTTCGCCTGCATATTATTTGCTGCTTTTTTCTCTTTTTTTTTGCATTTATTTTTCAATTGCTTAAAGGAAAAGGAAAGCAAAAATACCAGCTAAAAGAAGCAGCGGCAATTGTAATTACCATATATATATACATACTACCATATAACGCCCATTCCTTCCTCCCCAACCAACCTTGTTAGCAAGCTATATATCCGTCGTATATTTTAACCGGTTTCTTGCAAAATGTCTCTAAAGTTAGCCTAGAATTTTAATGCCAAGTAAACACTAAACACGCTAAGACACTAAGACGTTGAATCAAAATGTACTCAGCTGTTAACGTGTGGCATGTGGCATAGAATTGGGCTCACTACTGACACACTTCAGTTGGCCAAATAAGTTCGAAACTATGTTACCAACAAAATTAACTCAGAACAAGCCTAATAAGAAGTCATTACATACTTAATCATACCCAATATATCATACCATATATCATACCATATATCATGCCAGATCATACTTAATGATTACTTTTCATATCAAGCCGTATCATACTTCATCATACCATATCATATTTCATCATACCATGTATCACACAACATAGTACTACACCATACCACATCATTCCATATCATTCCATATTATAGCACATTATACCACATCATACCACGTATCATACAACATAAATGCATAACATATTACATCATACTACATCATACTACATACCATTTCATACTACGTCATACATCACACCATAACATACCACATTTCATGCAACCAACATATAATAAATTACACCAAATCATACTACATCATAGTACATCATACTACATCATACCACATCAAACCACATATCAAATTTTGCCCATCCCATAATACTTCATTATACCATATCATACTTCATCATACTTCATCATACTCCATCATACTCTATCATACTCCATCATACCAAATCATACTAAAAATTAAACTTCCACTTCTTTTGCAACTTTTAAATTCCACTCAAAAGACAAACAAAATTCAATTAAATTTAGGAATGAAATTAATTTCTGTGGAATATTTTCATTTAGTTAAATGATTTTTTAATGTTTATAAATGAAGTTCTAGTGTTTTAGCTTATACAGTAAAACTAATTCATATTTTATTTGTTGGCCCAAAATTTAAGTAAAGATTTATTTACAAATTATTTTTCTTAAGTTTTTGACATTGTTTTCAGCCTTGGCTCATTAAAAACTTGGCCTAGCCACAAAGTAAAAAAAAATTAAAAAAAATTAAAGAAACAAAAACTAAGGTAAAAGAAATACACCAAAAAAAAATGTACAAAAAAAAGTTACAAAAATAAAAAAAAGAGAAAAAATAACACAAAAAAATAATGTCAATAGCCCGGTTAATTGTTAATTGCCTGGGCATGTTAACCATAAAATTTATGTTGGCTTAAACACAATTATTATGACAATTACAATTACATTATGATTATGTTATAATGTTGTATTTTCAGATTTTATAATCTTTAAAAGCAACACAAAATCCACAATAAACTATTGTAATAAACCTGATATTTACATATATATATAAGTATATATATATATATACATATACATATATATATATATATATATATATATATATCACTTGCATGCCAGAAGTAATGCAATATTTGATTGAGTTAATTTTATGTGGTATATTTTATATATTTTATTTAATCTCTTTAATATGTAATGCAACGATTAGCTACACATTTTATATAGTTAATTAAAGCTTTTGCTATAGTCAATATTGCTATAGCAAAACGTTTAATTAACTATATAAAATGTGTAGCTAATCGTTGCATTACATATTAAAGAGATTAAATAAAATATATAAAATATACCACATAAAATTAACTCAAATATTGCATTACTTCTGGCATGCAAGTGATATATATATATATATATATATATATGTATATGTATATATATATATATACTTATATATATATGTAAATATCAGGTTTATTACAATAGTTTATTGTGGATTTTGTGTTGCTTTTAAAGATTATAAAATCTGAAAATACAACATTATAACATAATCATAATGTAATTGTAATTGTCATAATAATTGTGTTTAAGCCAACATAAATTTTATGGTTAACATGCCCAGGCAATTAACAATTAACCGGGCTATTGACATTATTTTTTTGTGTTATTTTTTCTCTTTTTTTTATTTTTGTAACTTTTTTTTGTACATTTTTTTTTGGTGTATTTCTTTTACCTTAGTTTTTGTTTCTTTAATTTTTTTTAATTTTTTTTTACTTTGTGGCTAGGCCAAGTTTTTAATGAGCCAAGGCTGAAAACAATGTCAAAAACTTAAGAAAAATAATTTGTAAATAAATCTTTACTTAAATTTTGGGCCAACAAATAAAATATGAATTAGTTTTACTGTATAAGCTAAAACACTAGAACTTCATTTATAAACATTAAAAAATCATTTAACTAAATGAAAATATTCCACAGAAATTAATTTCATTCCTAAATTTAATTGAATTTTGTTTGTCTTTTGAGTGGAATTTAAAAGTTGCAAAAGAAGTGGAAGTTTAATTTTTAGTATGATTTGGTATGATGGAGTATGATAGAGTATGATGGAGTATGATGAAGTATGATGAAGTATGATATGGTATAATGAAGTATTATGGGATGGGCAAAATTTGATATGTGGTTTGATGTGGTATGATGTAGTATGATGTACTATGATGTAGTATGATTTGGTGTAATTTATTATATGTTGGTTGCATGAAATGTGGTATGTTATGGTGTGATGTATGACGTAGTATGAAATGGTATGTAGTATGATGTAGTATGATGTAATATGTTATGCATTTATGTTGTATGATACGTGGTATGATGTGGTATAATGTGCTATAATATGGAATGATATGGAATGATGTGGTATGGTGTAGTACTATGTTGTGTGATACATGGTATG